>CM064564.1:4948938-5039189 GCA_032716605.1 Paralithodes platypus | reverse complement strand
GAATCCTGACCCCCCCCCCCCCCTAACCTCTGTAACTTAAAAAACAGGGCTAGAGCAAATGGGCTGTACATTTGCCACACCCGTTCCCCCGGCTGACCCTTCCCAAATGGTAGACATGTTAGCTCGATTACTCTAGCAGTTTTTGAGTTAGAGAGGTGAAATTTTAAGAGGAACCAGCCTTTGGCCGGGACATTTTTCTACCGAAAAATGTACAAATTTATCTTGAAGGGAGATCTAAGGGGTGTTTTTCTATGCTTGATGGAGGTCTAGTGAGGACATTAAGAAATAAAGGAACACATTAATTAAAATTGCCCATCTCCTTTTAAAGGTGGTGGTTAATGAGTCGAGATAAACATGGAATAATAATCGCCAACCCCTGTTCATAACCATCTTGCAGAATGCAATGCCACTAAACTAATTATTAACAATGGTATAAAGGATTTTGTGGATCGTCTACACCGGACCTGTGACGTCATAGGAGTGTAAAGGCTACCATCTAGTCCAGGATAAGGATAAGCCTTTCTACACTCTTCAGGAAAAATAGGAAAAGTAGAAAAGTAGCTGTGAGGTGCCCATGTAAAGGCTTATCCCTCAATACCTTCACCTGACCTGACCTGTAGGTTGGTTACTATTGGCATATACTATATTTTAGTAATAGTGCATTGGTAGGTTCAATACGTGAATATAATGGTAGAGTATTAGGAAAGCAATATATAATTTCCTTCTGCGCCCCCGTCAGGAAGTTACGGTGCCCTCGGAACGTGCTTCACCTTCACCTGTTTGCCTCCTTCATCCTGCGGGCGGTGGTGGTGGTGTTCCGGTCCTCAGTCTTGAAACACGGAGGGGGTTGGGGCGGAGGAGGAGGGGGGCACTTGGAAGATGTAGCGCAACACCAGCAGAAGGCGCTGACGGAGGTGGAGGAGGAGGAGGGGGATTATTATTCTGGGTCCCTTGGTGATCAGGTTAGTATTGAGAGAGAGAGAGAGAGAGAGAGAGAGAGAGAGAGAGAGAGAGATGTTAGAAACAATGAAGATGTACTTTTTTAAGGTTGAGGGGGGAAGGTAGTGCCTAGGATTTGAGAGAGAGAGAGAGAGAGAGAGAGAGAATACATCTTTAGTTATATACTGTAGATCAGGCTACAAAAATATATCACTAAAAGACTATTAGTATTTAATGATAATGATGTATTTGATCTCAGACGTATAAATGACAATTGTACAAACTTTAAACATTATAAATTCATATCTAACGTGTATCCTTTTTCTCTGGGTTCTCAGACTTGGGTATGCAAGTTTGTGATCAGCGTGTGGCAGTACTTCATCTTGGCCAACTACTCGTGGTTGTTGATGGAAGGACTCTACCTCCACAGTCTGATCTTCCTAGCACTCTTTACTGACTCTAGTGCTATAGCTCTATATATTATGTTGGGATGGGGTGAGTTATTAGCTCTATTATGTTGTTTATATATTACAGTACAGTTACCACCATATATTACAGGACTACCACTGGGCTGTGTCTCTATGGGTTATATATACACTGTTATATATGGTACTCTTATATAATGTACAGTTACCACCATATATTACAGGTATACCACTGGGTTGTGTGTCTCTATGGGTTACACTAAGAGCCACATTGGATGATGAACATTGTTGGACTGTCAACAATGTACTGTGTTATATATGGAACTACTATATAATGTACCGTGTTATATAATGTACAGTGCTATATAATGTACAGTTACCACCATATATTACAGGTATACCACTGGGCTGTGTGTCTCTATGGGTTACACTAAGAGCCACATTGGATGATGAACATTGTTGGACTGTCAACAATGTACAATGGATCTTCTGGCTCACCATCCGGGCCCCGGTGGCTCTCTCCAACCTCGTCAACTTCTTCTTCTTCATCAACGTCGTCAGAGTCCTCGTCCTCAAACTCAGGTCCTCTGTGACCAACGAGTCCATGATTTACAGGTGGGTACTATACTTCATTCATTATAAATAGGCCAATAACCTTCACTACTAACCTATATAACTTAAACATTAATAGGGTAATCAAGCTATTATTTCTATAATTTGGGAAGGGTCAGCCAGAGAATAGGTGTGACAATGTACAGCCTATTTGTTCTAGCCCTTTTTGAGTTACAGAGGTTAGGGATCACGATTTCTGGCCTACTGATCATGACTGGATAATAAAATATATTCTACAAGTCCTTTAGCATTCATTTACATACAGTATCTCAAAGGAGTACAAAGGAAATCAAGCAACAACAGATCTAGTGACCATTCTAGGCTGCCTGTCCTCCAAAACACTGAGGATCAAGTGTCCAAACAGTGGTTTAGAGTGGGTAAGGGAACATTGGAAAGGGAACTACTGCCCTGGAACTAATGTCCGTGGCAGGACTAGGAAGTTAGTAGGGGACATATGGGTTAGTAACTGAGGGGAGGATAAAATAAAGTTATTCATTTACAAACGCAGTCAGTCGCGGGTTTGATGCGAGATATTTGTCTAGGCGGAGTTTAATTTCTCTTGTATAATACAGTAGGGTCCTTCTCCTCAAACTCAGGTCCATGGTGTACGGTCATGCTAATAAGTCATGTCCCAGCTGTCATTACGTTTGGCTTGCTCTGTGCTGTATTAATGTCTGTCAGATGTTGAATAAGGTAGGTAAGTGTAGGAACATGTTTGTATATTTCACTCGATATGAAGAAATTATATCAAAAATATTGCTGATACTAATTATTGATCAAAACATACTTGGTGCCGAGACATCACTTATTAGCGCGACTGTACAGGTGGGTACTATAGTCGGTGTATATTCAGCTGACGGTAATTTCAATCTCTAAGCCGCTGCTTTGTCAATACTTGCTGTAAACAATATGACACTAATATGTCTCTGTCACATATTAAGACCAAGGATTCATGATGATTAACAATATAGTTAGCTACAGAATCGTTGTCATAGCTGAATAATCAAGATGGGGACATGACAGTTGATCGTCAGCTGGAACAAACAGACTATAGATTCTTCAGGTCCTTTAGAATTCAGCTATATACAAAATATAAAAAAAAAAAAAAAAAAAAAAACTATATACAGCCTCTCCTATATGATCTGTGTCCCATAAAAATGGTCTTTCTTCTCGCTTAAGGGGAGATGGTTCACTATATGGGCGATTTTAGCATGTATTCATTATTTTTCTAGTTTCCTCCCTAGACCTCCATCAAATTTAAAAAAACATCCATTAGATCCCCCTTCTAGATTAATTTGTACATTTTTCGGTAGAATAATGTCCCGGCCGAAGGCCGGTTCTTTTAACGTTACAGGCTCACTATCGTTCGCCAGGGAAAAAATCGACACCTAAATAGCACGAAAGGTCTAAATATTGACGACGAAATGGGGCGAAAGATCTTAAAATCGACTAACTAATGGGGCTAAACATGAGGGAGAAAGTGGTCCAGAAAAGCGGCCCATGCCCCCTTAAGCATTAGGCTATTCATGGTGCAGTTGGGTGCAGTACACGATTAGGATAAATGAATATCAATCGTGGTCATGTGCTGTACTTGATGGTGTAATGGTTAGAGTGTGCAAGTTCTGTATGTCACGTCCTGGGTTCGAATCCTGGGAGAATCACATGTTTCCATTCATTTCCTTTTGGGGGTGTTATTGGTGTTAAGCACGATGTTTAAGAGAAATACATAGGGTCCTCCTCCTCAAATACATAGGGTCCTCCTCCTCAAATACATAGGGTCCTCCTCCTCAAATACATAGGGTCCTCCTCCTCAAATACATAGGGTCCTCCTCCTCAAATACATAGGGTCCTCCTCCTCAAATACATAGGGTCCTCCTCCTCAAATACATAGGGTCCTCCTCCTCAAATATTATGTTCCTTCCAACAACCAACCATACTCCTAAAATCGATTAATGAAATTTACAAACACATGTGGCAGTCCGTGGACTCGAACCCAGGATGCTCACACCGAAAATCAACACCTTATACATCGCACCACGAAGACAGTCAACTCAGATTATCCGTGTTTAATGAGTCTTTGATATACAGGTCAGAAACACAATGTATATACAGTATGTTTAAGGCGAGATCTCCACTTGAGGGATTTTTTTTCTTGACCCCTTTCACCCTCATGTTTAGCCCCATTGCTTTTGATATTATAAAACGTTCGCCCCATTAGTTTAGTGATTTTAAGAACTTTCACCCCATATTAAGACCTTTCGTGCCATTCAGGTGTCGATTTTATCCTGGCGAGCGATAGCGAGCCTGTAATTTAAGAGGAACCGGCCTTCGGCCGGGAAATTTTTCTGCCGAAAAATGTACACATTTATCTTGAAAGGGGGCCTAGAGGGTGTAATTTTAAGCTTGATGGAGGTCTAGGGAACTAACTAAAAACCTCCCCTTAAAGAAGTACTATAGTGTACATGTTCCAGAAAGTTGTGCAAGTCCACCTTAGTAATGTTAACGCTGTTTGGTGTCCACTACTTCCTGCTGTGGGGTCTGTTAGTGTACGATAAGGGTGTACACTATAATATTAACAAATATAAAATGTAATGGTAATATTAACCCTCTCCGACATATGACGCGATTTTGAGCCTACTGGGGATACTTTAAAGCCTTTGTTACCATCAGGGGTTATTTAGAAACCTTTAGTTTAGTTACTTCAACCTCTGCAGTTGTCTTTGAGTTAGCTGTGGGCAGAAAACTAATTTTGGAGAGGTAATTATAAGAGTAGGTAATTATAAGAGTGAGAGAGCTCTATTTCTTATTGCTAATCTGGCAATCTCTGCGTCATATGAGTCTGAAGGGGTTAATGTTATAAAAGTATTCTCTATGTTCCAGAAAGCTTTGCAAGTCGACCTTAGTACTATTACCGCTGTTTGGGGTCCATTACTTCCTGCTGTGGAGTCTGTCAACCTCCACCAACGCCCGGGTTGAGTTGGTCTGGCTCTTCCTCGACCAGGTCTTCGCTTCATTCCAGGTTCGTAACTGCGGGTGGCCGACTCGAGACAGAGCTCGAACTGAAACAACATTTAAAGTTCCACTCTTAGGGTTCGGGACCACTCTCGCGCTCCCTCACCCTCCTCACTGTCTCTTCCAGTAGGTGAATTTTAGAAGGGGAGGAGGATTCTTAACCTCCCGCCCCCCGAAGTAGGAACATTAGTACAGGAAAAGAGCCAGGCAAAAACGGCTAAGGTTGGGTAGAGGCTGCCACACCTCACTCTGGATAGGACCATACCTCACTCAAATTAGTTAGTTAGTTAGTTAGTTACCATAATTTTGCCTACTATTGTTTGGACCCTCCCTCCTTGAACTTTCCTTGTATGCAACTTAATTCCCTTCAATAAATAGACACCTTCATTACTTTCTTTTTCTTTCTCTTGTTTTCATTTGTGTTCGTGACTATTAAGGGGAGATCTCCACTCGAGGGATTTTTTTTCTTGACCCCTTTCTCCCTCATGTTTAGCCCCATTGCTTTTGATATTATAAAGCGTTTGCCCCATTAGTTTAGCGATTTTAAGAACTTTCACCCCATATTAAGACCTTTCGTGCCATTCAGGTGTCGATTTTATCCTGGCGAGCGATAGCGAGCCTGTAATCTAAGAGGAATCGGCCTACGGCCGGGACATTTTTCTACCGAAAAATGTACAAATTTATCTTGAAAGGGACTCAATGGGGTGTAATTTTAAGCTTGATGGAGGCCTAGGGAACAAACTAAATACCTCCCCTTAACTCGTTGTAACTGTATAAAGGGTGATTCACAAAGCGTTTTCCCACTTTTAAAAACGTATTTGGTAGACAATAGTAAGTCCATGTTACTCTATGACTCTCGAGGTGAGTTTTCGCTTTTTCGGATTTATTACACTTTCAATAGATCAAATTCTGGAGTAGCCAAGATAACATATAAGTGTTCTACATGATCTCGAAGACATAATTCTGGAGTAGCCAAGATAACATATAAGTGTTCTACATGATCTCGAAGACATAGTTCTGGATTTATTTAGAGGGTGAATTGAACTAATTATAGGTACGTTTTCCCCAGGGGTTCTTCGTGGCGGTGTTGTATTGCTTGATGAACGGGGAGGTACGGCAGGAGCTGAGGAAACTGTACAACCGTTGTTACTACGGTGACTCTGTGGTACTAAACTCCCACTCAACACTACTCTCCCATACCAAGACTTATACCAGGTAAAATTAAGGGGTTATTTTGCCTGGATGTTCGCCCCCATTATTTTGGCAATTCTAAGACCTTTCGCTCCATTTCTTTGTCAATTTTATGACCTTTCGTGCCATTTAGGTGTCAATATTTTCCTGGGGAGTGGTAGCGGTAACCTGTAATTTAGGAGGAACCGGTGTATGGCCGGGACAGGGTGCACACTAAAAAAAAAAAAAAAAAAAAAAAAAAAAAAAAAATATATATATATATATATATATATATATATATATATATATATATATATATATAAAATATACATAAATATAGAACTACTAATTATAACACATACAAATAAATAAGACACACATACAAATAAACAGACATACAGACAAACAAACAGACATACAGACAAATAAACAGACATACAAACAAACAGACATACATACAAATAAAAAGACATACAGACAAACAGACATACAGACAAATAAACATAGACATACAGACAAATATACATAGCCTGTTAGACAGACAAATAAACAGAAACCTAGATAAGTAAACGGGCAGAGAGACTACAAACTAATAAACAAATAATCTCTACCAAAACCAAGATGATTAAAAAAAAAATCTCCTCCACAGCCGCGCCCGGATGTCCCTACCCTCCATCCACTCCCAAGCTGAGCGAAGGGACCTGCGCACCCCTTCCCCCCTGCCTATTAGATCGAGGGGGAGTGATGCCACCTTCAGTACCACCACCACCATCACTAACGACTCCCCCTCCCTACACCACCACCTACACCCGGGCAACAGGGTAAATAGGAGGGCTTAATCTTGGGTTAGAGAGCTCATGGGGTAAAAAAGCGTATATGGAACAACACCAAGGTTAATTAGGGTTTCGTCTTAGGTTTAAGAGCTTATGAGGTAGGAAAGTGTAAAATCAACAACAATACCAGAATATATCATTATTAGATTGTTGTCTTGGGTTAGAGAGCTCGTTGGGTTACAGAGCGTAAGAGCAACAACAATATTAGAGTAAGTGTAAGGGTTTTGTCTTGGGCTAGAGAGCTCGTGAAGTAAGAAAAAGTAAAAGCAACAATAACACCAGGGTAATTATTAGGGCTAGGTCTTGGGTTAGAGAACTCGAGAGGTAAGAAAGGGTCACAGGAACAAAAATATTAGGGTAAATATTAGGGTTTCGTCTTGGGTTAGAGAGTGTAAAAGCAACAACAATACTACGGTCAATATGAGGGTCTCGTCTTGGATTAGAAAGGTCGTGAGATAAGAAAGCGTAACAGGAACAACACCAGGGTTAATATTAGGGTTAGGTCTTGGGTTAGAGAGCTCGTGAAGTAAGAAAACATAAGAGCAATAACAAACACTAGGGTAAATATTAGGGTTTTATCTTGGGTTAGAGAGCTTGTGAGGTTAGGAAGCGTAAAAGGTACAAGAATACCCAGGTAAATATTAGGGTTTCGTCTTGAGTTAGAGAGTGTAAAAGCAACAGTACATGGTTAATATTAGGGCTTCATCTTGGGTTAGAGAGCTCGTGGGGCAAGAGAGTGTAAAAGCAACAATACTAGGGTATTGAAAAGGGGTTTGTTTTGGGTTAGAGAGCTCGTGAGGTTAGAAAGAATAAGAGTAACAACAATACTAGGGCAAACATTAGGGTTTCGTCTTAGGTTAGAGAGCTCGTAAAGTAGGCAGTGTCACACAAGCGCATTTTCCGACAATTTTCGAGGAACTATTTTGTTCTAGTATTTTGAGGCTCTTTCACACTGGAATCGGAAGCTAGATCGAAGGTAGATTATGTTTGGTCGTTTAATTCTTAGGAACTTAAAGGGTTCACCTGCTTTTTTTTTTATCTTTCTCGCCTCTTCTCTCTTTCTCTGGCTTGTATCCATTCGGCCCTATTCAGCCAACTGCTTTAAGACGTATATCCCCATCCAGGTGTATGGAAAAATCCGGCTTCGCCGGAGAAATTTTTCTATCGAAAAATTTACAAATTTAGCTTGTTGTCAAAACAAAAATACATATATGCTGGCTCGCTACCGCTCGCCAGGAAAATATTGACATCTGGATGGGGGTAAAAGTTTTAAAACAGTAGGCTGAATGGGGCCGAATGGATACACCCCAGAGAGAGTGAGAAAGAGAGAACAAAACGAGGTGTGCCCCCTTAAGGAGAAGTATTTGTTTTATTCGGAACCCCTTTGTCCTTCATGTTTAGCCCCATTAGTTTTCAAATGTTAAGACTTTCGCCCATTTCCTTGTCAATATTAAGAACCTTCGTGCCGCGAATCGCATCCTGTGCGTGAGAGGGTTAAGTTGATGTTATTCTCATATTTCCAGGATGTCGAAATCGGCCACAGAGCATCATCCGAGTGGTGTGATGAGGACGAAGGAGGGGGAGGAAGAGGAGGAGGAGGAGGAGGAGGAGGAGGAGGAAGAGGAGGTAGTAGAGAGATTCAGCCCGGATCATCCACCTCCTCCCTAGACAGCAGCAGTAGGCAACCCCACTCCTCCCGAAGAACCAGAAGCCCCAGGTTCCAGAAGCGCCGCCCCTCCCTCCAGCACCCGCCGATTCCCGCTTCCCCCCTGGGTGAAGAAGGAACCCCCGTGGAGGTTCTTATTGAGCTGCAGGAACACGAGACACTTCCACAGAGGGGTGAGCGCAGGGGTTCCAAAGCTAGAAGAAGCTCAGACGGAGGTTCAAAATTCTTCGGAGGTTGGAAAGAAAGCAGAGGTTCAGAGCCAAGCAGAGGTTTAAAAGTAGATAAAGGTTCAGAAGCTAGTCGAGGTTCAGGAGGAGAGAAAGGTTCAGAAGCCAACATAGGTTCAGAAACCAGAAGAGGCTCAGAAACTAGCAAAGGTTCAAAAGTCCCCAGAGGCTCAAAAACCAAGAGAGGAAATTTGGAAGCCAGCATAGAAAACGGGAAATCACACCAAGGGGGCACTAGTTCAGAATCCGAAGACCCAACCGCGGATTTAGAAACGAGCGCCAATCAAAATACCCAAACTCAATCAAAGCTCCAAAATCAAAGGCAGTTCTCAAAATTAACTGCGGATTCGCTAGCAAAACAGGCTGGGATCAAAATAAATGGGTCCTTAGGTAATGAGGGCAATATAATAAACGATAATGGCAGTAAGGAGACCATAATATGTGTTACGATAAAAAATAAAGACGCAAATTTGTCAACCCCGGTGCAAATTGAATCGCGTATCTTAAAAAAGTGCAATACTTCAGAAAACGAAACTATGCTCTAAAAAATAATTTCTTGGGCTGGAGATACTCAATAAATGTGGTTATATTATAGTTTACCCAGTAGAATCAGCGCATATATGACAATCGACTTTATTATATACATGTATATTATTTTCACTGTAATGTGTATATAAGAAGTATTTAATGTATTCTTTTATTCAGTGTGCAAGATATTAAGATGAATGTAATTAATAAATAATGCCATATAAATTAAACTGTTTCACTGTGAACAAAATGATGATACTGTACAATCGGGGGTATTAAGTGTTGTCATAGATTCCAGTGCTTTTCGCTCATAAAGTGTTATTGGTATCTTTATAGTTACTGGGAAAAGTGCTTATCCCTCAGAGTATTAAGTCAGTGTCCGAAACTGTGTGAAATATCTGACAACACTGATTAACCTCGCCTGTACATATCAGAACACGAAACTTGAGTCCTACCTGAAATGCATGCGAGGAAGGGTGCATATCATACATATTTTAATAATAATAATAATAATAATAATAATAATAATAATAACTGTCTTGGTTGTGTAATGCTCAGTGTGTTTAACCCCTTCTGTACAGCCAACGTTCTTTTACTTTATTCGACGATTTTATTGTTTCAAAAGGGCCTCCAGCATTTACTAGGCTTCGAACCATCTCATTTAACTCTTCTTACTACCACAAATCCATTTTAAACTGCACAAAATCGCCGAAGGCCGGTTCTTCTTAAAATTTCAGGCTCGCTATCGCTTGCCAGGAAAAAATCGACACCTAAATGGCACGAAAGGTCTTAAAGTTGACAACGAAATGGGGCAAAAGGTGTTAAAATCGCCAAGCTAATGGGCCGAACGTCTTATAATATCAAAACTAGTGGGGCTAAACATGAGGGAGAAGGGGGTCCAGAAAAACGGTCTACAGCCTCCCCTCTTAAGGCTTAGCATAAACTAGAGTATATTGAGAGTCCTTGAGGGGGGGGGGGGGGGGAAACAGCCTTTGAAACCCCCTCCCTCATCTTACCTGGCCACTATAATTTATCCCAATCAACCTGGCTTCACCCCCGCACCTAATTCAATCTCCCGCCTGGTTAATGGATACCCGGTGTTGTGGTGGTGGTGGCTGAGAGAGAGAGAGAGCGAGAGCGAGAGAGAGAGAGAGAGAGGAGAAAAGTAGATAGATAGATAGAAATAACAATAAAAACATGACTAAATAAATTACTTACTGAACTCCAAGTAAATTCGGAAAGAAACTTAACACTTGCTAATTGACCACTTGCGAGTTTCGTTCTATAAGGAAGTTGGAGCCGTAGACATCGACATTGAGCAGCACTACCAGCTAAAATACGGTTGTAATACATCTATAAATTAATACATAACACCCAATTCAACATACTCTTAAACCTACATTAGTATTGCATTTATATTTATTAGCCATGTTTACGGCTCCAACTTCCTTATAGCCTGAAACTCGCCAGTGGTGGGTTTATTAAGGCGGAAATTTGACAACTTGGACTCTTAAAAGAATGACTTACAAAATTAAAACTATCTTGGTCCGACACTGTTAAGGGAGCCCACCTCGCTTTTTTTTTTTTATTATCTTTCTCTCCTTTTCTCTCTTTCCCTGGCTTGTATCCATTCGGCCCCATTCAGCCAACTGTTTTAAGACGTTTATCCCCATCCAGGTGTCGATATCTTCCTGGCGAGCGATAGCGAGCCAGCATTATATGGAGTAATCCGGCTTCGCCGGAGACATTTTTCTATCGAAAAATGTACAAATTTAGCTTGCTGTCAAAACAAAAATATATATATGCTGGCTCGCTACCGCTCGCCAGGAAAATATTGACACCTGGATGGGGGTAAACGCCTTAAACAGTAGGCTGAATGGGGCCGAATGGATACAAGCCAAAGAGAGAGGGAGAGAAAGAGAAACACATTGAAGGTGGGCGGCTCCCATAAGGAAAAATAAAGTGGCATATATTGTGATTTTGGACACACACGCACACATTAACACGAACAAAGGCACACACACACACACACACACACACACACACTCTCACACACATCACCACAAGCAAACACACATACACACACACACATACATTAACATGAGCAAAGACACACACACACACACATACATTAACACACGCACACACATCGACACAAGCAAAAGTACACACAACACACTATCACATACATACACACACTGACGCACACACACAAAGATGCACTCTCTTATCCGTAGACATTACCCTCCCCTTCCTCACACACAAACACTCAACCACACAGACACACGCTCGCACTCACTCTCTCTCTCTCTCTCTTAGGGTATCAAACGAATAGAGAACCCCTTAAGGGGAGATCTCCACTTGAGGGATTTTTTTCTTGACCCCTTTCTCCCTCATGTTTAGCCCCATTGCTTTTGATATTATAAAATGTTTGCCCCATTAGTTTAGCGATTTTAAGAACTTTCACCCCATATTAAGACCTTTCGTGCAATTCAGGTGTCGATTTTATCCTGGCGAGCGATAGCGAGCCTGTAATTTAAGAGGAACCGGCCTTCGGCCAGGACATTTTTCTACCGAAAAATGTACAAATTTATCTTGAAAGGGACTCAAGGGGGTGTAATTTTAAGCTTGATGGAGGTCTAGGGAACAAACTAGATACCTCCCCTTAATTGTTGGTTTTATTATTGTATATGCAAAGATGAAAGTGTGGTGTATATAGTCCAAATGATGTCTTTGGAAGTAAACACATGGCCAAAACCATGTTATTGGAAGTAAACACATGGCCAAAACCATGTTATTGGAAGTAAACACATGGCCAAAACCATGTTATTTCACGTTCATTTTCTTGTACTCCGTCCCATATTCAGGGGAGGTTTTTAGTTTGTTTTCTACTCCTCCAGCAATCTTAAAATTTCACCCCCTTGACCCTCTTTCAAGATAAATTTGTAAATTTTTCGGTAGAAAAATGTCCCGGCTGAAAGCCGGTTCCTCTTATATTACAGGCTCGCTATCGCTCGCCAGGATAAAATCGACACCTAAATGGCACGAAAGGTCTTAAAATTGACAGAAATGGGTCGAAAGTTCTTAAAATCGTCAAAATAATGGGGCGAACGTCTTAAAATTAGAAAAACAATGGGGCTAAACATGAGGGAGAAAGGAGTCAAGAAAAAAAAATCCCTCAAGTGGAAATCACCCCTTAATTCAAGTTATCACACACAATTGCTCTGGTTTGACACCCTGGGAGTCTCTCACACACTACTAAAAAAAAACCCACACATACTGTAAAGACTCTCCCTCTCTCTTACACACACACACACACACACACACATAAACTCTCTCTCTCACACACACACACACACACACTCTCTCTCTCTCTCTTTCTCACACACAACACGAGACAAAATTAATTATCAACACTAATTACAGGATCGCCCCACTTTTAATTTCTAGCCTTAACTTGGGTAAATTGTGAGTGTAGGAGAGAGAGAGAGAGAGAGGGAGAGGGAGTGTGAGAGAGAGAGTGAGGGGGATGGATGGATAGATATATATAAATAGATGGATAAATAGATGGATGGATATAGACAGATAGACAGATTGATTGATAGAGAGAGAACAAAACACACACACACACACACACACACACACACACACACACACACACACACACAGGCAATTACCGAGTTTTTACTGACCTAATCAAATTTTCAAGCCCGAGTCTCATGGAGAAAAAAAATATATATATAACAAAAAGTCGGGATACATTTTATATAATATATATAAGAGTGTTAGGGTTCATTATAGAGGTTTATGATAGGATATTGTATCATGTTTGTTGTCTATTATATATCTATCTATCTACCTATCTATCTATCTATCTATCTATCTATCGAGGTATTTTTGTCATCTATTATCTATCTATCTATCTATGTGTTTAGCTATATATTTGTTTCTGTTGATATATTAAGGGGAGGTTTTTAGTTTGTTCCCTAGACCTCCATGAAGCATATAATTACACCCCCTAGACTCCCTTCTAAACCCCCTTTCAAGACAAATTTGTAAATTTTTCGGTAGAAAAATTTCCTGGCCGAAGACCGGTTCCTCTTATATTACATCCTCGCTATCGCTCGCCAGGAAAATATCGACACCTAAATGGCACGAAAGTGAAAGTTCTGAAAATGGGGCGAACATTTGAAAATTTCAAAAGCAATGGGGCTAAACATGAGGGAGAAAGGGGCCCAGACAAAACATGAAGTAGAGATCTCCCCTTCATGTCTATATAAGGTATACAGTATATAATCTTCCGAACTATTGCCGACTATAAAGAGTGTCTGAATGTTATCCCTTTGTATACGATAATAACGCCATGTGTGTCTTTAGGCAAACACTAGACGATTTGATTTACCTTAGTTCACTTTATTTTTACCCCTACCCCCTCGGATTGTTTCATTATATGCTGGCTCGCTATCGTTCGCCAGGAAGAAATCGACACCTAGATGGGTATAAACGTCTTAAAATAGTTGGCTGAATGGGGCCTAATGGATACAAGCCAGAGAAAGAAAGAAAAGGAGAAACAAAAGCAGGTCACCCCCCGTGTTAAGGTTTGTTTTGGAATACTGGCCATTGTCTAAAACAGCGCCACACGTAACGACTTTTATGGTTCACAAATATGGGGCCCCAAAGTCCATTCCTATCTGGTTTGGATATGCCTGTTGCATATTCAACATAGGGTCCTGCAAGGGGGAGGAGAGGGAAAGGATGGAACAGGGGAGGGTGAAGGGTTAGGGTGATGAAGGGTGAAGGGGTGGGGGAGGTGGGAGGGAGGTGTCGGGGAAGGGGAGGCGGAGGAAGGGTGGAACAGGGAAGATACTGTAGGGATCTGAAGGTTCGGGAGGTGTGGGGGAAGGGGTGGCTGAAGGGGTGGGGGAAGGAATGGGGGAGGGTGGGAGGGAGTGTGGGTGAAGGGGAGGAAGAAGGGTGGATCAGGGGAGAGATAGTGTAGGGTGAAGGGGTTGAGGAAAGGTGTGGGGTGAACAGGGGAGAGGTACTGTAGGGATATGAAGGTTGCAGGGTGAAGGGGTAGGGTGATGGTGTGGAGGAAGGTGTGGGTGAACAGGGGAGAGGTACTGTAGGGATATGAAGGTTGCAGGGTGAAGGGGTAGGGTGATGGTGTGGAGGAAGGTGTGGGGTGAACAGGGGAGAGGTACTGTAGGGATATGAAGGTTGCAGGGTGAAGGGGTAGGGTGATGGTGTGGAGGAAGGTGTGGGGTGAACAGGGGAGAGGTACTGTAGGGATATGAAGGTTGCAGGGTGAAGGGGTAGGGTGATGGTGTGGAGGAAGGTGTGGGGTGAACAGGGGAGAGGTACTGTAGGGATATGAAGGTTGCAGGGTGAAGATGTGGGTGAAGGGTGATCTCTACTGGGAGTTAAGTACATTGTGTGTACCGCGGGTTGTTCACACGGTTGTCCTCGAAAGGTCGTTGGTAGAAGACAATTTTGTATATATTTACATATAACTCCCCCCCCCCCCCCACCCCCAAGGTAAAAGATGGGAGTATGGATGAAGAAGTGCGGGAGAGGGTGCAACAGGGGAAGAGGGTTGTAGGAATGCTGAAAGCAATAACAAGAAATAGGGTGGTCAGCATGGAAGTAAAGAAGTCCTTGGATGACAATGTGTTAATCCTGACATTGACTTACGGGAGCGAAGCATGGACGTTGGTGAAGAGACTGAGACCAAGAGTGAGAGGGGTGGAAATGAGTTACTTGAGAAGTGCGTGCTGAGTTACATGGAGGGATAGACAGACGAATGAGGAAGTACGAGAGAGGTGTGGTGTGGATGTAGATGTGCTGGAAAGGGTGAAAAGGAACACCTTGAGATTGTTCGGCCAAATGGAACATATGGGAAACGAGAGAATGACTAAGAGAGTGTACGAGAGTGAGGTGGAAGGACAGAGAGGGAGAGGTAAACCGAGTGAGAGGTGGAAGGATGGAGTTAAAAAGTATATGAGTGAAGGCGGTGCTGATTGGGAGGAGGGGGCGAAGAGTGACTGGGGACAGAGGTGCATGGGGCCGTTTCATTCATGGCCACCCCTTCGGAGATCACAGCGTCCGGCAATAGATAGATAGATAGATTATTACGGCCTCTATCTCACACACAAACCGTACCCACCCCGCGGTAATATCGAAGGAGACGCCTGGAGCCCGGCGGTGGTGGTCGCTAAGAAAGATAAAAGACCTTTGCTAACCTTATTATCCGAGAGCAAAAATATCCCGGAAAAAATATATAATATTCATGGATATTTTTAACTATTTTCAGTGCCTTTCTTAACTTTATTCTGGCTATTCTTAGATGATTATATTTAGTTTGATATGAATAAAATACTCAAATATTCAGTGTCATTTATCTCTTGATGTTCATGGCTATTATTATTAACTCTTGTTGGTGTCTTTCTTCACTTTCTTTATTTATTGGGGTTATTTATTTAAGTTTAATGGAGGCCTAGGGAGGAAACTCAAACAATTATAACAATTTGTAAATATAATAACTTGATTATTAATTGAATTTTGAATCTAACTCTTTCTCTCTCCACACACAAACACCCTTGTCACACTTCACCTCACCTCACACACACACACACACATCTAGAGCAACATCCCCAAAACAACCCTCTCTCTCTCTCTCTCTCGCCCCCCACACAAAAACCCTCGTCGCATCTCACCTCACACACACACACACACATCTATAGCAGCATTACATGACCACCACCTCTCTCTCCCTTCCCCCCCCCCCTCCTCTCTCTCTCTCTCTCTACACACCCACAAACACCCTTTTCACCCCTCCCCCAACACACACATCTATACCAGCATCACCGAAGCAGCTCCATTGATCGAAATCTTATAACCCTCGAGTCTGAAGCAACAACAAAAGACCCTCCAAGGTGGCTCTCTCAAGGTGAGAGAGAGAGAGAGAGAGAGAGAGAGAGAGAGAGAGAGAGAGAGAGAGAGAGAGAGAGAGAGAGAGAGAGCCAGTTATTGGGTGTGAAATGGAGAAAGATGATACGAGAGGTTGACGATAACAGATTTGCAGAGAGAGAGAGAGAGAGAGAGAGAGAGAGAGAGAGTGTGAGAGAGAGTGTGAGAGATTCAATATGATCTTAGTCAAAACCGTAGAAAAACACTTAGCAAAACAGCGCAACTCGAAGACCAAAACTAAGACGACTTCCATAATAGGCCTATGGAAAATTACAAACCATTAGCAAAATGATGAAATATTGGAAATCTATAGGACATCACTTCGACGAGATTAATGTTGCCCGTAGACTAAAAAAGGAGAAAAACAAAGAAAAAACAAACTCATATGGGAGGGATAGTGCTGTAGAATCTCTCTCTCTCTCTCTCTCTCTCTCTCTCCGACATATGACGCGATTTTGAGCCTATTAGGGATACTTTAAAGCCTTTGTTACCATCAGGGGTATTTAGAAACCTTTAATTTAGTTACTTCAACCTCTGCAGTTGTCTTTGAGTTAGCTGTGGGCAGAAAACTAATTTTGGAGAGGTAATTAAAAGAGTGAGAGAACTATTTATTATTGCTAATCTGGCAACCTCTCTGTCATATGTGCGTGAAAGGGTTAATATACGTGTTCAAGTTAAGCATACAATTCTTGCTGTGTGTGTGCGTGTGTGTGTTTACTTACACTTGTTTAAGTATTAATATATAAGTTATCAGACGTAACCATTATACCTATGGCAGAGGAAGGCCCCCATTGTCCTCTATTAATAACTCTTATAGGGTAACAGGCTGAGAAATTAGTGTTGAGGATCTACTTGGCCCGGGCTAGTGACTTCTGAAACTTACTTTTTTTTTTTTTTTTTTTTCTATGTGATTGAGGGGAGGTATTTAGTTTGTTCCCTAGACCTCCATCAAGCTTAAAATTACACCCCCTTGAGTCCTTTTCAAGATAAATTTGTACATTTTTCGGTAGAAAAATGTCCCGGCCGAAGGCCGGTTCCTCTTAAATTACAGGCTCGCTATCGCTCGCCAGGATAAAATCGACACCTGAATGGCATGAAAGGTCTTAATATGGGGTGAAAGTTCTTAAAATTGCTAAACTAATGGGGCAAACGTTTTATAGTATCAAAAGCAATGGGGCTAAACATGAGGGAGAAAGGGGTCAAGAAAAAAATCCCTCAAGTCGACATCTCCCCTTAAACTGTCCCATATTTGTATTGAATCACATTACAAATTCATAGTTCATTATTGACGTATTACGGTTTACGGCTATACTGAATATGAAACCACACCACTGACTTAAGGAAGATTGGTTTGTCTGTTACAATAAATCTGATAATTCGAACACGGATAATCCAAATAAAACCATAGCCCGATTTGTTGAAGATAATAATTAATTACAATAAACTTGGGAAAAATAGACAAAATAATCAAAATGCCCGCCAATATCGACGAAGTGGAGACACGCTTAGGTGCAGACGATGCCAATATGCTACCCCCAACCAGCATTTATCGATTTACATTAATTATCGTATATCACATTGACCACAGACCAACAACTATACCACCAACACCATCTACAAGCTTAACAAGTATCCCCAATTTAACTCAAGTTAGTAACATTACGAAATTCACGGCAAAGCAATAACAATAACAACACATCTTAGGCCATGTAATCGTAGGATATACACGGCAAAAATTTAGCCTAACTTGTTTCAATTTTCCTGTTTTTGTTATATTTATCCGTTTATTGAACTTGTTGATGTTATTGTATCCGATACACATCAATATTGACAGTATAGTTTCGACAACCGACCAGCTGTTATACTGTTTACTTAAGGGTCACCGCACACCGAGTAACGTTGGTTGGTTGGTTGGTTGCCGCAGCAATGATTTCGTACATACATTATATACCGGTATTTGAATAATTTGATATTATATGTTTACTATTATTTATTGTATTGAAGCGTTATGTAAGGAAGTATTACACACAATACACTTGTCTCCCGGGCAATTGCCGGGCAGACTTACGTTGAAAATCACTAGCCCGGCTACATGTCCAGGCCAGTCCGGGCTATACCTAATTTCCCAGCCTGTAAGGTAAGCAAAATGCATACAAAATCCTGCACTTAATTTGGTTGAAGTATAGAAGTAGGAGCCGTGAGAGATCTGGGCACACGTGGCGACTGAGTAGGATGTCCACCTACCTGTTGACACCAGAGGGACACTTCCTCCACACGCACTACCTAGAATGGTCACTTCTAGGTCGCCTAACACTCGCTCTTGGTCAGTGCACACACACAGCTTGCAGATACTTTTTGAACAGTTTTAAAATCGCCAACCTAATGTGCCGAACATCTTAAAATCTGAACATTAATGAGGCTGAACATGAGGGAGAAGGTGGGGCCAGAAGAACCCCCCCTCCCCCTTAAACATGAGGGAGAAGGTGGGGCCAGAAGAACCCCCCCTCCCCCCCCCCCCCTTAAACATGAGGGAGAAGGTGGGGCCAGAAGAACCCCCCCTCCCCCCCCCCCCCCCCTTAAACATGAGGGAGAAGGTGGGGCCAGAAGAACCCCCCCTCCCCCCCCCCCCTTAAACATGAGGGAGAAGGTGGGGCCAGAAGAACCCCTCCCCCCCCTTAAACATGAGGGAGAAGGTGGGGCCAGAAGAACCCCCCCTCCCCCCCCTTAAACATGCGCGTGATGGTTGGGCCAGAAGAACCCCCCCTCCCCCCCCCCCTTAAACATGAGGGAGAAGGTGGGGCCAGAAGAACCCCCCCCCCCCCCTTAAACATGAGGGAGAAGGTGGGGCCAGAAGAACCCACCCTCCCCCCCTTAAACAAAATGGCGAATATAACATATGCCATCACTCTTTGATCTGATAAAACCGATAATATAGTATGAATGCCATTACCTGATGAAATAGCTTAGCAGGCGACTGGCTCTTCCCAATAAATAACATGAATGCATACACACACACACACACATCTATCTATCTATTTATTTATCTATCTTTCTACGTATCTATATATCTATATATCTACATACATACACACACACAGACACACATATACTGTATATATATTTTTATTTTATTTTTATTTTTTTCTCTATTCCAACTACTCCCTCTCGGGCATAGGCTCCATATATATATATGCCACATATATATATATATACAAAACCTGTTGTAGATTTCCGTTTTTATGGGTTTTTTCTTATATATAAATGATAACACAAGTACTATAAATATCTCCCGTTAGTTGTCTCCAAGTTACTATGTCAGGGCGTGAAGAATGGGCTCGGTTTGAAGGCAGATTTCCACTTGAGGGATATTTTTCTTGACCCCTTTCTCTCTCATGTTTAGCCCCATTACCTTTGAGATTTTTAAGACGTTGGCCCAATTACATTCGCCCCATTTCTGTCAATTTCAATACTTTCCGTGCCATTTAGGTGTCAATTTGTTCCTGGCGAGCTATAGCGAGCCTGTAATATAAAAGGAACCGGCCTTTGGCCGGAACATTTTCCTATCGAAAAATGTATATATTTATCTTGAAAGGGGGTCAAGGGGGTGTACATTTAATTAAGCTTGATGGAGGTCTAGGGAACAAACTAAAATCCTCCCCTTATTGGTTTCCAAATGCCTCACTCTTTTCTCTCGTGTCTGATTTATGAATGATCGAAGCCCGGGAGGAGAAAATTTCGCCTCGTCAGCATTCGCAAAACTCTCCCAAGGGAATTTTGAGCGTTAGTTCGACTTTGGGATTGCCTTTAATCTCGGGGGGGGGGAAAAAAAAAAAAAAAAAAAAAAAAAAAAAAAAAAAAAAAAAAAACACAAACATTAAATTTAAAAAAAATATACATAACAATAAAAAACATACACAAAGAGAGAGAGAGAGAGAGAGAGAGAGAGAGAGAGAGAGAGAGAGAGAGAGAGACATCACCTTCATTTTATGTCGATCAAATTAGAAAAATAAAACATAAAATTTGTTGTTGGTTCGATCAAAGTAGACCCTTCTGCGTATTGTACGCTTTTGTCATTCGCCCTCATTTTCTTTGTTTTAAAGATGTATCGGCACAAATGGCTGGTAGTTTTTATACTTCTGATATGGATTCGGATTCTACTAGTCTTAAAAGCCAGTCTCAAACGAGCGATTTTTCTCCTAATATTGTAAGGCTTTCTCGCATTGTCATCGGAAACTAGACACACACACACACACACACACACACACATAGAATCCACACGTAATACACACATAGCATACATACACACACACTAACGCACACACATACATAGAATCCACACATAATAAACACACACACACACACAACCAATCCAAACACAGACGGACAACAAAAAGAAAAACAATTCGTATTGGCAAAAGAAGCTTACCTCTCAAATTTATATAAACAAACAAACAGCGTATTCCGTTTTCTATAAGTCAACATTTCAGTGATTTTTTGGATTGATATTTATTTTCCAAATACTTTTTTTATGGGCTATCTCTGGATATACAAACAATACAAACGCTATTCAATTATACTGTCGAATTGCCGAATAGTTTTTGTTCTAGCAGATTTGTGTACAGTCGCGCTAATAAGTCATGTCCCAGCTGTCATTACGTTTGGCTTGCTCTGTGCTGTATTAATGCCTGTTAGATGTTGATTAGGGCGGGTAAGTGTAGGAACATGTTTGTATATTTCACGCGATATGAAGAAATGAAGCTTAGATATTGCTGATACCAATTATTGATCAAAACTATACTTGGTGCCGAGACATCACTGATTAGCGCGACTGTACAGTATATTTGAGCTATATTTAAAATTAAAAAGATAATTAGATAATCAAATAAATATAAAAGATGAATATAAGATATATATATATATATATATATATATATATTCAGCCCTCAATAACACACACACACACACACTGTATTAACCTACCTATCTATTTATCTATCTATCCATCCAGCTATCTATCATCCATCTATCTATCCATCAACTATCTACCCATCAACTATCTACCCATCAACTATCTATCCATCAACTATCTACCCATCAACTATCTACCCATCAACTATCTACCCATCAACTATCTATCCATCCCTCAACTACGGTATCTATCCATTCCTAAACTATCTATCCATCCTTCAACTATCTATCCATTCCTCAACTATCTATCCATCCCTCAACTATCTATCCATCCCTCAACTATCTATCCATTCCTCAACTATCTATCCATCCCTCAACTATCTATCCATCCCTCAACTATCTATAGATCCATCCCTCAACTACGGTATCTATACATTCCTAAACTATCTATCCATCCCTCAACTATCTATCCATCCCTCAACTATCTATCCATTCCTAAACTATCTATCCATTCCTAAACTATCTATCCATCCCTCAACTATCTATCCATTCCTAAACTATCTATCCATTCCTAAACTATTTATCCATCCCTCAACTATCTATCCATCCCTCAACTATCTATCCATTCCTAAACTATCTATCCATTCCTAAACTATCTATCCATCCCTCAACTATCTATCCATTCCTAAACTATCTATCCATTCCTAAACTATCTATCCATCCCTCAACTATCTATCCATCCCTCAACTATCTATCCATCCCTCAACTATCTATCCATCCCTCAACTATCTATCCATCCCTCAACTATCTATCCATTCCTCAACTATCTATCCATCCCTCAACTATCTATCCATTCCTCAACTATCTATCCATCCCTCAACTATCTATCCATTCCTCAACTATCTATCCATCCCTCAACTATCTATCCATCCCTCAACTATCTATCCATCCCTCAACTATCTATCCATCCCTCAACTATCTATCCATTCCTCAACTATCTATCCATCCCTCAACTATCTATCCATCCCTCAACTATCTATCCATTCCTCAACTATCTATCCATCCCTCAACTATCTATCCATCCCTCAACTATCTATCCATTCCTCAACTATCTATCCATCCCTCAACTATCTATCCATCCCTCAACTATCTATCCATCCCTCAACTATCTATCCATTCCTCAAATATCTATCCATCCCTCAACTATCTATCCATCCCTCAACTATCTATCCATTCCTCAACTATCTATCAATTCCTCAATTATCTATCCGTCCCTCAACTATCTATCCATCCCTCAACTATCTATCCATTCCTCAACTATCTATCCATTCCTCAACTATCTATCCATTCTTCAACTATCTATCCATCCCTCAATTATCTATCCATTCCTAAACTATCTATCCATCCCTCAACTATCTATCCATTGCACCTCACTATTCGCACCGCTCTAATACACCCACCCACCTCCATTATTGCCGCACGAACGTCGGAGAATATCGAGATCATGGATTTCCGATAGCGTCGTAAATTTCTCGTGCCCCCCCCCCCCCCCCCCCCCCGCGTTTGTGTGCTTCCGGGGCCAGGCGGGTTCCACTCCATTAGTTCGGAGATTTTAAGACGCTTCACCACATTAGTTTGGCTCTTTTAAAACACTTTACCCCATTCAGGTATCAATATTGTTGCAAGTGGTTTGGTGATGATAACACCATTCACTCCATTCAGATGTCGATTTTTTTTCTGAGCGAGCGATAGCGATTCACCAGTATATGAGAAACTGGCTTTTGGCCGGCTAACAAGGGGTCTAGGTGGTGCTTTAATTATTTTATTTATATATGTATTTACTTAGTTATATATATATATATATATATATATATATATATATATATATATATATATATATATATATATATATATATATATATATATATATATATATACAATATATATATATATATATATATATATATATATATATATATATACCCGGTATATATATATTTTTTTGTTATTAGCTTGAAGGGGGTCCTGGTGTCTTGCTTTAAATGTAAGAAAATTATATTTGAATCATCCTCTCTCTCTCTCTCTCTCTCTCTATCTATCTCTCTCTCTCTCTCACACACACACATAAAAATACTATATATATAAAACTCATCGTTGCGGTCTAGTTTTGGCGTTAATGGCCCCTATAATGGCGTTGTTGAGGCGTTGAGGTGATGGTGGGGGTAATGGTGCAGCAGGTTGGGGGGGGGGGGGGGGGGGGTATAAATAATGCAATGTGTTAATGGACCACGCCAACATGAGGGAAACAGGGAGGGAGGAGGCGATTAGGAAAAACATAGAAACAAAAACCACACACACACACACACACAAGAACAACCTAAATAAATATATACATGACAATAAATATAATAAAACTATAAATAAAAAGATAGATAGAACAAATAATTAATACTAAAATTAAGGACATTAATTACAAGCTATGAAATATAACATTCACACAATTTAGAGGGAAGGTTTTAATTACACAGACACACAACACACACGGACACAATACACACACGGACACAATACACACAATACACACACGTAAGAAAAACTGCAAGAGTGAGAGTAGGTGGCTCATAATTACGGAAGAGGAGCTAAAAATGTTAATGGGGAAAGGTAAGAGGTCTGGAAAGGTATATATATATATATATATATATATATATATATATATATATATATATATATATATATATATATATATTATATTATTATATATATATGGAAAAACAAATATTATAATCATTTTAAGGGGAGATGGGTCGTTTTTCTGGTTTCCCTTCTCCCTCAGGCTTAGTCCCATTAGTCTTCAGATTATATGACGTTTATAATTAGTTTGGCGATTTTAAGACCTTTCACACCATTTTGTTTTTCAATACTAAAACTGTTCGTGTCATGTAGGTGTCGATATTTGTCCTGGCGAGCGAAAGCGAGCCTGTTATTTAGGAGGAACCGGCTCTATCGAAAAATATGCACATACATCTTGAAGGAGGGTCTGGGGTGGGGGGGGGGGGGGGGTGGAGGTCTAAGGAAGAAACCCAAAAAAAAAATAAAAAAAAAAATATATAAATGAGGAAATAAATACGCCCATCCCCCCTTCAAGTAGCCATTATTTTATAGATAATAATGAACTCCTTCGGTATAATATTATTTTTATTAATCTCACCACCACACCCCCAATGAAATTAATTAAAGTATATATGATCCACCGGGATTCGAACCCGGGTTATCACACACATATTTTTGCCACCTTAACCATTACACCACCATTTTCATTACATTGAGCGTATTTATCAATACCAAATCAATATCAATATCAATATCAAAGGCCTTAACCTTGGGATCTGTCAAGGTATTCCTTAATTGCATGCAGGCTACTATTAGACGATGTCATCAAGTTAACCCCTTCTTTACCGGCGACGTATGTTTCATTTGATTTCAGCTACATTTAGACAATTTTTATGAAGCTTAGGAAGGATATGTGGTAGCTAAAAGGATTGTTTAGGATAGTCTGTAGCCTTTTAAATGGTAGACGTCCTTCCTAAGCTGGATAATATGGTCTAAATGTAGCTGAAATCAAATAAACCATATATCGTCGGTATAGAGGGGGTTAAGTACGAATTACCTGTAGTCATAGGGATAACAGAAAAGGAGATCCCATTGTGCCTTTTTTGGCTATAACTAGAGGTCTGTCTTATGCTGCCTAAAATGGTCTAATAATAGCTGGAGTAAAATAGAATACAGCTGAAAAGACATAATAACTGTCCTTGATAGCGTAATGCATAAATGGGTGGAATTTCGGTGTGAGTATCCTGGGTTGGAATCCATGGAGTGCCACATGTATTTGTTGATTCCATTAACCCTTTCACTACCGAGGATGTTTGTGGTTATTATTTCAAGCATATTTAGACGATTTTGTGCAGTTTCAGGAGGATCTGTGGTAGCTAATATGTGTTAGGTGAGATAGTTCGAAGCCTGTTACTTGCTGGAGGCCCTTTGGAAACTTAAGGGGAGATCTCCACTTGAGGGATTTTTTTCTTGACCCCTTTCTCCCTCATGTTTAGCCCCATTGCTTTTGATGATATAAAACGTTTGCCCCATTAGTTTAGCGATTTTAAGAACTTTCACCCCATATTAAGACCTTTCGTGCCATTCAGGTGTCGATTTTATCCTGGCGAGCGAAAGCGAGCCTGTAATTTAAGACGAACCGGCCTTCGGCCGGGAATTTTTTCTACCGAAAAATGTACAAATTTATCTTGAAAAGGACTCAAGGGGGTGTAATTTTAAGCTTGATGGAGGTCTAGGGAACAAACTAAATACCTCCCCTTAATACAATCGTCTAATAGCAGCCAGGATAAAGTAAAAAGACGTCACCGGTACAGAAAGGGTTAATTGAGTTTAGAAGTAAAGTTGGTTGGTGAACACATATTAATCATAATGCAGGTGATCATTTGATGCCAGGTATATCATGCAGTCTCTATGCAGTTCCGTTCACCTGTATTGAAGCTCATTAAATGTTTCTGCTGGCAACATCCTCTATAATAATTGCAAATCTACTACTGCTTGCTCTCACTCGCTCTCACTCCCACTCTCACTCTCACTCTTTCTCGCTCGTGCTCTCTCTCTCTCTCTTACTCACACATACACACACTCTATCTTGCTCTCTCTCTCTCTCTCTCTCTCTCTCTCTCTCACACACACAAATTCCTACATACCTTCCTTGTTTTTATGTGATGGAAAAAGTTGACACTCGGAAAAAGTCTGCACATTTTTTGTACCCAACTTTCAAAAAACGAGCAAATTTGAATGACCATACTGATGAAAGCCTTCCCCTAGCTGCTATGGCGACCAAAATAATAGAGAATCCCCCCACCATAAAAAAAAAATCCCCCAACTAAAAAAAAAAAAAAAAAAAAAAAACCACACACACGCATATGTATTGTATATATATTTTGCATTGTTTCATATTGTAAACTATACCTTGTTCCAAATAAGTAGGCAAACACTGTCCGACATGTACTAACTTCAATAACTATCTACCGACTAGAGTAATCGAGCTAAAGTTTTGACCATTTGGGAAGGGTCAGTCGGAGAATAGGTGTGGAAACATACAGCTCATTTGCTCTAGCCCAATTTGAGGTACAGAGGTTACGGTTTACGATTGCTGGCCTACATATAATGAATATATATATGAGAGAGAGAGAGAGAGAGAAAGAGGAGTGAGAGAGAGAGAGAGAGAGAGAGAAAGAGAGAGAGAGAGAGAAGAGAGAGAGGGAGAGAGAGAGAGAGAGAGAGAGAGAGAGAGAGAGAGAGAGAGAGAGAGAGAGAGAGAGAGAGAGAGAGAGAGAGAGAGAGAGAGAGAGAGAGAGAGAGAGAGGTCACTATAGCAAAATCCCTCTTCACTATACTGTATTGTCACCACCCCTCGCATTTCAAGTACAGCCATACCATATCCCATTACCTGCCGACTGAATTATAAAACACGTGGCGTCTGTCAATATGTATCAGTGTACGCATCGGTAATTAAGGGGAGATGGGCTGGTTTTTATGGTCCCCCTTCTTCCTCATGTTTAGTCCCATTAGTTTTCAGAATATATGACGTTTGGCCCATTAGTCAGGCGATTTTAAGACCTTTCGCCCCATTTATTTTACAATATGAAGACTTTTCGTGTTATTTAGGTGGCATTTCTTCTTGGCGAGCGATAGCGAGCCTGTATTTTACGAGGAATCGGCCTTCGACCGGGACAATTTGTTATCGAAAAATGTACAAATATATCTTGAAGGAGAGTCGTGGGCGAATGTTTTTTAAAGCTTGATGGAGGTCTAGGGAGGAAACTAATAAAATAATAAAATTATACATAAATGAACAAAAACCTAAGACCATCTCCCCTTAACGTAATGAGTCTAAACGAAGGAATACATGGATGATACACACAGGACAGGTGGAAACACAAACCCACACACACACACACACATGTACAAAGGATAGACAGATTAAGACACATACACATACACACATACATACATATGTATATATACAGAGGGCGGGTAGAATAGTCACCTTTTTCAGCATGACTTCTTACACACACACACACACACATTATTATTAAGATAGGTGGAATAAACAGTCACCTCTCTCTCTCTCTCTTTCACACACACACACACACACACATTATTATTCAGATAGGTGGAATAAAGTCACCTCTCTCTCTCTCTCTCTCTCTCTCTCTCTCACACACACACATACAAACACACACATTATTATTCAGACAGGTAAAATAAAAAGTCACCTCTCACACATACACGCACACATACAGGTAAGACAGGTAGGATAAACAGCCCGGGAGCTCATTTATTATTCATTAAAGAGAGAGAGAGAGAGAGAGAGAGAGAGAGAGTAGGTTAAACAGCCCGGGAGCTCATTTATTATTCATTAAAGAGAGAGAGAGAGAGAGAGAGAGAGAGAGAGAGAGAGAGAGAGAGAGAGAGAGAGAGAGAGAGAGAGAGAGAGAGATGAATATATACAGTATATATATATATACTATATATATAATTATATATATATATATATATATATATATATATATATATATATATAGAGAGAGAGAGAGAGAGTGAGAGACATAGATAGTGAGAGAGAGAGAGAGAGAGAGATAGAGTGAGAGAGAGAGATAGAGTGAGAGAGAGAGATAGAGAGAGAGATAGAGTGAGAGAGAGAGATAGAGTGAGAGTGAGAGTGAGAGAGAGACAGAGATAGATAGATAGGTAGATAGTTCATGTGGGGAGATTGTAGGCACCAATTGATCAGGGCTAGACCCAGGTGAGGTTATAGGCATGTGATAAAGAGTCGCTGGAACTCCTGTTTCATTTGCTTGGCCTCTCTTACTGATTTTCTTTGTGCCTCATTTACACTGAGAGCAATCCAGCTAGCTCTCACAAACACCTCCTCCTCCTATCCACTTCACTACACTAAACATGCACACCACACTTCATTCCTCCACACCAAAATTTAAAAAAAAACAAAAAATTATGAATTCTAGCCCAGCCTCGGAGTCCCCAGGGGGAGGGACCATAAATGCCCCCACACCCGAACGACCATCCCCTGACGACCCCACACAATTACCTGGACCTCGGCCTGTTACTCTTTATATTAATTTCTGCAACATTCGTGGACTTTCCTCTAACTTTCACTCTGTTGAGCACCATCTCTCCTCCTACAAACCTGATCTTCTCTTCCTCACCGAAACTCAGGTGTCTGTAGCAACATCCAGCAGCCCCTTCTCTGTATCCTCCTACTTTCTCTATCCTAGTTTCAAAGCCAAAGGCGGATGTTGTGCATATGTGTACAACAAACTCACTTGCTCTCGTGTTCCCGATTTCGACTCGGACATTTTTCTCAACTTTATGGCTCAAACTTTCCTGTCATTCTCTTACTAAATATTTCTGTGCTGTCTATCTTTCCCCTAACTCTACCAACTTTCCCAAATTCTTTGACTATCTAAACTCTACAGTGGAACACATTCTATCCTTTTCTCCTTTCTCAGAAATCTCCATCTTAGGAGATTTCAACGTTCACCACCGCCAATGGCTCTCCTCTCACACTACTGATCCACCTGGTGAACAAGCCTACGTCTTTTCTATCCTAAATGACCTAGAGCAGTTAGTTCAGCAACCCGTATCTCGGATCGCATCGGAGATCGGCCCAACATTCTTGACCTGTTTCTAACTTCTAACCCTTCTTCTTATACTGTCGATCTTTTCTCTCCTTTGGGCTCCTCCGACCATAAACTTATCTCTGTCACCTGTCCTATCTCTCCAGTACGGGCACCCGATCCTCCTAGCCGGCGGCGCTTGTGGCACTTTGGCGCTGCCGACTGGGAGGCTCTTCGGCAGTACTTCTTTGATTTCCTATGGAATGATTTCTGCTTCCGTGGCCGAGGACCCTCGGAGAGTGCTGAACGCATTACCGAGGTAATCCTATCGGGCATGGAAGCATACACTCCATTCTCTTTCTCTCAGACTAATGCTAAAAAATCTTGGTTTACTCACACCTGTTCTACTGCTGTCCGCAATAAGGAGGAAGCATTCAAACGGTACCGACGCCTTAAAACTCAAGACTCTCATTCTTTATATGTTCTGCCCGGAATCAAGCCAAATCTGTTCTTCGACTTGCCAAACACTCTTTCATCAATAATAAATGCACTGAACTATCCAACTCTAGCTCTTCCCAAGCTTTCTGGCATCTAGCCAAAAACCTCTCCAACAATTTCTCTTCCTCGTCTTTCCCTCCCCTTTCCCACTCTGATAGCACAACCATCACTTCTTCCTCTGACAAAGCTAAACTCTTCGCTCAAACTTTTGCTAGAAACTCCACCTTGGATGATTCCGGTGCTATTCCTCCCTCTCCGCCCTCCTCTCTCTTACTTATGCCTAATATCCTAATCTCTTCAAAAGATGTACTTTCTACCCTCTCTGGGCTTAACACTAATAAGGCGTACGGTCCGGACGGTGTTCCTCCTGTTGTTCTCAAAAACTGTGCTTCCGTGCTAACTTCCTGCCTAGGCAAACTCTTTCGTCTCTGTCTTCGTCTTCGTCTAACGTCTTCCCTTCATGCTGGAAGTTTGCTCACATTTAACCTGTCCCAAAGAAGGGTGACCGCTCTCAACCCTCCAACTATCGTCCAATTGCTCTCATTTCTTGTCTTTCTAAAGTTTTTGAAACTATTCTTGCTTCCAAATTTCTTAAGCATTTCTCTTCTCATAATCTGCTCTCAGATCGCCAGTATGGCTTCCTTAAGGGTCGCTCTACTGGTGATCTTCTTTCATATCTTACTAACTCTTGGTCATCCTCCTTTCGGGACTTCGGTGAGACTTTTTCTATTGCACTAGACATATCGAAAGCCTTCGATAGAGTCTGGCATAAATCTTTAATTTCTAAACTACCCTCCTTCGGTTTCTATCCCTCCATCTGTGCCTTTGTCTCTAATTTCCTTTCCTGCCGTTCCATAGCCGCGGTTGTGGACGGCCATTGTTCACTTCCTCACCCTATAAACTCTGGTGTTCCTCAGGGCTCTGTCCTATCTCCTATTCTCTTTCTAATTTTTATAAATGATCTCCTTAACTGTACCTTAATTCCCATCCATTCATACGCAGACGACTCAACCTTACACTACTCCATTACTTTTTCAGAACGCCCCAGCCAGCAATCCATCAACGACAAACGTAATGAAGCCATACAACTCTTAAATTCTGATCTAAATACTATTTCCAATTGGGGCAGAGAAAACCTTGTTAACTTTAATGCTTCCAATACCCAATTTCTCCATCTATCTACCCGTCAGGATCTCCCAGTGGACTATCCCTTATTCTTCAACAATACAAAAATCAACCCTTCATCTTCTCTCAATATTCTTGGTCTCTTTTTCTTCTGCTCTCATTTGGAAGGACCATATTACCAGTCTTGCTAAGGCAGCCTCCCAGAAGCTGGGTGTGCTCAACCGCCTTAGGGGTTCTTTTCCCCTGCACAGCTTCTTGCTCTGTACAGGGGCATAGTGCGCCCTTGTATTGAGTATTGTTCACATGTGTGGGGAGGTTCCTCTCACACCGCTCTCCTAGACAAGGTTGAAAGGAAGGCGTTTCGTATCATTAACTCCCGTCCACTCACCAACTCTCTGCAATCTCTCTCTCTCCGCCGCAATGTTGCATCTCTCTCGCTATTCTATCGCTACTATAATAATCAGTGTTCCTCAGAGCTATCCCAGTGCATACCACCTCCTTTACGTAGGGCACGTGGTACCCGTCTTGCAACTCAATCCCACCCCTACACTGTGCAACTCTCCAACCCAAGAGTGAAACGTTACTCTCAACCTTTCTTCTACTCAACAGCTGAGCTCTGGAACTCTCTCCCAGAATCAGTTTTTCCCGCTTCCTATGACTTAAATTGCTTCAAACTCCGTGTGTCCAGGCATTTTGGCTCGAACGTCCCTTGATTTTGGCCCTGTCACTCTTTCAACTATGGGGGAGGCACTCGCTATAGGCAGTTATGCCTTTGGCCTCCCTCAATCACATAGAAAAAACAAAACAAAAACAAAAAAGTTAAAACAAGGATACACACACTATAGCACCGTTGAGCAACCTGGTAGCCAAACAGCCAATATATGAATAATTAACTTATGCAAATACCTGCCCGGGATCAAGCTCTAGGTGCCCCCTTTTGCCCACTTAAGGGGAGCTGGGTCGGTTTTCTGGTCCCCCTTCTTCCTCATGTTTAGCCCCATTAGTATTCAGATTTTAAGATGTTTGCCCCATTGGTTTGTCGATTTTAAAAACTTTCACCCCATTTCTTTGCTAATATTAAGACCTTTCGTGCTATTTAGGGGTCAATTTTTTTCATGGCGAACAATACTGAGCCTGTAATTTTGGAAGCGGGACATTATTCTACCGAAAAATTTACAAATTAATCTAGACGGGGGATATAATGGATGTTTTTTTTGTTTTTTTTAAGTTTGATGGTGGTATACGAAGGAAACTAAAATAAGAAATATTATATATGAAATAATCAACCAAAAAAAGTGAATCATCCCCCTTTAACCCTTTAAGTACCAGCGACGTGTGGTAGATTTTATTCTACCTATATTTAGACGATATATATTTAGCAGCTTAGGAAGGGTGTGTGGCAATTAACCAACCTACCTACCTATCTATCTATCTATCAATCTACCTACCTACCTACCTATCTATCTATCTATCAACCTATCTATCTATCAACCTATCTATCTATCAAACTACCTACCTACCTACCTACCTACCTACCTACCTATCTATCTATCTATCTATCTAAGTAAATTGTCTGGTGTGGTTACAGCATCGACAACGACCTAAATATCCAAGGTGGAGAAAAACCCTTGAGCGGATAGGAAAATAAATAGCATGTACAATTTTGGGGGTAAAAATCCACTTCCTTTTCCATTACAGCTCTGTCACTCCCCACAATCACATCACACACAGACCCCGCGGTGAGGAAAGAGAGGTGGGAAGGGAGGAGGGATGGGGGGAAGGGAGGGAGAGGTGGGAAGGGAGGGGGGATGGTGTGGTGGGAGAGGAGGGGAGAAAGGAAGGGAGGGGTGTAGGATGGGAAGGGGGGAGGGATGGGTGGGAGGGGAGAAAGGTGGGGACCAGGCAGGAAGGAAGGAAGATGGAGAAGGAGGGGAGAAAGAAAGGAAGGAGGAAGGATGGGAAGGAAGGAGAGATGGGAGGGAAAGAGAGAGGATGGAGGGAAGAAGGAAAGAAGGAAGGAAAAATGGGGGAGGAGGGGAGAAAAGAAGGAGAGGATGGGTGGGAAGGAAGGAAGAAAGGATGGAGATGCAGGGGAAGAAAGAAATGAATGAATGGGAGAGAGAGAGAGAGAGAGAGAGAGAGAGAGAGAGAGAGAGAGAGAGAGAGAGAGAGAGAGAGAGAGAGAGAGAGGGGGGGGGGGAGAGAGAGAGAGAGAGAGGATACTAAGTAAGTAAGCTTTCGTGTCCATCACATAAGACGTATACCCCGCGGTGAGGGAGGGAAGAAAGGATGAAGGAATAAACTATGAATGAAGGAAGAATGGAGGAAAGAAAGATGAAGGAAGGAAGAAGGAAGGAAAGATGAATGAATGAAGGATGGAGGAAAGAAGTATTAACACCCCCTCTCACCCCCCCCCCCCCCCCCACATACACACACTCAACCTCCCCCCCCCCCCACATACACACACACTCAATCAAACCCCCCTAACCCCCCCCCCCCACACATACACACACATGACCCGCCTTTAACACACCGCCCACCACACACACACACACTCAATCAAACCCCCTACCCCCCCACATACACACACATGACCCGCCTTCAACACACCGCCCACCACACACACACACACACTCAATCAACCCCCCTACCCCCCCCCCCCCACACATACACACACATGACCCGCCTTTAACACACCGCCCACCACACACACACACACTCAATCAACCCACCCCCCGCCCCCCCACACACACACATGACCCGCCTTTAACACACCGCCCACCACACACACACACAGACACACACACACACACACACATGATCCACCTTTAACATATCCCTCCCTCCACACACACACACACATGGCTCGCAGCTGGTGCATGGTAATATATCTTCATGAATAATAACAAGCCGGGCATACATTTATAGGAAAGCACATATAGGGGTCGACTAAAACGAAGATCACAGTAGTTTTATATACTCTATTTATGTATTATGTATAGTTTGTCTTATGTATATGTGTTTTGTATACTTATTATGTATTATGTATTATGTATAGTTTGTCTTATGTATGTATTATGTATAGTTTGTCTTATGTATATGTGTTTTGTATACTTATTATGTATTATGTATAGTTTGTCTTATGTATATGTGTTTTGTATACGTATTATGTATAGTTTGTCTTATGTATATGTGTTTTGTATACTTATTATGTATTATGTATAGTTTGTCTTATGTATATGTGTTTTGTATAGTTTGTCTTTTGTATTATGTGTTTTGTATACTTATTATGTATTATGTATAGTTTGTCTTATGTATTATGTGTGTTGTATACTTATTATGTATAGTTTGTCTTATGTATTATGTATAGTTTGTCTTATGTATGTGTATTTAGGCAAGCATATCGTGGTTTACTAAAAGGAAGATCGGAGTAGTTTTATATACGTGTTTTAAATATTGTGTAAGTTTTGTATATGTATGTTTAGTATATGTACACGCATCCACACCAACACCACCACCAACAACAACACACACATACACACACCTAAAAACTTACACTAAAGCACACACACACACACACTCACTATCTCTCTCTCACACACACACACACACACACACTCACACAAGTACCTACAAAGTACACTTAAATACGCGCACATCAAAACCACACCCACACACACATACACACCCACACAGATACACACACACACACACCAACAACAACAACAACACACACATATTACAGAGAGTGCTCCTGGTCGGCTATATCCCTTCATGAATACCATACCCACTGTGCATTTTGGATATTATAATACCTGGTTCGCCCAAAGTAGGAACATTTTAGAACTCCATTTATATTTTCTATTTAACAACAGGTATATAATATGTATAAAAGTATGTGATTAAGTTGATTATATTATGTAGTAAATATTGATGATGCAAAAATAGAATTGTAGCCTATACAGGTATATATATACTGTATATATATATATACGGTATATATATTCACAATTACATATATTCGCAGTGATATATATTCGCAATGCCTAGTGAGTTAATTGATCTATAGGTGGCGTTCTGAGAGTGAGGGTCCGAGTCTAGTAGTTGAGACAGTGAAGCACAAAGGCGAAGCAGCTTCAGAGATGGGGCTGCTTCGAGTCGACTGGGTGCTTCACATGTCTCACTCTCTAGACTGCAACGAGACCTCACGGGCTTCACCGTGTTGAGCGGTATAATGTACAGGCTCTCAGCCTATGCCCGAGAGGGAATAGTTGGAATATGTTGGAGTGGCTTTGTTATGTATATATTCTGTCAAAAATTATCCCCGCTTGACAATTAGCAAACAGCATAATTATCAAAGCAATTAACCTCGACCTTCCCAGAATCGATCCCACCACCATATCTGCCCCCAATCACAAATAAGCCGCTTTACTGAGCACACACTATCAATTTGCGGCGGCCAAACGGGATATAACATTTTACCGGGAGATCGTATAGTATTGAAATCGGCCAACCTCCGCCATCTTGGGTGACACTGGAGATATATTTATCTTTTTTTTTTTTTTAGTCGATTATCTCCATGCCCGTAAGAAACATTTGGACTTACTGGTACAGGATATATTTTTAGTATCATTATTATTATTTATATTATTATTATTATTATTATTATTATTATTATTCCTCTCTTGATAGTCCTCTTTCTCTGATAAAACCGGGGTCACACGAGCACCTTTTCCGGCAATTTTCGACGAACGAGTTTTTCTCCTACTATTATGAGGCTCGTTCGCAATGGAATATGGAAGTAGATCAAAAGTAGATTACGTTAGGTAGTTTAATTCATATGGAACTAAAAAATTTAAAGCTGCCAGACTACAATTGCTCGTAAAAATTTACGGAAAAGTGTGACACCGCCTTAATTGAGGTACCAAAATGGCGTCCAAAGACCTCTCTCTCACAACGCGATCTCTATGTCCTCGATATGTGGTGGCCAATATCATCTGTTGGAACGCGCGTCCTCTTTCCGATCCGCTTGTGGGTTTAAGGGCAGGTTTTTAGTGAGTTTCCTAGACTTCCATCAAGCTTGAAATTACACCCCCTTGACCCCCTTTCAAGATAAATTTGTAAATTTTTCGGTAGAAAAATTTCCCGGCCTAAGGCCGGTTCCTCTTAAATTACAGGCTCGCTTTCGCTCGCCAGGAAAAAATCGACACCTAAATGGCACGAAAAGTCTTAAAATTAACAGAAATGGGTCGAAAGTTCTTAAAATCGCCAAACTAATGGGGCAAAAGTCTTATAATATCAAAAGCAATGGGGCTAACTATGAGGGAGAAAGGGGTCCAGAAAAAAATCCCTCCAGTGGAAATCTCCCCTTAATCCCATCAAACACGAGTATTATATCAATGCAAATATATATCATTGCAAATATTATATCACTGCGAATATATGTAATTGCAAATATATATCACTGCGAATATATGTAATTGCGAATATATATCATTGCAAATACATATAACTGCAAATATGTGTCAACCACGATTCTATATCATTGCGAGACCCTGTAGCCTAACGTGCTAAATATTAGATTTGCTCTTCAATTATTGTTTTGGCGTTCTATTTTTTGAGATTGATGTGTATTATGTGGAATATACATATTTACCAGTTTTATAATTGGTCCTACATACATATATTGGTACTACATACATATATTTACTCCTCCATGTTAAATTCTGGTACAAAATGCAGTATTATTTTTATGCAACTGCTTTCAAAAATTCTTGTGATGCAATTTGATTTATTTATGAAGTTGCCCTCAGATCGAAGTATTCTTTCATATAAACATTGCAGTTTTCTTTTGGAATTGCGCCTAAATAATCTCTCTCTCTCTCGCTGTTTCTTCGTGTATATATATATATATATATATACTCGTACAGTGACTATTTCCTGAAACTGGTACCCACTTCCCCCACCAATTGTGAAGCCCACCTCAAACACACACCGTTTGGAAACTGCTCTTCAATATAAAGCTTTTCTCGTTAAGCCTTTTCCAGGTGTGATGAGGATGAACATTTTGCTTTTGCCTTTTCAAAACAATAACTGATGTTTTGTATATTAACGCTTGCTATCATTAAACGATTTCATGCAGCTTAGCAGGATATTAGAAAGTGTAAAAGCTTATCGTGGTAGTTTTGGCTCATATGATTGCTGGAGATTATTCCTAAGCTTAATAAAATCGTCGAATGTTAGACAAAATACAATAAATAATGACCCAAGCTAGGTACTGAAGGAGATGATCATGCGAAGGTAAGAACATTCAAAATTAGAATGTTGCCTCGTGACTTTTTTTTTTTTTTATAGACACCCTTCTTCTTCATGTTTAGCCTCACTTGTTTTTAGATTTCCATATTCTACCGAAAAATATACTTTTTTTTCGAAGTTTTTTTTTTTTTTTTTTGTTTAAGCTTGATGGAGGTATAGGGAGGAAACTTCACACTCACTCACTCACTTACACTCTCTCTCTCTCTCTCTCTCTCTCGGCCACCCCAGCAGCAAATAACCCTTGTGGCCATTCCCTGGTAGGCCACCACCAAAGGAAGTCATTAAGAGTGCAACAAAAGACACACCCGCACAAAACTCTTGATTCTATAATGGAACCACACTCTTCACTCTTTATCTTTCCAACCTCTTTGTTTGGCTCTTTTTGGAGTATTTTACAATGGAACGAGACTCTTGACTTTTCCTCTTTTCAACCTCTTGTTATGGCTCTTTTTGGAATATTTTACAATGGAACGAGACTCTTGACTTTTCCTCTTTTCAACCTCTTGTTATGGCTCTTTTTGGAATATTTTACAATGGAACGAGACTTGACTTTTCCTCTTTTCAACCTCTTGTTATGGCTCTTTTTGGAATATTTTACAATGGAACGAGACTCTTCACTCTTTCTCTTGTAACCTCTTTTTCGGGTTCTCCTTTGTTTATGTATTTGTCTTGTATTGTGTGTTAATTTGTTGTATATTTTTTGAACGAAAATATAGAATTATTTATTTATTTATTTTGTTTTTGCTCCTTTTTGGCTCTTTTGTTTTGGGAGTATTTTCATTGTAGGCTACTGTATGTGTGATTTTTTTTTTTTTTTTTTTTTTAACAACGCTCTTGACTCCTTTCTCTTTCCAACCTACATGTGTGTGTGTGTTTTTTTTTAACGAAACTCCTATAATTCCAGTTATATTTTCTACTTTTTTTTGCTTAGCTCGTTTCTCTTGCTTTCGATCGCATTTTCAGCATAATTAAAAGATAAACAAATGAGCCAAAAAATACGCCCATCTCCCCTTTAATCGGTGGTGCATCAGACGAATGAACACTAATGCAATGTAAGGCCCCTCTAAGAGCTTCTATATGGGCGTAAATGTGGGCGTAAATGGACACTATCAATCAAGCCCTGGTCTATTTTACAAGCAGTTTACGATTTGTACTTTTGTTTTTCTTTCAAACTCCTAGATGAAAGGATTGCTGCATTTCACCGGTGTGGCAAAACAAATAAATAAATAGATAAAAATAAATAAATATATTAATAAATAAAATAAAATAAAATAAAAGCTGTAGCTAGTAAAGGGGTAAAACTATCTCGATTAATCCGTAGACTCTTGTAATCCCTTCCTAAGCTGAATAAAATCGTCTATTATAAGCTGTTAAATGGAGTCATAATCCTCAAGAGGTTATAATAAGGGTCTAGTAAAAATATTAGTCTAGATTTCTCAAAAACCACTGAGAAGGGCAAGTTCAGTTTTATTAGCACCTCCTTATCCATGCAAGCCGGTGTTACACGAACCCTTTTTTTCTGGCAATATTTTGGAGCAATTCTCGTCTGGTAACTACAGAATTTAACTTTTATTACCACGAACCCATTTTTTCTGGCAATATTTTGGAGCAATTCTCGTCTGGTAACTTCAGAATTGAACTTGTATTAGTCTTAAACTACCAAACATATTCACATTTCAATCTAGTTACCGATATTGCGAGAAAAAAAACTTGCTCTTAAAAAAATGCCGGAAAAATCGCTCGGTGACCTCGCTTTCATCCCTCCTTAATTGCCCACACTAGCACTGGCATTTAACACTCCCCCCTTTTAATCCTCGCCACTCCCTCATTTAATCCCTCACCATCATCTAAGCTTTGCGTTTTAAGGTGAAAAGGTTTTGTTTTTATTGGTATATGTTATTCATGATTTGGGTTAAGTTTCCCCACCTTTATCCCCTTCTTTACCGGTGATGTCTTTTCTATTATTTGCTAGCTATATTGAGAGGATTTTGTGCAGTTTAATAAGGATCTGTGGTAGTAAAAAGGGTTTAAAGTGAGATAGTTCAAAGCCTATTAATTACTGGAAGCTCTTTTGAAACTGAATAAAATCGTCAAATAGTAGCCAAATTATAGTTAAAAAGACATTGCCGGTACAGAAGGGGTTAATAATCACCCCAAAGAACCCACTCGGATATAAATTCAAATAAAAATAACAAATAATAATAATGGATAATTTCAAATATGTATTGTAGTATTCATGATGTCTATTTATTTGTGTTATATTTAGACGATTTTATGCAGTTTAAGAAGGAATTGTGGAAGTAAAAAAGGGTTAAGTGAGATAGTACTAAGCCTTTTCATTGCTTGAACTGCATACAATCGTTTAATAGTAGACAGAATAAAGTTAAAAGGACGGCCCCGGTACAGAAAGCGTTAAGGGGAGATTTTTAGTGTACTCCCTAGACCTCCAGCACATTTAAAAAACCACCCCCTTTGAGATAAATTTTAAAAAATTTCGTTTTTTTTTTTTTCGGCCGAAGGCCGTATCCTTCAATTGCAGGATCGCTGTCGCTCACCAGGAAAAGATCTACACCTAAATGGCACGAAAGGTCTTAAAATTGACGAAAATGGAATGAGAGGTCATAAAATCGCCAAACAAATGGGGCAAACGTCTTAAAATGTCAAAACTAATAGGGCTAAACCTGAGGGAGAAGGGGGTTACAGGGAAAAAAAATAAAACAAATCTGTAAGAGAAAACTCTCCCTTAAATGACCGAGACCAGGAAACCTACATCGGTGGTTTTGGGGTAGGGAGTGGCGATATTTCTGTCTTATGATCCACCACCCCATAAATCTGCTCTCTTCGCTAGCTCATAAATCCTTCTTGAGCTGCCCACCCTTTGCTTTTCACACCCACTCTCTCTCTTCTCTTCTCAAATGTACTCTTTATGTCATCGCATTATTTGTATTTGTGCACTTCTTGGCATATAGATACATAGATGGATAGATATAGACAGACAGATAGAGATATATAGATAAACAGATAGATATTTATATATACAAATAATATTAAAAATAAGAAATAATAACAAATTCTCACCTTATCCCCCAAAGAACTTATAGTGAGGAGGGGAACCAGGGATAAACTACACAATGTAAAGACCGCTTGCTAAACCCGTCCAACCAACTTTAGGGCCCCGGCGTAAACCAAATTTGCATGGCGTTTTCCCCCGTTAGAATGTTGTATATACCGCTCGCAAATAAGGCAGAGGAGGGGGTGTTGTTGGTGTTGTTATAGAAAATAGAAGAGATAAGTCGAGATAGAAGGATTTAACATAGCAAAACGTATCACTTTTTTCATCTTGTTTATAGAGATTCCTACATATTCTTCTTAAATTGTCTAAAATCGTCTAATGATACAAGAAGTCAAAATGCGTCGCAATTTTCAAATGGTTAAAGATATTGCATTTTGATATAGCTTTAATTCTGAACTCGTCAGGCAATAATTGCTGATAAATGTTGCCACACATAGGACTCTTGTGACATCAGCAGGAGACTAACGAACTGCTCCTCTTTCTTTTCTCGTTAACTTCTTCTACAATATTTATTTTTACGAGTTGTCCTGACTTGGGACGACAAGGGAAGTACGGAAGTATTTATTTATTTATATTTATAGTATATGTATTTATTTATTATTTATAGTATATGTATTTATTTATTATTTATAGTATATGTATTTACTTATTATTTATAGTATATGTATTTATATATTATTTATAATATATGTATTTATTTATTATTTATAGTATACGTATTTATATATTATTTATAATATATGTATTTATTTATTATTTATAGTATATGTATTTATTTATTATTTATAGTATATGTATTTATTTATTATTTATAGTATATGTATTTATATGGGACTATGGATGAAGAGGTGCGGGAGAGGGTACAACAGGGGAAGAGGGTTGTAGGAACGCTAAAAGCAGTAACAAGAAATAGGGTGGTCAGTATGGAAGTGAAGAAGTCCTTGCATGACAGTGTGGTAATCCCGACACTGACTTACGGAAGCGAAGCATGGACGTTGGTTGAGAGACTCAGACCAAGAGTGAGAGCAGTGGAAATGAATTACTTAAGGAGTGCGTGCGGAGTTACATGGAGGGATAGACAGACTAATGAGGAAGTAAGAAGGTGTGGTGTGGAGGTAGATGTGCTAGAAAGTGTGAAAAGGAACAACTTGAGATGGTTCGGCCATATGGAACGTATGGAAAGCGAGAGAATGACTAAGAGGGTGTATGAGAGCGAGGTGGAGGGACAGAGGGGGAGAGGTAGACCGAATATGAGGTGGAAGGATGGAGTGAGGAAGTACATGAACGAAGGTGGTGCTGGTTGGGGGGAGGGGCGTCGACTGACTGGGGACAGAGGTGCATGGGGGCGGTTCGTTCGTGGCCACCCCTTCGGGGATCACGGCGTCAGGCAATATAGATAGATAGATTTATATATTATTTATAATATATGTATTTATTTATTATTTATAGTATATGTATTTATATATTATTTATAATATATGTATTTATTTATTATTTATAGTATATGTATTTATATATTATTTATAATATATGTATTTATTTATTATTTATAGTATATGTATTTATTTATTATTTATAGTATATGTATTTACTTATTATTTATAGTATATGTATTTATATATTATTTATAATATATGTATTTATTTATTATTTATAGTATATGTATTTATTTATAGTATGTATTTATTTATTATTCATAGTATATGTATTTATTTATTATTTATAGTATATGTATTTATTTATATTTAAGTATATATTTATTTATAGTATATGTATTTATTTATTATTTATAGTATATGTATTTATTTATATTTATAGTATGTATTTATTTATAGTATATGTATTTATTTATTATTTATAGTATATGTATTTATTTATTATTTATAGTATATGTATATATTTATTATTTATAGTATATGTATTTATTTATTATTTTATTTTACTTCGGGCGAAAAGGAGTTGCGTTTATTAAAAATGACGTCGCCGGTATAGAAGGGGATAATAACAACTCTCTCTCCCCCCCCCCTCCCATACATAGGCCTACAGGAGATAGAGGCTTGATAATTGAATATAAAGTCAATCTGAGCCCTATTATATACCTCCATCTTGGCTACCAGATATAGACATAGCGAGAGACAAGATGGCCTGTTTAATTACGTAGCACATGTAAATACATACATACGTACACACTCATATACTGTATATATACATATATAATTGTATAGTTTGTTTGTTTGTATGATTGGCCAACAAACCCTTAGGACTATGAAGTGGACCTAGACCTGGTGATGGGCTGGTCTATCAGTGTGAGAGCTGAGCGTTCTCTGCCATACCCATAGCTTACTCTGACTGTTCCTTTTACTTATAGATCTTCTAGATCTCAAGTGACGGCGTCTTTGCCGTGGATTGACCTCCCTACTGCCAACCTAGAAGTTGGCAGATTGGGAGCCAAAGCGTCACATTTTTCCCTTGCCCCTCAACTTTCCCTTCATAATTGTTGAGGGGCACAGGGCCTTGGGTGGGGTTTTGGGTTTCCCGGGCATTTCCGCACCCTCCTCAGCTCCCTGCCTTGGAGTGGCTTCGGTCACCCGGGCTTTGTTAGTGGTAAGCAGGGAGTGTTTTGTGGGGGCACTCATTTATGGCCTTGGCCTTGCTCGAGATCTTGGGGCTGTTCGGCCAGACAACCTGGGGAACAACAACTATGAAGATGAGACTCGGCTGGAGTACTCGGGGAGTTCCAGAATAGGTTTCCAGCGAGAAAAGTTTTTGTGTGTATATATATATATATATATATATATATATATACCATCCATGCTCATTAAGGTAACCTGGGAATGCAATGGATTGAGACTCCAAGTTAATATAAAAAAATAGTATTCCCTAATGAGGTACATCATTAATCTATAGAAAATGTCAAATAGTTGGAGGATTGCCTTCTATCATTTTTGGGTATTTTACATATACTATATATCTTTATTTAGATTACATTGGATATCATTAGACAAATTTAACCCATTGACTAAACACCGCTAAATTCAAATTAAGAATACGTCATCGGTAGAGAAGGGGTTAAGGAGATTTTTTTTTGTTTTTTTCAATTTATTTAGCAGATTCGCTATTGTTTGCCAGGGGGGGGGAATCGAGATCTTAAGGGCATGAAAGGTCTTAGCATCACCAAACTAACGAGGCGAAGGACTTAAAATCTCAAAACAAATGGGGCTAATCATGAGGGAGAAGGGGATGGGGGCATTAATTCCCCCCCCCCCCCCATCAGTCAGTCTCTGGCGTTCATTTGCATACAACCATAAGTGCTGATATGAGGCTATTTAATGTACCTATTTATGCTAATGATGATGGTGATGGCAGATTATTTAGGGGGGAGGGGAGGGGCGTTATTATTTTGCATGAGATTTTACTGTGTGTGTGTGTGTGTGTGTTGGTGTGAATGCGTTGGTGTGGGTGTAAAACCATTGGTTGGTTCATGAGTACACATTGATTATAACCTTGTGTAAACATAGATTGAGCCAACATTTAAGGGGAGGCAGACCGTTTGTTTGGTCTATTAATTCATTTATTCATATATATTTTTTAGTTTCCTGCCTAGACCTCCATCAAGCTTAGAATAACACCCCCTAGACCCCCCTTCAAGATAAATTTGTACATTTTTAGGTAGAACATTTTTCCGGCCAAAGGCCGGTTCCTCTCAAAATTGCAGGCTTGCTTTAGCTCGCCAGGAAATAATCCCTGGCAAGCGATAGCAAGCCTGTAATTTAGGAGGAACCGGCCTTTGGCAAGTACATTTTTCTACCGAAAAATGTACAAATTTGTCTCGAAGGGGATACAACACATTGGTTCGCCCTCGTGCAAAATACTGTGTGTATTTTAGGTGACTATTATCAAAAAGACAAAAAAACTAGAGAATGCAGAAGAGAAAAAAATAATCATAAAAAGAAAATTTGGTTACTTTACAAAAATTGCAGATTAAATTTGATACCTAATTCAAGCACTAGACATCCTGAAATCTCTCTCTCCCTCATTCAAATATTAAAGATTGTTAAAACTCACTCTCACCCCTCTCATTCAAATATTAAAGATTGTTAAAACTCTCTCAAATATTAAAGATTGTTAAAACTCACTCTCACCCTCTCTCAAATATTAAAGATTGTTCAAACTCACCCTCACCCCTCTCTCTCTCCTTAGTAATTCTGCCCCTAATTCCAAACCCACACGCTGAATTCCAAGTGTGAAATGGAAAACCGGCTGGTGATGGGGGTTTAGGGAAGGGGAAAGATAATTTAATTAATCTAAGTCGCTCTTTCTCTTGTAATGGGAGTTTAGGAAAGAGGAAATAAAATGTAATCAATGTGGAAATAGGGTAAATAGGATAAAAAAAATAGGGTAAATAGGATAAAAAATACGGCAAAAAGGGTAAAACAGGATACACATAGGGTAAACAGGAAAACTAGGATAAATATAAGGCAAAATAGGGTCAAATGTGGCAAAATTGGGATAAATGTGGCAAAATCAGGTGAAATAGGGATAACAGGGTACACTGAGCAAAATAGGGTAAATAAGGATAAAATAGTGACCAAGCCGAACAAAGGGGTTAGAGTAGGGTAAATAGGTAGAGAATTTCATTACACCTTCCCACACACCATGAAGACAGCCCTGAGGCTCTTTGAGGTGAGGGCATTCTTAAGGGGAGATGGGTCGCTTTTCTGCTCCCCCTTCTTCGTGTTTAGCCCCAATGGTTTTCAGATTTTAAGAAGTTTGCCCCATTAGTTTGCCAATTTTAAGACCTTTTGCCCCCATTTCTTTGTCAATATTAAGACCTTTCGTGCTTTTTAGGTGTCTATTTGTTTTCCTGGCGAATATGAGAGCCTGTAATTTTGCAAGAGCTGGGACATCCTGCCAAAAAATGTACAAATTAAACTAGAAGGGGGATCTAATGGACGTTTTTTTTAAAGTTTGATTGAGGTCCAGGGAGGAAAACACATTAATAAATATCTAGCACCAGGCAACAAAGGCCATATGGCACTAAAGCAGGAAACGGATCGAGTTAGAAGGAAAGGAAGTTAAATATCGGTAAGGAGTCGGAGAGAGGAAAGGAAAGCCATTACGTCGTCAACGGAAAAGAAAGGGGACTCTGAGAGGAGATCAGCAAGACAAGGACGACGACCAAGGGAAAATAGAAAGGGAAAAGAACGGCGACGGGCCGAAGAAAAGAGAGGACAGTCAAGGAAAATGTGAGAAATAGAAACCTGAACACCACACCGGGAGCAAAGAGGTGGAGGCGAGCGGGACATGAGGAAGGAGTGGGTAAGTCTGGTATGGCCTAGCCGAAGCCGGGCCAACGCAGTCTCCCAACGGCGAACACGGTGAGAGGGGTCAGCCCAGGCAGAAACTGAGGCCTTAACAGTGCGGAGCTTATTAGAAGAAAGAGAAGACCACATTGTTTGCCAGCGAGACAGGAGGAAGGCAGAGATAGATGGATAATAGTCAGAGGCGGGAATAGAGAGAGAAGTTGATCGGACTGCCGCAGTCGCGAGCGAGAACATCAACCTGCTCATTTCCACGCAGTAATATACAGGACAGACACAGGCAACACATTAATGGCAAGTGGTATCCCTGCACCACTACACCAGTAATGCCAGCTAATTCTGCGAGCCCCAGAGCGAGGGTGGGTCAGCTGGAACTTTGACCAACTGTACATCACTATAGTCAGTTTCATTTCAACTGGCAGTAGGTGGAATCCCTCTGCAGCTGATTTATCGATACTTAACCCCTTCAGACTCCTATGACGCAGAGGTTGCCAGATTAGCAATAAGAAATAAGAGTTCTCTCACTCTTATAATTACCTCTCTAAAATTAGTTTTCTGCCCACAGCTAACTCAAAGACAACTGCAGAGTTAGAAGTAACTAAACTAAAGGTTTCTAAATATCCCTGATGGTAACAAAGGCTTTAAAGTATCGCTAATCGGCTCAAAATTGCGTCATATGTCTGAGAGGGTTAATAGGAATAGGAAACCGCAATATCTCTTTTCATATTAATTTAAAGTTTTTATAATTAACAAGCACATTTTATTACAAAAATATACGTAATAGCTAAGTAATCAAGGGACGGACATGACAATTTACAGTCTGCTGGAAAGAAACAGGGTACCGGTATACATGAGCAACTTAATCTGTTTCCCAAGTGAACTAATCATACATATAACACACCATCGTCACATTCAAGGAATTAGTCAATTTGGGAAGCTCAGGACATTCTGGTAAATTTGACTAAATTCTGTATGAATAAATAAACAAATTGAAGTTAAAAAAAAATCTATTAAAACAAGTTTGTAATTTGACAAGATAATAACAATAGTACAAAATACATACAGCACTCACTAACGATACTGCTGTTTGCTGATAATACAGTTCTGATGAGTGATAATGAATGCGAGTTACAGGGTCTGGTAAATGTTTGGAACAGTGTGCGAAAAACGAAATCTGAAGGTAAATGCGGGGAAGAGCAAGGTTATGGTGTTCGAAAGGGGTGAAGCCACAGAGTGTGAGGTGAAGTTGAGCGGTCAGGCTATGGAGATAGTCAGCTCATTTAAGTATCTGGGCAGTGTGTTCAGTAACATGGGACTATGGATGAAGAAGTGTGGGAGAGGGTGCAACAGGGGAAGAGGGTTGTAGGAACGCTGAAAGCAGTAACAAGAAATAGGGTGGTCAGTATGGAAGTGAAGAAGTCCTTGCAGGACAGTGTGGTAATCCCGACACAGACTTACGGAAGCAAAGCATGGACGTTGGTGGAGAGACTCAGACCAAGAGTGAGAGGGGTGGAAATGAGTTAGAGAAATGCGTGCGGAATTACATGGACGGAGAGACAGACGCATGAGGAAGTAAGGAGGTGTGGTGTGGAGGTAGATGTACTGGAAAGTGTGAAAAGGAACACCTTGAGATGGTTCGGCCATATGGAACGTATGGGAAGCGAGAGAATGACTAAGAGGGTGTACGAGAGCGAGGTAGAAGGACAGAGAGGGAGAGATGAACCGAAAGAGGTGGAAGGATGGAGTGAAGTATATGGATGAAGGCAGTGCTGGTTGGGAGGATGGGCGTCAACTGACTGGGGACAGAGGTGAATGGGGGCAGTTCGTTCGTGGCCACCCCTTCGGGGATCACGGCGTCGGGCAATAGATAGACTAACACTAGTGCTATCGGGTTGGTACCTTGTCAGCATAGCATGGACAGTTGACCCCTACCAATTACTACCCTACCAATAACCTTCGTTTATCATACATATATATTAAGGATATCACAAAGGCAAGCAATTGATACTATCAAAAGTGAAGATACAATAAAGTAGAATTGTATAATTAAAATTAAAATTTAAAACTTGCAAACTAAACTAACCAAAATTGGGACAAGGACAATATAAAGTCAAAATTAAATTATCAAAATCGCTATGTGGAAACAACGCTTACTAAAATGAAATCTATGAAATAAAAGAACACAATCCACCACATAGGGTGTACACTACTGCATGAGCAAGTTAATCTGTTTCCCAAGCAAACTAATTGCACACATAACAACGCACTATCGTCACGTTCGAAGGAATTAGTTAAATTTGGGAAATATGAGAAGCAACAACAGATATAAACAAAGAGTACCGGTACTCTTATAACAAGAACAATACATTTTAGAAAAAAACAAAATAATAGAAAAAGATATACAATCAATACATACTGTACAGACAAATAGTAACCAGGTTATAATAATGCAAAACTTGCAAAATAAACCAAAACTGTGACATGCATAACATTTTAAGACTGAGTGCTCCACATATACGTGCAGTTTCAGTCTCATGTCCTAATGGCGGTGTTCCAGGCAACCCTGTTAAGGGCTGCTTCACTTGTCAAGTTTTTGTTTTAAAATTTAAAACTTGCAAACAAAGCAAACCAAAACTGGGACAAGGACAATATAAAGTCAAATTAAATTATCAAAATCGCTATGTGGAAACAACGCTTACTAAAATAAAATTTATGAAATGAAAGAACACAATCCACCACATAGGGTGTACATTACTACATGAGCAAGATAATCTGGTTCCCAAGCAAACTAATTGCACACATAACGCACTATCGTCACGTTCAGGGAATTAGTAAATTTGGGAAGTCCAGGACGTTCTGGCAAATTACTAAACTCTGCATGAATAAAAGAAACTACAATTAGTGTTAAAATGTTGATTTAAAATCAAATTTTCAACTTGACAAGACATTAACAATAGCACAATATAAAAATATTGATAAGATATATAATCTGGAAACAGATTAACTTGCTCATGTAGTAATGTACACCCTATGTGGTGGATTGTGTTCTTTTATTTAATAATTTTCATTTTAGTAAACGTTGTTTCCACATAGCTTTTGATAATTTAATTTGACTTTATATTGTCCTTGTCCCAATTTTGGTTTGTTTAGTTTGCAAGTTTTACATTTTAATTACAAAAAAAAAATATATATAGCACTCACTAACGATAGTGCTATCGGGTAGGTACCTGTAAGCTAGTATGCCTCAAGTGACCCCTATTAATAACTACCCTACAAATAACCTAACATTTATCGTACAAATAAACTAAGGAAATCGCAAAAGCAAGCAATTGATACTATCGACAATGAATAGATATAATATATAGACAAATAATTACTAAATATGAAAAAGTAACAGATTTAAACAAAGAGTACTCTTTTAACAAGAACAATTAATTTAAAAAATCATCCTTAATAGAAAAAGACAAACAATAAATACAAACAGACACAAAGTAAGCAGAGGTTATACAAGAAACTTCAAGTTAAAAATGCTTGATTAAAATTATTGATGTCAAATTTTAAATACAATCGCAATAAGTGACCCTAAAAAGATTAAATTTATGTAAAAATTTACTTGCCTCAAAACTTCTGTCTACTAAGAGACTGTATAGTAACCTAGCTCTAGCCCAAAAGTCATCTACTTTAGTGCAAATTTTACAAAATCTTATTAACTGGGAATAAAAACAATTGCAAGTTATTTTACTATCGATATTACTACTAGGGAAAGGAAAGTTAATTAAGTTAAAATTAAAATCATCAACTTTGTGATATGTTTTAAGTATGCACTGTTCATTAACAATCTCTATATTTATATCAAGAACATTTTCAACTTTCATTTACGTTACAATGTGTGCGGGGAATAGAATTAGGATAAATAAGTTTCGCAACTTTATTAAAATTTAACAAATTGCAAATGAGAATATCAATATATCTACTATTATTACTTAATAATTTAGCAAGTGCTAATTATTCTGGGATTTTATTTTTCTTGCTACGGTCGACTAAGTCTTTTATATATTTAAATTCTATTTAGAAGCAAGCAAGAATAAATCTGCAATTAAAGGGCTAGCATTTCCACCTATAGGAATTCCTAATATTTGTTTGAAAATGTAAGGCCCGAATCTAACATAAGTATTGAAAAGGAGGAATTTAAGGTCGTCATTAAGTTTAGTTCTATCAACACATACTGAACTAGTGGGAGTAGAGCTAAGTGATGCATTATTAAAATATGTATAAACATTTATGAAATAATTACTATTCTTAACGAATCTGTGAAAGTGCAAATCTATAATAAAGCAAAGCTCTGAATATACTAAATCTAAAGGCAAATTGGTATACAAAGTTGAAAAGTCGAAGCTATGTACCGAGGTAACTTTCGGCATGGTATTTATTTTATGAATAACTTCTAACGAATTGTCAACACTCCAATAATAGTTAATGCCAGTTCTTCTCTTGATGGTATCACAATATCTTTGAGATCGGCACGTATAGTCCGATCCCAGGTCTTCCTCGGTCCACCCCTTAGTGCAGCTCCCTCCACAATCACAGACCTGCATCTTTTCACCCAATTTTGTTCATCCATTCTCTCCACATGTCCCTACCATCCCAGTCTACTTGTACGCATCTCCTCGCTAATACTCTTCATACCTAAAAGTCTCTTCAGCTTATCATTAGCTATTCTATCCTGCAGCCGGGCCCCACGCATCCATCTCATTACGTTCCATTCTTTTGACATCCTCTACTTTAACTTATCAAAATCGCTGTGGAAATAACGCTTAATTAAATAAGATTTTGAAATAAAAAGACAAAAAAACACCACATAGGGTGTACATCACTATATGAGAAACTATAAGTTAAAAATGCTTGATTAAAATTCTTTACCGTAGATCAAATTTTAGAATCATGTACACTCAGATGCCATAGTCTCTAGCTCACTCATAAATATTTGTGGGCTTCAAGTATTTATAACTATGGAAGTTTATCTCTTGGGGAGAAGTTGGGGGGAGGGGCGTCAACTGACTGGGGACAGAGGTGCATGGGGGCGGTTCGTTCGTGGCCACCCCTTCGGGGATCACGGCATCAGGCAATAGATAGAAGTTTATCTCTGTAAACTAATTAATGAATATAATTGTCTATAAATTAACTACAAAACTATATAATCATAATGTAAACCTTGCAAAATAAACACTAAAACTGGGACGATTATTAATTGAAAAGCTTGTTACAGTATACCCAAAAATCAATCCAGATAATTATAATTGCACAAAGAAAACCATAGGAGGTCCACGAATTCTTATGAGTGGGCTAGAAACTATGGCATCCGAGTGTAAAAAATGTAAAAATGTATCTTTAAAATTCAGGGTGTCGTGAATAGTTTGGCAATGGACTATGTTATTGGCTCCAGGATATTTTGCTACTTAACCCCTTCTGTACCAGCGATGTCTTAGATATGATTCTAGCTATATTTAGACTATTTTGTGCTGTTTAATAAGCGTGCGTGGTACTAAAAATGGGCAAGCGAGACATTGCGAAGCCTGATAATGGCTGGACGCCCTTTTTCATCTGTCTAAAAAAAGTCTGATAGTAGCCAGAATAAAACTTTAAGACATCACACTACAGAAGTGGTTTAGATTATTCCCTGCAACTCATGAAACTTGCTGTGTTTATATAAAGCACACAAAATAACTGATCTGTCAACTCAACCTATCACATGCGTTAAAGTTAGATGATCTTGAGATAGGTTAGATGATGTTTGTTAATCTGTGAAAGTTAGTTTAGTGGTTAGTGAAGTTAGGTTAGTTTATGCAAGGTTAGGATGAGAAGCCGAGTTGACAGAGCTACAGTTGAATAGCGACCTAAATATTTGACACTATAATCTTTAAATCAAGTAATGCCACTTGAGAAAAAACTCAATACAAACCACCCGGGATTTGAACCCGAGTGCCTGTTGATCATTTGACACTTTACTTGGCCAAAAGTTCATTAAAGGATATATTATACTGTACATCGCTAATGATGTTCTTTTCATGTTTGCATAGAATAGTCCTTGTAGCAAAATGTCCTGTAGCGTTATTTCCATATATAAATTTTGATTACAGTACTGTACTGTACTTCTTTTGCGTTTATCTTTTATCGTCCCAGTTTTGGTTTTATTTTGCAAGTTTTACATTATAATATATAAAAACATACCAAATGTCCCATAGCAAGCCATCCTGGTTGCCAATTCATCTAATATTAATACACAAATTTAAAGCTAGAGTAATCCACTCAGAGCGCAGTTCGGCTAATGGCAGCGTTCCAGGCAAGCCTGTTAAGAGCTGCCTCACTTAGTCAGTTTCCTTGATTAAAGATCAGACTGCAAAGTCCAATCCCAAGTCTTTCTTGGTCTGCCCCTTGGTGCAGCTCCCTCCACTTTCATGGACTTTAATCTTTTCACCCAACTTTGTTCACCCATCCTCTCCGTATGTCCAAACCATCCAAGCCTGCTAGTATGCATCACATCACTAATACTCTTGATACCTAACCTTTTCCTTAGCTCTACACTTGATATCTTATCTTGCAGTTTGGCGCCACACGTCCATCTCACCACCAGGTAGAGGTGGTGGTGGTAGACGTGATGGTGATGGTGGTGGTGGTGGTGGTGATAGAGGAATTGGTGGTGGTAAAGGTAGAGATGGTGGCATGGTTGGTAGAGTGGGTGGCTCGTCTGGCTGGCGATCTTCACGGCATATAGCCCACCTGGAAGAAAACATTTTAGTATCCAGTCTTTGGGAAGAGTTTGGTGTTGAAAAATTTATATTAAGGAACACCCCATTCTTAACATTAATCATCCATTACAAACCATGATGTACTTTAACCCGGCAAGTGCAGATCTACTAATAAGAGTTTTACCGCTGCGCTGCGGAACTCCTCATATAATCCAAAGCCTAAATTTTTTTTTTTTTAAATCAGCCCCGTACGATTATTATTATTATTTTTTTTTTATTGCCCCAATTGTCAATTATCACCTTTTCTCCCTGTTACTCCCTTATTCTTAGGTATATTTTCGTGCTAATATTAGCGAGTTGCTAGCAGGGCGTGGTCATCTGTGTTACCAAGCGTGGGAAAGAGCGAGAGACTACCACACAACAGTCTCTCCAGCCTTCATGACGGCTGGCAGGCTGCCTCAGCCATATGTTATGTAACTCCACTCCCGGCCTCTATCGCCGATTTTGACCATCCAAACGCTCTTTCCACTTGTTTTATTGTTGTAACAGGTTAATAACTTTATAATAAACGTAAAATAAGCGCATATGGATAAGTATTAATGATATTTATGGTACGATGACGATTTGAGTTTTGGAAACCGTCTAAATACCTCCGCACAGGGAGGGGTGGCCAATACCCTACCTATGCAGCGGAGAGGTTAATAAACTAATGAAAGCATATGGCCCTCCCGGGGTTCAAACTCAGGACACCACATCCAGAACACAAGCATCTAGACCATTACATACCAAATTTCAGAATGACTAGTCGTGACCACTAAAATTTATAATTGCAACAAACCAATTTTAATATGTCCTTGTCCCAATTTTGGTTTGTTTAGTTTGCAAGTTTTACATTTTAATTAATATACTGTATTGTATATTTTTTTTATTTCAAATTTTATTTTATTTAGCGTTATTTCCACATAGCGATTTTGATTAGTTCCTTTGAGATTATCTTGCGTCGTCCCAGTTTTGGTTTGTTTATTTTGCAAATTTTAATTATAATATACAGTATAACCTAAACGAGACCATACTATGCTTAATTATATCCAAATGGCTTCAGAACTTGGGATTCAAGGCTCAGATTCAAATGGGTGATTGCTATACTGTATTTTTTTTTTTCCGGATTGCTTTTTTTTTGTATGTATAAGGAGACAAATGGCAGAGCTCCTGGTAACAAGTAATCTGCCCCCTCTAAAAGAATATGCACAAATATATCTTGAAAGGTGGTCTTGGGGGTATTTCTTAAAAGTTTTGAGGTCTAGGATGGAACAAATAAATCAAAGAAACTACAGTATATAAATTTAAATCGCCCTTAATTTTGTCTAAACCTGAAGAGTATAATCCAGCTTACAAGTATAACGCTTTAATAATCACTTCAAAGTTTTAAACCGTTATGGTCGAGTGACACTAGAAAATATTACTTAAGAGCTGAGAGTTTAATATTGTTATGTATATTTTATAAATTTTATCACACCAAACACCTCCAATTAAATGATTTAAACCTTTTCATGCAGGTTGCTAATTAATATTCAGAAATAAAATCTTATGAATCCATTACTTCTCCAAAATTAGTTTTCTGCCCACAGCTCCCTCAACGACAACTGCAGAGGTTGAAGTCACTAAACTAAGTTTCTTAACACCTGATGGTCATAAAGGCCTTTAAGTATCCCGGAAAGGGCGCAAATCACGTCCTTGTGCATGAAAGTTTAAAAACAAACTTACAGTACAGTACTGTAAACCATTAAGCCATATAAAGTTTAAACATTCTTACTTTAATTGCAAATAATAGTAAAGAAAAATATCATTAACCTACAGATGTCTAACGTACATACCGGTATATACTGCAGCACCTGACGTTGAAGATGTTCCAGTGAATCTTTTGGCCGCTGGTACACTGCATCGCCCCCACAACACTGAAGTTTTCTTGTGTTGTAACTCCCAACTATAGGCCTACTGTTAATTTTAACCAGGTGAGAAATACATATGTTCAATATTCTTAAGGAGCTGTGACTTTAGAATACACTGTCAACTAGAGGGGCACTCGGTATAGTGAATACCTACACCTAAATTTTCTTCTGGATCTTGGTTCCAGTATATGATCCAGATCACCAACTAAATTTGAATCACTTCTTCCTTCACGCCTATCCTATCTGCCCACCAAATTTTGTGAAAATCTTTTCATAACTCTTGAGATATCTTGTTTACAGACAGAAAACAAAGTGAGGCCAAAAACAACCTCTGCCCAACTTCGTTGCCGGAGGCAAATATGAACAACTAAAGTAGAGATTTAGTAGTTTTGTATCGTACACTTGCTAAGAAAACCACTGCTAGACAAACATTCTCACCCGGTTAAGATAAACCGTATATAGTAATGCTGTAGATGCCACTGCCACTTTACCTGTACAATGAAAAGAAAACTATACTAAATAAGAGAAGCTTGTAATGGGACATTTGCTGTATGATTTAGGCTAGTTACTCAAAACAGCAATTGCATGAAGGGGTGTCAGTGTAATTACAATGCATTGTTGTCAAGCTCGTCTTAAACCTTCAATAACTTTATATGGATCTACTTAAAGAGTTCTTATCTGCATTAATAATTTTTATTCATCCAAGCCTCATTATTTAAAATGTTTATAATTGCTAGAAGGTAAAATCATGCCATTACTTTAAAATAGAGAACTACTGTACCAACAGTTACAAACTACAGTATACTGTTATAGTAATTTTTTATGTTTTTTGCGGACGGTAAACTGCCATATAGGCTACCCATGTTGATTATTCTGTTATTACAGAGTTTATTGCAAAACAGCTAATAATAACTTTGCATTGACTTAAAAACAGATTCAGATTTTCTCCATTAAGTAAAATTCTCCTACTCATCGAGTCAGAGAAAGGGGCGAGGGAACGCGAAACTGGTCCCGTGCACTGAGAATTAGAACCCCGAGTAGTTTCTGTTCGGGCTCTGCCTCTAGTCTGCTACCCCCAGCAAAGGGGTATGTGCCTGAGTATATACATACATACAAGTACCTGTACTGTATCAAGAAACGTGCTGCTAGGCGATTACATTTTCCGCCAGGTTAAAACAAGTCTTTCATTGTCGGATTCTACTACTGTAGAGTGGATATTTTAAACCTTGTAAGAATACCTTTAAGAATATGATGTCCAGTCAGTCGCCTCCAGCATCAGTCCAGGGATGCATCATGTGCCAACGTTCCACCTCTCAGGTACTAGTTCCACCGCTCCAGACAGGTTGCACATTCCAAGCCCACGTTCCCCAGTCCACACAGGCTCCAGACTCCCACACATCAGCTGCACTAAAGGAAAAGGCACAAGAATACTTTTTACAGCAACTTGCATTTAACAATTCCAGTCAGGCAGCTTCGAAATTAACTATTATAAAAATGCAACCACCTAAATATTGTATGTAAATCATCAAGTGCTGCCAGAGTAAAATTGATCAAAGTCACTGGATAATTTATGAATCCACTTTAATGCCCATGGTTGCCAGTCCGTTAAAATGTTAAGTTACTCAATAGTTAAAAGTCAGGTCGATTTATAGACTATAAAATCACTACATGAAAAAGAATGGTGCCATTAAGAAAACTATACATGACTAACTTCTTATTTGCAAATGGCATACCTCAAAATATAAAACCTTTGCTATGGTTATAGTGTAAAAATACAACCATGGCGATAACTTAAGTACCATACCTTGATAAAGATGTCCAAGGTCCATCATCAGGAAATTGTCCGTATCTATTTGATCAATGAGTGACAAAGTAAAGAGATAGTCAATTGTGAAATACTAATTATAATGTAAAACTTGCAAACTAAGACCAAAATGAGTTCAAGAAAATAAAGGCAAAATAACTAATGAAAATTGCTGTGAAAATAATGCTTTAGCAAAATAAAGTTTTGAAATAAAAGAACACAATCCACCACATAGGGTGTACATTACCATATCATTATCAACTATAATTTCATTCTGCATTTTACTACTTTATCATTATCTACAAATACTTTGAAACTGCAATTATGTGTTGAGAAATCTGCTGCAAGGGAACTAAACTTCAACACCAAGTTTAAGTGAACAATAAGTTTTAGTTAATCTAAAGTTCCTGTTGGTAGTGAGAAGCCTGGGAGGGGAGGACAGGCAGCCAACACTTCTGCAAAGAGAGTACTATTAGCAAAGGTTTATCGGTGCACTAAAAAGGCTCGTTTACATCAATTTTTCCCTATATGAATGAACTATTCTTGTAAACAGATAACGTGCAATTGGTTCTAGATTAATGAAAGAGTACTTTATAGGTAATTAGATGTAAAAGTTTCATTATCATAGAAAAACTGAAAATTTAGATAACTGGAGACTACCAACAATGACCATGACAAACAATATGATTATGGATTATGAAATGTTTAACTTATAGTATAAAATATAAACTATGTACTGTACTGTACTTTAATTCATAGCAATAGAAAAAGTTTATATTCAATAAATCCTACAAAACTAACAATACAAAATTATATTAATAAAATCCATGTTAACGAGCCTTGTATAAATATTATAAACTTAATACCAAACTGGTTTACTGTAAACAATTTTTTTTTTTTTTTTTTTTTAAACAAATTATTAACAAAATAAATTAATACCGAGTCCCAACGTGATCTGCAGAAGAAAAATACTGGATTAGTAATGTCCAGAAGTGAATGCCTGATGGAGAAGAGAAATTAGTGTGTCCCCATACAATGTCCTAAAAATAAAGTCAAGTATTAATCTCACAAAGTAGAGGATCTGGAGAAAAGAATATTTATTAACCCACAGCAGCAGTCCCACTTGATTGGCTGTTGGAGAAAATTATTAGTACAGTATGTCCAACTGATGATAGTCTGTAGAACAAAACTTCATTAATACTATTATTTCCAGGTTCTGCAGCAGACTTTCAATGGAGTAAAAATCTAGTATAGTCAATTTGCTGCAAGTAGGCGAGAAATCATGACTTCTATCCTCTGTAGATCATAATGGGCTAGAGCAAATTGGCTATAAACTTTCACATCTATTCCTTGATTGACTACCCAAATGGTAATGTTAGCTTGATTACTCTAGTAGTTTTTAAGTTACAGAGGTTAGAGGTCATGATTTATCGCCTACTTACAGCGAATAGACTATAGCATGTGTCCAACAGAGAAAAGCGTATTAGTAGGTCCCGCAGAATACCAAAACCATACATACAACTGCCTAAAACTAGAGCTGTAATAAAATATAGGTTAGTACAGTATAATTAAGGATAATAACCTGATTACCATTATTATTATTAAAATAGGGATTCGCACCAAGCCTAAAAAGACTGTGGCACCAAAATAAACCTGATAACCATGGCGATTCTTTATTAAATATTCTGGGTATAAACCCCTTCAGTATGGTTAAGTAATTTCAATGGTCCAAAGACAAACTTCATACATTGAACTCTGCTTAGGAAACAACGCTAGGAATCAACTGAGCAACACAGACGTACTCGTTTGACTCTCACCGGTCTTTCCTAAACCGAAACCAAAGTCTAATGTTAGCCCGGATGCAATGAAACTAATGATACTGAAAGGGTTAGCCTACCGTAATACAGTCTAAGTCTTCAAGGTAGCGATGAGGAGCGGAGATGTTGAATGTTGCGATGAGTGGAGATGTTGAATGTTGCGATGAGGAGCGATGATGTTGAGTTCTTGATAAAGCTAAAAGGGAAGAATTATTAGTAACCCAATTCTTGATGAAGCAAAAAGAGAAGAATTATTAGTAACCGAAGTTGAAGGACCAAGCGTAAATAATGGAGGTATAATGTTCTATTTATTTCAAATTTTGGATATTAACAGTTTCAATAAGATTTTACTTTCTCACTTTATGCTGGCTAAGACTAAACTCTTATTCGGCTTAGGAAGGATTTGAGAGTCTGAGGGATAATTAGTTTTTATCCAGCCGATTCCTAAGTAATTCTTAAGGTGCATAAAGTTGTCTAATGTTAGCCAGAATACAGTAAAAAGGAGGCCATCGTACTGAAAGGGTTAATAAGCCATACATAATAGGGTCTGAAGTGTAGCGATGTTGTGCGGAGGTGTAGCGATGTGGAGCGAAGACGTAGTGATGTGGTGCGGAGATGTAGCGATGTGGTGTGGAGATGTAGCGATGTGGTGTGGAGATGTAGCGATGTGGTGTGGAGATGTAGCGATGTGTAGCGGAGATGTAGCGATGTGGAGCAGAGACGTAGCGGTGAGAAGCGGAGGTGTTGAAGTCTTGGTAGAGAGCTAGAAGGGAACAGTATTAATGTGGATCAGAGGTGTAGCGATGTATAACGGAGGTGTAGCATGTAGAACGGAGGTGTAGCGATGTGGTGCGGAGGTGATGTTGAATTCTTGATGGAGCTAAAAAGGAACAATTAGTAATATTGGGGGGACAATGAAAGGTATAGGTTCAAGTTTTATTTATTTCCTACTATGAATATTAACCTTTCCAATACGATGGAGTCATTTTACTTTGATTTTGATTAAAACTTTTATTCAGTTTTGGAAAGATATGCGAGTCAAGATAGTTGGCACCACTGATAAATTAATGTAACTGGAAGACTAAAACAATGCATACCAAACCCAGCAAACTAAATTATAATCACATCATAAATGTAAGCCAAAGATAGAAAACAAAACTGCCATACATTAAAAATTTAAATGCATAGAACACAAAGTAACTGATTTTAAGAACACAAGCTGCTGCATGGACCCAGAGATCCTTGCTAAACTGTAAAATTTCCAATGCTAACCAAAGTATAAAAATTGACTACCGTATTAAAATGGTTAATGTACAATGCTCTTGACAAAATCTAAGGGTTTGTAGTGATGTGGAGTGGAGGTAGTAGTCTTGGTCGAGCTGGAAGGGAAGGGTTAATTATCATGCCACTACACTACTGTACAGGTCAATACAATACAACTGATACTGTATTTGTGTTATCTTATTTCTTCCTGATGATCTTCATTGTAGTGATGATAGAAGAGATGGAGTCTTGAGAGCTGGAAGAGAACATTAGTATTACAATAACACTAGATTAAGGAATAACGACTAGAAGAAAAAACAAAAACTTCACGAACCTACGAAGTCCCATCCAGATATTAAGTAATCATGAATATTTTAAATCCTTAAATAATTAAATAATATTTAAAGCTTTTAACTGAAAATCATTAAAATTCTATTCCAACTAATTCTAATTAACAAAACTTATCATGATTACAGAATATCAAAGGAATAACTAACACCCGTCCCCAAACAAATCGCCCAACATTAAGTTTCACAAAGCTAATTTAATCCCTCGACAGACGACATTTTCCCCCCTTCCAAACTATGTTATTCGACATTTTCCCCCCTTCCAAACTATGTTATTCAGATCAGGAAGGAACTAAGAATGAGTGTTAAAATGTAACTCCAGAAACCCTTTGACACCAAGACTATCTTTCCAAGCTGAATAAAAGTGAAGTCTGAAGTTTTAACAACTGCACCTCCTAACAGGTTACCGTACCTAACAAATGTTCGTCTAATATGGTTTCCTATCAAAGTTTCGTCTAATAACCAAGATGACAGGCCAGTTGGCACTTACCGTAAAAAAGTACATAGACTTTGTCAGAACAGGAACCTTTTAGGCTCTGTGACATAAAGTAGATATTTACAAACATAATATGCATAATATACAGACAATGCTAACCTATCTAATAAACTAAACTAAATAAACTTCTCTATCATTCCCCAGTAACCTATGTAACACAATATTAAATTATACACAGTATACAGTATATATACACACAGTAAAATTAAGTTCTAACTAATAATATCAAGGCCCTAATAACCTCATAGCATTTCCAGCGGTGCATACCAAGTCTCGTTAGCCCTTCCACCAAACAATTAAAACACAGCAAGACAATTAAAATAAACGGGAGCAACAACCATACTTTGAACATGAAGGTTTAAGATCTACTGTACTGTAAACAAAAATAGAGTAAGAGCAAATACAGTACTTTGAGAGTTTACTATTAACAACATTTATGTGACAGCAAGTTGACTTAGCAAGCACCCTACAATAATACAAGTACCGCAGCGCTTGAGTGATTAAGAACCACTCGTCCCCTGGATGTAATCCGTAAGGACTGGATGTTATCAGAATCAAAATGACGTTTCATGGATTGTATGATTGGCTTTAAAAGAACAGACAACCGAATGGAAAAACAAATACAAATCTAGTAATAAAACAACGGGGACCCGGATCATCTGGAACAAGGGAGGAGGAACGGGAACTCTGAACGGTTCCGAAACGTAGAATCGAGGAATGGAGCTTTTCAATATTTTGCTATTTGAAACTGCCAATCATACCCAGTTAGGTCGGAAATTATCCATAATAATAAATGACGTTCCGGTTTGGGCCAAAAGGGATGCCTTACCTTCCCATCAGTTTTAACAAAGGGATGGGTTTCCTTCCCACTGTTGGCCCAAACTATAAAATACTTAAGGCTAAGTCCATCAGAGAGGTTGCAACATTTATTGATAATTACTATTGTAACACTTAAAAGTAACTGCAATAAATTAGAGTATATAGAAGCAAATTGTTAAATAAATAATGATAAGGCAAGTGCAACCACTCTAAAGGAAAAAATATTAGTTTAATTCACATCACTTGGGTTGGCCTTTGTCAAGATCAGATTAGTTAAAGTTGGAAAAAAAATAGTCTCATAGGAAAGCTAAACTACATAAAGGCCTGTACAGTTGAACACAAAGCTGCAACACCCGGCGGATAGAACCAATGACGTTGGATCCATAATGACGATAGAACCATAATGACGTTTCCATGCCATCCGTCATACAATGGAGCCCCCATCTTCGCTCTTAATTGGTTCCGCAGAAATCGCGCCAAGATAGAAACTGCCAAGATCGGGGCACTGTTCTTATGGGGTAAATTCTAATTGGTTCTGTGCTCAATACAAAAGTTGCCCTTTTCTCCGTTTTTTGTTTTCACTATGAAATTTGTTTTTATGTTAACCCTCCCTTAAATAGTTAATATTATGCGTTTTAAATAATAAAGTAAAGTTTCCCACTAACTTTTGACAATCCCTGCCGATGTGGTATTAAGTAACACCCTGTTCTTAACATTAATCGTCTATTACAAACACCAATGCACTAGAATAAACTAATGAAAGCATATGGTCCTCCCGGGATTCGAACTCTGGACACCACACCCAGAACCTAAGCATCTGAACCAATACACCACCAACACAGTCATATCTCTGTTATCCCCCGGACCTCCGCCACTCCCACCAGACACAATAGAGGCCATAATAGTCGGAAGGTTACACCACTAGCGAGATACGAGTCACAACAGGTGCTAAATACAATGGCGTTTTACTGGATGCCTGCGATTGGCTGATTTGTGAGGACTTTGCAAGATGGCACCCAAATGGTGGACTGTGATTGGTTGGCCAGCATGTTTACGTCTCAGCTAGGCGGGAAAATGCGGCGCGAAGATTGAAATATTAGCCGCAAAGATTGAAAGTTTGAAACCACGGCAGGGTGCCTCAGATATGTTGAAGACTGAATCATTTACAGCGAAGATGGAAATAATTGGGGTCTATAGCGAAGACTCAGGTCGCGAAGATAGGGACTCCACTATAGACAAAGAGTCAGTCGCGCAGCAAACATAACTACAGCATCTTTGTAACCAACTGTACACCCAGTGATCGAACCTCACCAAAACAATTACTAACTGGCATCCACTTCAAAAGGAGAAATATTAATAATGCTTAAGGCAAAAATCATTATCATAAAAAGACATTTAAGCATACAAAAAATTAGTTACCAAGTCTCAAAAGTTTAAATTATAATAACATTAATGCATAAAACTAAGTTTCAAATAAATATTGAAGATAACAAATTTACTCTAATCATTAACTTCAATTTTACAATTCTCAAACATTATAACTCACTATCTACATATTTTCATCAAGCACTTTAATCATTAAAACATTAATATGAATAATTATTTACATTATTGGAAAAAGTTAATTGAATATTTATAAGTGAGATGCCATACATAACTACAAAAATTATACTAATGGTAAACAATTCTACTATACCCTGTTCCATATAAGTAGGCCAAAAATCTTTAATAACCTCTATAACTCACAAACGACTAGAATAATCAAGCGGATAAGTTCTACCATTTGGGAAGAGTCAGCCAGGAAGGAGGTGTGGAAAGTTGCAGACCATTGCCTCCATCCATTTACAAGTCCTAGAGGTTAGAACAATGGCCTCTAGAACTCACAAATGACTAGAATAATCAAGCTGATAGTTCCACCATTTGGGAAGAGTCCGCCAGGAAGGAGGTGTGGAAATTAGAATAATAAACTTGAAAACTAAAAAGTTACTGCTCAAATAAAAATAAACTCAAAATTATAAACTATTGAAATGACAACACTAAAAATTTATGTGGAAAACTGCAATTAAATAGTTCGGAAATTAAACTTTGAAAACAACACACTTATAATATCAAAGTTGGACCATTTCCTCCATCCATTTACGAGTCGTAGAGGCTAGGAGTTATGAATAATGGCCGCAGTGTCAAGAAGCAGTGTTACTCGAACTCTAACTCACAAACGACTAAAGTAGTCAAGCCAATAGTTCTACCATTTGGGAAGAGTCAGCCAGGAAGGAGGTGTGGAAACATAACATTAATATGAATAATTATTTAAATTACTGGAAAATAGTTAATTCGATAGAAGTGAGAAGCCATATTTTACTACAAAATTATACTATGTCTACCATTTCCTCCATCCATTTTTGAGTTAAAGGTTAAGCGTTACGATTTCTGGCCTAAGAGTTTCAAAGAAGCGGAGTCAATTATTATTAGTCTTTAGTATTGTATACAGTATGTAAGGATGAAATTATACTTTATAGCTTGAAGTATGGCTTTGAAAGTGATAAAACGGGCAAACCAATGCCATTTAATTTTGATTTTCTTGATTTTGGTTTGTTTATTTTAAGTTTTACATTATAATTCATTCTTATATTCATTTAAGGAGAGATTTCCAATTGAGGGATTATTTTCCCCCTGTTTAGCTCCATTGCTTTTGAGATTTTAGGAACTTTCGCCCTATTTCTGTCAATTTTTAGACCATTCGTGTCATTCAGGTGTCTATTTATTCCTGGCAAATGATAGCGAGCCTGTAATAAAAGAGGAACCAGGCTACGGAAGGAAAAATTTTCTACTGAAAAATGTAAAAATTTCTCTTGAAAGGGGGTCAATGGTGTGAAATTTTAAGCTTTATATGGGGATCTAGGGAACAAACAAATATTCTCCGGCTTGACACTGTTTGGCCTACCTATAGTAAACAGGGTATACACACATCAAACTAATAATAATAATAATAATAATAATAATAATAATAATAATAATAATATAAATCTTTTCACTAGGGTCTGGAAATGCTTAGAGGTTTTCCTATTGCAGTACAGTACAGAAATAAAATATAATTGGAAGTTAGGAGGACCAAATATTTTGGTAATGGTAAAACTATGCTCACCAAATTTAACAAACGTACAACATTTACTATACCGGTATATATTTTCTTATTTTGAACCATAATCTTGCATATTACAGGTCCTACTAACTCCCTCATTCACTCATTTGGAATCTTGGTAGGGTGATGAAGACTATGTCCAAATTTATAAACTGTAGATGCAGACTGCTTCTCCAAATTCTATGAAAACTTGAAAGCTTTGTCTGCCTCCAATTTATCCTCACCCTTCCAAAATCCTCACCAACCTTAACCTATTTTATCCTATCCAATCTGACGCTTCATCCTCTTGCACATCCTTCTGGTAAGCGTAGAATCACTCCCATTAACCCTAATGTCACCCATCCGTTAATATATCCGGACTAGCCTCCCCATTTCATCTATTCTATCCATCTTCCACCTATCCTCTACTATCCAACCTATCCACACCCTCCCATTCACCTATTCTCTACTATCCACATCATAAAGTATAATCTTGAAGGGGTCTCCGAGTGGTTCCAGCGTTGTCAGTCCCACGATGTGAAGATCAACAGTGGCTGATCCAGTGAGGGGGACGGGGGTGAGGGGAGCAGACACCTTATTATAATGTAAAGCTTGCAAAATAAACAACCAAAACTGGGACGACAATTTAAAGGCAAAAGAACTTGTCAAAATCGCTATGTGGAAATAACGCTTTAGTCAAATTAAATTTTGAAATAAACGAACAAAACCACCACATAGGGTATACATCACTACATGAGCTATTAAGCTTAAAACAAACTAACAGGGAGGCTTTAAATGTGGTGTCCACCCCTCATCCCCTCAGGTCCACGCCAGATTCACCACTGTTCTCCCTACCTGTAAATAATTAATAATTAAGTCTGGTTTAATACAGAAATTTAAATTTATTAGCAAAGTAATTTACATACGGTACTGATAAATGTAGTAAAAAGTGTAAATGTCTTAAAACATATTAAGCATTACAATCAGAAAACTATTACAGAATGTTTAATATAGGATTAAATTGCTACTGGATATATAATTAATATTTCCCTTCTGCAACTTTGCAAAAAATATGAAATTGAAAATCCTACACTTTTTCACCTAGTAAGTATTATTGATGGCAATAATTAAAAATAGAAACTTCCACTATAATAGCCACCCATTCTTACATATTATTCACACATATGCCCATTTCAGAGCTTTAATTAAATCAGGAAGCTATCAAATTTGGAACCACTAGCTAATTCTAGTCAACAGGCCTACTAAACGGTTCCCGGACATCTCAATCAGTAGCTCTCAACCAGTGCCAAATCAACCAAGGCCAACCAAACCAGTGCCAAAATATAGTACTAACCTAACCTAACCGTATTGGTTGATTTGGTACTGGTTGAAATGGTCTACTGGTTGAGTTGTCCGGTCACCCTACTAAAACAAAGTCCAAGCGGACTATAGGACTGTGCGGCCTGTGTTGACTCACAAAGCGTGTGGCGCGACGTACACTAGAAAATTTTAAAGAGCTCCCTTACTGCCTTGAAGATAGATCAGAGTACAGTACTGTATATGCATGTGGAAGCTCATATTATATGGTTTAGAAAAAAAAAACAAAAACAAAAAATTGTATGATAAGCATTGCTCTAATAACGATACTAGTGAACCTTAAGAGGTCCTCGCTTCATACGGACGCATATACACCAAGCATTAACCCAACTTTATACTAAAAAACTGAGTCAATACACTAAATTGGAATCGATACAAAACAATTAGCACCCTATATACACATTCAAACTAATAAAATAAATAAATTGCTATCCATAACATTTAAATTACACTAAGCTCGTAGAAACACGAGCCTACCCTGAATCATTCACATTACTTACCCTTTATTTCTCAAAATTTCCCAAAATTTCTCAATTGCCGGACCTTAGTCAAAATTTCTCAATTGCTGGAAAGCTTAAACCAATGGAGTGGCCGCCACAAATTAAACTTCTCGAGGTGCCTGTCACCCAATGACCCTCCTCCCACCTAACACTGTTTTCACTCATATACTGTAGGCTACCTGTTACTCCATTCCTCCACCTCAGTCTGTCTGCCTCTCTGCTCTTCCACTTAATTATAATCTAAATTTACCAAAATGTTATCACTCGCCAAGACAAATTGTTATTTCCCGTAAACTACCATACTGTACGTCAGAATTCAGAAAGATTAGTACAGTACAGTACAGTGCTTCATACTTTATAACTTCCCAGACATATTTGGTTTGGGAAACATCTGAAAAACATAAATATTACATATGGATCTAGCTGAAGTACCAGTTTAATGATTACAGTACAATACAGTGGTCCCTTGCGAGTAGCGGATTTGGGATTACCTGTTCAAGTTTAGCGGTACCGGTAGCATACAAACTTTCCCAGGTCACGCCATTAGCAAACAAGACCTTACAGTTACCGGTCAAATACCACCAAACGGTTTGTTTTTGGTTGTTGTGCAAGCCATCCGGGACTTTTACAGATATGTTTGATACATTAGGGAGTTTTCTAGCATCCCGTGCGTGAACAGCCAAAAGTTTTGTGTCCCCCCCCCCCCCCCCCCCACACTTTTCCAGTGAGCACATCAGCTGTTGGGATAACCACCATCATCCTCATCAGTATCTCCACCACCACCCTCTTATCTCCTCCACCACCCTCAAATCACCACCACCACCATCAAATCTCCTCCACCACCATCAAATCTCCTCCACCACCACCACCGCTCTATTATCTCCACCACTACCACCGCCCTCATATCTTCACCACCACCCTCATATCTCCACTACCACCACCACCCTCATATCTCCCACCAAATAAGTACCGGTATTAAATATAATTAAGCATTTCATGTCAACTTAAATGTGAACATAAATATTTAAAGTAGCCTAGACCTACGAATTCTATAACAAAATATGTACCGGTAAAGATATTCTCACCTTGAGCGAAGATCCTGAAAGCAGCGGGCATTACCGCCACTTTTCAGATGTCGGGTAGGCCTAGTCGAGTTGCCACCTACGACACTTTTCACTCCTTAGCCAGTCCATATACACTTCTCGCACTGCACGCACTTCTGAAATGTAATCATATTATCACCAACCCGCCATTTAACTTTACAAAACCTAATTAATTAAATCAATAAACTTTAGAGTAGGCTACAGGTGAAATTATGAATTACACATAGGCTAGGCTACCGCATTTCACTTCCCTGCGGCAAGACTTAATTGAAGTTTTGTTAATTAACATGATTAACATAAATAACAAAATAAATAAAACCTAAAATAACAGGAGTTTTAGTTATACAGAATTACCAATGGCTGTATCCTTATTATGGTTCACAACTGTACATCCCTCATTCATGAAGAATCGGCAGCATCCAAGTTAGGCTTACACATGACTTTTATTAGGCTATAATCGTTACATATTAACCATTAAATCTTTACTTACCATCTTCTACAGTTCAATATATAGTAGACTGCCTAATTTAAAACTCAGAAAATGTGAAGATGGAGTGGATGAAAGCCGATGAAGTTGGGCACCCACGACCGACTCATCCGAATCCCAATGGTATCCGGTCACGTGATGCTGCTTATTATCGACGTAACGCAATTATATTAACACCTCTGATAACTAACAACGCCTTCTGATTAACCATGATGACTCCACAACACCTATTTTGCCATAGAACCCAAGGCCATGTGTAAATAAACGGCGAGCCGAGCTGTCAAAGTGGCTGTCACTTTGCACATGGCCGACAGTGTCACTTTGCACATGGCCGACAGTGGATTCCTGGTAACCAAATCCATCTCTGCAATACGTAGCCTACTAGGCCTAATTAAACCTCCACTGCTTCTCATAAAAGGTCAAGGCGTATACACTATCCACTGGGACATTAAAAAATATGATCAAAGTTGATCAAGGTTCATAAAAATAGCCAAATGTATATCACTACTAACCTGCGCACCCTCACACTCCGATGATCAGTTAGGCATTGACGTTCCTTGTGACACGAGGCGGCGCCGCGGCAATGTTACCAAATATAGCAGAATATCGCTATATAAATACTCAAATTCCGCTAGATAGTATGAAATCCAGAATATCGTCATAAATAAAGTACACTCCCTAGAAAACCACTAGTAAAATGGCACAATCTGGTACCAACTTAGAATATCGCTTAAAATGGCTCAGATCTCCAGGATGTAGCTAAAATTCTTGACGCTAGACTCTAGAGCATCATAAATTGTCGCTAGATCGATGCTGGTTGTAATTGGTTAAGATGCATCGTTCTTGTTGCTATGCGTCTCGCATGCGATTGTTGATCAACTGACTACGAAATATAATGAAACCAATATAACTTCCATATTAATTGAATATATTTCCTTTCGTCTCATTTATTGTGATTCTAATATGGAATTATATTTCATTTATATGCTGTTGTAACTTTTGTAGGTGTTTAGGTGCAATCGCCACGGCCAATCTGGGGATCCGCCGTTATTGAGCTCGTCCTGGAATCTTTAAGACTCGATTCTATCCAGGCACTAGCTCAGAGAAGAGTGTTGAGAGGGGAGAAGGGGTGTTGGAGAGAGAGGAAGGTGTTGGAGTGGCTTTGTTATGTGTGTTTAGTCTGTATACGTCGTCAGGATGTCCCCTGACTGGGTGCAAGCATGTGAAACATGCTAGGACGTACTACCACACCCACTAAATGTCCGCCGTGGCAGGGATTCGATCCCGGGTCTTGCAGATTCACACGCGAGCGTGACCACCATAGCTCCAATGTTCAAATAATTTACAGTAATTAATAATAGGCCTAATACTTTGAAGTCAAGAACCCTTGAACCGAGGAACAGGGCATTGGAAATCGTTCCCTCATTATAGACATTATTTGTTTAAACTTAAACTAATATAATCTGAAGTAGCAAGTGACCACAGAGCTCTTTACCTAACAATTACACCAGATATTTACACAGTTATATGAGCGGTGTTTACCCGGTCCCGTACGAACACACATACACATACAAACACGCACACACACAAACTGGTCTCTATAGAAAACGGAGACCTGGAGAGGGACTTATTTAGAAGTTTTTAGTTCTTGTTCCTGGTATATTACACCCTCTAATTTTGATGGTGGTTATTAATTCAGTGCCAGTGATTTCCCCTTTTACTTCATTCTGGCTACTATTAGATGATTAGGCCTATGTTCAGTTTACGAAGGACCTACAGTTATTAAAAAGCTACAAACCATCTAAATTCACCCTTACACGGCTTACAGCTACCGCATATCCTTCCCAAGGTTAAGAGATACATATCTCTTAACCTTGATCCTTCCTAAGCTGTATAAAATCGTCTAAGCTTTATACAATCGTCTAAGCTGTATAAAATCGTCTACGGTCTAAGCATAGTTAGAATAATACAGAAATAACGTAACTCGCATTGAAAGAATTAAACACGCTGTAGCCTAATCTATTACCTTGTTCATTAGATAGTTTATTAATTATGCCGTGTTCATACATTGTGACCCACACCATTTATTATAAGTCACCGAGGGCTGAAGCAAACTGGCCGTAAATTTCCACACTGATTTACACTGTTTAAGGGGGTAGTGCTTTTTTTTTTTTTTATCTATATATTTATATACATTATTTATTTTTCAGTTTCCTCGCTAGACCTCCATCAAGCTTAGAAAAACACCCTAGACCCCCTTTTAAGATAAATTTGTATATTTTTCAGTAGACAAAATTTCCCGGCCGAAGGCAGACTCCTAAAATTAGAGGCTCACTATCGCGTCAGGAAAAAATCGACACCTAAAGGGCACGAAAGGTCTTCACATTGACAACAAAATTAGGCGAAAGGTCTCAAAATAGCCAAACTAACGGAACGAACGTCTTAAGACCTCAAAACTAATATGCTAAACATGAGGGATGAAGACACAGGTTTGCTTGTACTTCTTGTTTCACTTTCTAATCTTCCACCAAGATACTCTTTTTTCATGCATGGTAAAGCCCACACTTCCAGCAATACTTATATTAGCAAACTTCAAGCAAAGGACATCTCCGCCAACACCTGCTGTTCCTCCATGCAGTTACAGGCTGTGACACAACATCAGCTATGTATGGGAAAGGCATGAAAAAAACATTCAGTATCCTGAAAGACAACCCAGACATGTGCGACAGTGTCTATATATAATAAAGTAGACGTGCCGTTTTGCCAAAATCAAAACGGCATACCCAACTCTGCGATGGGTTACCATCATCACAGTTGACCAGAAGTATTCAGATTAAACGATACCCATTAGTTTGGCGATTTTAAGACCTTTCGCTCCATTTGTTTGTCAATATTAAGACTGTTTGGCTATTTAGGTGATTTTTTCCTAGCGAGCGATATCGAGTTTGTCATCACCACCAGCAATCATCACTACACTTATCACCATAATCATCACCAGTTATCATCACTACTCATCACCACCACACGCATCATCACCACCAGTCATCACGAACACTTATCACCACCAATCATCAGCACCAGGCTACTACAATAATGATTAGCCTATTATTCATCACCACTATAAAGATCACCACCACACTCATCACTACACTTATCACCAGCACATTCATCACCACTATACTAATCACCGTAACATCACTACAATCATCACCAGCAAACTCCTCACCACCACTATAATCATTACTACACTCATCACCACCATAATCATCACCACCATAATCATCGCCACCCTAATCATCACCGAAACCATCACCCAAAATCGCTTAATGATAGCCAGAATAAAGTAATGAAAGTCTAATGCAAATATATATATTTATAGTGAAATATAACCAACCTTTCAATACGGTGACCAGGGAATCGCGGGTTCCTCACTTCCACCCATCTATTTCGGCAATTCGCCACTTCTTCACACTAAATACATAACAAACGTCGTCTCTAGTAATCAACAAGTCTACTTTAAAGTCTTCGTGAGTCACCAAACCGCGAAAATAAGAGAAAAACTGTGGATCCAAGATGGCGCCTCCTCCCCCCAAGGCTGCGCGACAATTCTGAATTTCCCGCCCTCGTGACGTCATCACCGGGACCCCGCAGAAGCTTCTAGAAGCTCTAGCTCAGACTCGGCAGCGTTCACAGTTGACCAGAAAAACTACCAATATATAATTTTTGTTAACGAAACCCTTCCACCGTATATAATTAACCTATACATTAGTAGAATACATAATAATTAGCTCATATCCCAAATGAATACAATTAGCTCGTATTTATGTATTAAAGCAGCCGTGAATGCAAAGAAAACGGCGCAATTTTGAACTGTGCCGTTGTAAAGGCTTATCCCTCAATACCTTAAGCTTAAGGTGAGGCAGACCGTTTTTCTGGACCCCCTTCATGGATAGATACAGATAGATAGAGAGAGAGAGAGAGAGACAGACAGAGAGAGACGTGAACGAGATCCAAGAAGACATTTATTGTCCGATTTCTTTTGACACACATCTTGAACACTATATTATATCATTCTGTATGGTCATTCTTCTCCCCCCCCTCTCTCTCTCTCTCACACACACTCACACTCACTCTCTCTCTCTGTATCTATCCATCTATCTATCTATGTTACCCTATACACTCTCCTCTCTCTCTCTCTCTCTCTCTCTCTCTCTCTCTCTCTCTCACACACATACACACACACTCTCTCTCTCACACACACATACACACATACTCTCACTCTATCTCTCTCTCTCACATCTGCTGTGTCTGATTTAATTTCCTCCCCTATCTCTCCATGACTTAATGCATGCGCGTGTGCTTGAAAGGGTTACAGGAGGGCGAAGCGACGATGAACGAAGTGACTGAAGATGAACAAAAGTCTCATACTACTAAAAGGGTTGAATGAGGGCGAAAGGACAATGAGCGAAGTGACCGAAGATGAACAAGCGCGTCATGCTACTGAAGGGGTTGAACGAGGACGAAGCGACGATGGGCGAAGTGACCGATGATGGGGCGGAGATGACGGTGTGATAACGTTAGCTAAGGGAGTCCACCTCTCTTTGTTTTCTCTTTCTCTCCCTCTCTCTTTGGCTTGTATCCATTCGGCCCCATTCAGCCTACTGTTTTAAGACGCTTACCCCCATCCAGGTGTCAATATTTTCCCGCGAGCCAGCATATACTGTACAGTATATATATTTGTTTTACAGCAAGCTAAATTTGTACATTTTTCGATAGAAAAATGTCTCCAGCGAAGCCGGACTTCTCCACACAATGCTGGCTTGCTATCGCTCGCCAGGAAGAAATCGACACCTGGATGGGGTTAACGTCTTAAAACAGTTGGCTGAATGGGGCCAAATGGACCCAAAGTAAGAGAAAGAGAGAAAAGGAGAGTAAGATAAAAAATAAAAAAAAAGCCGGTGAGCCCCCTTAAGCCCCAAGTGATCTTATAAGGCTCTGGGATTGAGGTATACCAAATTTTGAAGGGTAATGGCCTGAAAATTAACTTTAACTATAAGCTATTTAACTAATTAACTTTAACTATAAGCTATTTAACTAATTAACTTTTTAACTATAAGCTATTCCAAGACGCGGAACCGAGGCAAATACGAAATATATATGCTTAGCTATAATTAGATATTTAAATGATTAGTATTACACGAAATGATTAGTATTACACGAAATGATTAGTATTACACGAAAATTCAGATTGTGTTGATTATGTAGTCGGATACCATAGTCTCTAGCCCACTCATGCATATTCGTGGACTTCACCTATTTCTAAGCATGGAAACGAATTGATCTCTCTCTCTCTCTCTCTATCTATCTATCTATCAATCAATTTATCTATCTATCTATCTATATATATATATATATAAACCCAGCAAATATCCCATATAGTGCCTCTACTCAGTTCTGCTCTTTCAAATACACAGAGATCCGCTTTCCAGTCTCCTCTTCCAACCTTTTCCTCCCAAACCTTCCCAGCCTTATATCTCAGCCTCCCAACACACACACACACACACACACACAATTCTCCCTTCTTTCTCAGCCAGTTCTTTTTTAACAATAAACACACGATATTCTCCCTTCGTCAACATACAATTCATACACGCATTTATCCCTTCTTTCTCAACCAATTTCTTTTCTAAATACATACACAATTTTCGCTTTTTTACGTTTTACAATACACCCACGATACTCTCCCTTCTCTCCTAACCAATTTCTCTCTAACAATACTCACACAAGCAATTGTCCCTTCTTTCTCAACCAATTATTGTTCATACCATTTCCACGTCCACCCACGGTAGTAGACGAGTGTATTTGGTAGTAGTAGGTCTGGAGGATGTTGTTATTAACCCTTTCACTACCGGATATGTATGTTGTTTTATTTCAGCTATATTTAGACGACTTTATGCAGCTTAGGAAGGATCTGTGGTAGTTAAAAAGAGTCAATTGAGATAGTTTGTAGCCTCTTAATTACTACACGTCCGTCCTAAGCTGAATAAAATCGTCTAATAATTGCCAGAATATCATGAAAAGAGGAATCGGTACTGAAGGGGTTAAGCTAGATGGAGGTCTAAGAAGGCAATTCAAATAATACTAATTTATTTATAAAACGAACAGTGAATAATCCCTTTCCCCCCCATAAGAAGTCTCCTTTATGCAGGCAGTGTCACACAAGTTATTTCTCCGTCATTGTTTACGGGCAATTGTAGTCTGGCATCGTATTATAAAAAAATCAGCCGCCTAACATAATCTACCTTCAGTCTAGTTTCCGATTCCAAAGAGCCTCACAATATTCCGATACAAAAGCTTGTTCATCAAAAATTGCCGGAAAAAGCCCTCGTGTGACACCGGCTGTTACGACCAGGATGACTCAGGTGTGATGGACAAGATTCAGATTACAGTATATTTCCGAAGAACCATATATCTGAAGCAAGATCTGTCTGAAGTATGGGGTCATTTCTGAAGCTCCATATATCTGAAACGCAATTCGTCCGAAGTATTTGATATTTTGAGGCCCCATAAATCTAAAACACGATCTGTCTGAAGTGTGTGATATTTCCGAGGCCGCCCCATATATCTGCAACGCAATTCGTCTGAAGTAGGAGATATTTCCGCAACCCCAGGTATCTCAAGCCCGATCCGTGTGTTTACGTTTACAGTGAGGGACTCACAGAGGGCCGCTCTCGGGCGGCATGATATGCTGGTGTTGTGCATTAGGACTAGTGGTTGGGGGCAGGATTAGGAGAAGGGTCAGGATTAGGGATGTAATGATTGGTGGTCCTAGTTCTAAAATAATCAAGAGTGGGGCTATTAACTACATGGAATGCTCAAACAAGACATTAAACTCGACCCACTTGCAACAAGAACACAGACAACAGATGTTATATAAAATAACTAACAACTTAGTAGACAGACAAAGATATATATTTACACCCTACAAGTATACGATTTACGAGACGCAGCCACAACCTAAAATACCACACATATCAGGCAAGCACGGACATATTTAGACAATCATTTTTCCCCTGCAGCATCCAAGAGTGGAACCACCTTCCATCTCACGTAGTTAATAGCCCCACCCTTGGTTAATTTCGAACTAGGACCACCAATCATTACATTCCTGATCCTGTCCCCAACCATTAGTCCTAAAGCACAACCCCCGCATATCATGCCGCCCGAGAGCGGCCCTCTGCGGGTCCCTCAACGTAAATGGGAGGTGGTTCCACTCTTGGATGCTGCGGGAAAAAACAAATTATTGTCTAAAAATGTCCGTGCTTTCCTGGTACAGTACGTGTGGTATTTTAGGTTGTGTATATTGTGATCTGGTGAAACCTATATACTTCATCTGCCACACACCCAATGCTCACCCTTCAGAGAGAGAGAGGCGGTTTGGTTCTGTCTCTTGCAAGCCATAACTGTCTCTTGCAAGCCATAACTGTCTCTTGCAAGCCATAACTGTCTCTTGCAAGCCATAACTGTCTCTTGCAAGCCATAACTGTCTTGCACGATGACTGTGGGAGAGTGAGGAGGAAGGGGACAGATTCTGGAAAATGTACTCCCTGAGGATCGCGCCACACCAACCCCGGACCAGACACAATCCGACGCCAATGTGTTCGATCAGTTACATGAAAGGAAATTACACCAGAGAGAATGACCTAGACAATTTGCAATATGAAGTGAAGCATTGCCTCGTTAATTTCAGCTCCCCAGCTACTCCCTCCCACAAGCCACAGTCGCCGTTCCGATTCGTGATGTCGATGGTTCAGGGCCAGTGTTACCACAATTAAATAGCGTGAGGCATTAGTTCTCGTTCAGGGGGGGGGGGGGTACTTTTCTGTTATGCCTGCGTGTACCTCGATAATTATGTCTTATATATACAGTATATATATACAGTATACTGTATATATATATATATATATATATATATATATATATATATATATAAAAAATCTTTACGACCTTTACATCACTGAGTTCATTTTGGCTATAGACGATTGCATTCAGTTTCGGAAGGCCCTATACTTGAAATCGACACCTGGATGGGGATAAACGTCTTAAAACACTTGGCTGAATGGGGCCGAATGGATGCAAGCCAGGGAAAGAGAGAAAAGGGGATACAGATAAAACAAAGCCGGTGACCCCCCTTAAGGGGAGATTTCCACCTGGAGGATTTTTTTCTGGACTTCTTTCTCCCTCATGTTTAGCCCCATTGCTTTTGAGATTTTAAGACGTTCGCTCCATTAGTTTGGCGATTTTAAGAACCCTCGCCCCATTTCTGTCAATTTTAAGACCATTCGTGCCATTTAGGTGTCGATTTTTTCCTGGCGAGCGATAGCGAGCCTGTATTTTAAGGGGAATCGGCCTTCGGCCGGGACATTTTTCTACCGAAAAATGTACAAATTTATCTTGAAAGGGGGTTTAGGGGGAGTAATTTTAAGTTTGATGGAAGTCTAGGAAATCAACTAAAAACCTCCCCTTAAGAACGGGGTGTTACTTATCCCTCGCCAGCCAGGAATGACACCTAAATAAAAAGGTTAATAATTATAATATGTCGCAATAATAATACAAATTATAATAATACATTTTATTGTCCTGATTGTGATAGTAATTACAACATTGATTATAGGGACACATATAAATACACCATATAAATGTTTCCTTATATTCCAACATTTATATATTTATATGTAAATTATTTTGATTGTTTAACATTTACACGTAGACACTCTGGTAATAATGGAGTTTGTGGTCGCATCTTTTATTTCTATATATTATTTTTGTATTTATATGGAGATATTCTTAACCCTTACAGTACCGGCGACGTCTTTTTGTTTTCATTTCAGCTACATTTAGACGATTTTATGAAGCTTAGGAAGGATTAATTGAGATAGTATGTATTCTTTTAACGGGTATACGTCCTTCCTAAGCTGAATAAAACCGTGTATGGGAGTCAGAGGGTACATTGCGATAGTCTTTATACCTCCTTTCATTCCCACAGATCCTTCCTAAGCTGTATAAAATCTTCTAATGATAGCCAGAGGGAGGGTATATGGGAGTAAAGCCGCTGTCACACGAGCGCTTTTTCCGGCAATTTTCCATGAGCAAGTTTATTCTCGTATTATTTCGGGACATTTTTGCACTGGTATCGGCAACTAGACTGAAGGTAGATTATGTTAGGCGGCTGAATTCTGATAAAGTGTAATTTGTTAAGCTTCCAGACCATAATTGCCCGTCAAAATTGCTCGAAAAAATGCTTGTGTGACACCGGCTTTAGAGGGTTAAGGGGAGATTTCTACTTGAGGGACTTTTTCCTTGACCCCTTTCTCCCTCATGTCTAGCCCCATTGCTTTTGAGATTTTGAGACGTTTGCCCCATTAGTTTGGCGATTTTAAAAACTATCGCCCCATTTATGTCACTTTTAAGACCTTTCGTGCAATATAGGTGTCAATTTGTTCCTGGCGAGCGATAGCGAGCCTGTAATTTAAGAGGAACCGGCCTTCGGCCTGGACATTTTTCTACCGAAAAATGTACAAATTTATCTTGAAAGGGGTCAAGGGGGTGTAATTTTAAGCTTGATGGAAGTCTAGGGAATAAACTGAATACCTCCCCTTAATCGCAATAGTCTTTATCCCCTTCACTTCCACAGATCCTTCCAAAGCTTCCAAAATCGTCTAATGATATCCAGAATAAACCATCAAAGCGCGGCATAACCCTCAAGGGGATAACTCATATGGTTACATGATGTTAAGGGAGCCCACCTCGCTTTTGTTTCTCTCTTTCTGTCCCTCTCTCTCTTTGGCTTGTATCTATTCGGCCCCATTCAGCCTACTGTTTTAAGACGTTTATCCCCATCCAGGTGTCGATTTCTTCCTGGCGAGCGATAGCTAGCCAGCATTGTATGGAAAAATCCGGATTTTCTAACGAAAAATGTACAAATTTAGTTTGCTGTCAAAACAAAAATATATATATGCTGGCTCGCTACCGCACGCCAGGAAAATATTGACACCTGGATGGGGATAAACGTCATAAAACAGTTGGCTGAATGGGGCCGAATGGATACAAGCCAGGAAAAGAGAGAAAAGGAGAGAGAGATAAAAAAAAGGCCGGTGACCCCCTTAATGCTCATCGTCCTGTTCGTACGATAGGGATATAAACAGCGACCACACAATACACCATTAAATTGATGTCACACGAACGCTTTTTAAGGCAATACTTGGGAGCAATATTCGTCTGGTAACTTCATCATTAATTAAGCTTTTATTAGTGTTAAAGCCTTAGAAGATACCTCGAAGCATATCCCTTCTGGTTTCGGGTTGTTTGACAATTTTATGCAGATTAGAAAGGGCGTAATGGAGGGCAGAGGATTAATTGAGATACTCTTGACCCATATAATTCCCCCAGATCCTTTTGAAACTGAATAAAATCGTATAATGCTGGCCATAATATACAGTCAAATTGTGTCATAATCGCCAGAAGGTTAAGCCACAAAAAAAAAAAAAAAAAAAAAAAAAAAAAAAAAATATATATATATATATATACACTATATATATATACACTATATATATAATATTGCGAGGAAAAATAACTTGCTCTTCGAAAATTGCCGGAAAAAGCGCTGGTGTGACATAGCCTATATATACCTAACACATTTCCACATATATAAATATAGTAATACATGTTTGTAGTTTTATCTTTATACACGATAGAGTATATATTTACGGCAAAAATAGGTAACTGCACGCACAAGCATGCACGAATACTTTTATATACATTAACATGTACTGTATTTACATATTGTCTCCATTATCTTATACTAATACATTAGATTTGGTTCACAGATATCCACTCGCGGTCTAATAATAATAATAAAGTAGACGTGCCGTTTTGCTCAAAATCAAAACGGCATACCCAACTCTGCGATGGGTTACCATCATCACAAGTATTACCATCATGAATCATACTACCACCATCATCACTACTACCACCATCATCACTACCACCACCATCATCACTACTACCACCATCATCACTACTACTGCCATCCTCACTACAACTGCACCATCACCATATTTTTTATCTAAAATCATAACTATTGCACAAATTCAAAACATCTTTTTCGACTGACGTTCGCATTCACCCAACAAATGTTCGTGTGAAATTTGGTGAAAATCCGTCCAACGGTCTAGGAGTAGTTCCGGGACAGACGGATGACGACGACGCCATTTTTGTCCGGTGATACCCACTATACGAGGGGGGGGGGGGGACCAAACTAATAATATAATCACTAAAGTGTGTTCGATTTAAAATAGGATAATGCAAATTGTATCACATCCCAGATATATAGAGTTTGGCTCAAGAGTGTACGGTTGCGCTAATAAGTCATGTCCCAGCTGTCATTACGTTTGGCTCGCTCTGTGCCGTATTTATGTCTGTCAGATGTTGAATAGAGTGGGTAAGTGTAGGAACATGTTTGTATATTTCACTCGATAGGAAGAAATGAAGCTTTGATATTGCTAATACCAATTATTGATCAACACATACTTGGTGCTGAGCCATGACTTATTAGCGCGACTGTACTTCTACTATACGAGGATTATTTAGGCAATCATTGGTAATATTAAAGGTTAGAATACACTCTTCTGGGCTCGATACAGATTCAAATTAGTCTACAAAATACTTATTATGGCTCGTGAGTGTAGAAAAGGAGGATTAATTTTGTAATGGCTGTAAATAATAAAGGTTAGAATACACTCTTTTGGGCTCGATACAGATTCTGATGAGTCTACAGAATACTTAATAACTCGAGAGGAAACGAGGAATTTTTAGGAATGAACGTAAATAATATAGTTTAAAATACACTCTTTTGGGCTCGATACAGATTCAAATGGCTTCAAATGGCTCGAGAGTGTACTATAGTCCGTTCACTCTAGGTTGGGCAGAAATCCTAACCTCTAACCTCTGTAACTTAAAATGGGCTAGAGCAAACGAGCTGTCAATTTATACACCTATTCCCTAGCCAAATCTTCCTAACATTTGGTAGATAGGTTAGCTCGATTATGCTAGTCCTTTTTGAGTTATGAGAGGTTAGGGGTTACGATTTCTGCCCAACCTAGAATGAACGGACTATAGGCAATGATTTTTTGTAACACTTGTAAATATCTATCTATCTATCTATCTATATGCTCAGGCTCAATCCCCATTTTTCCTATTTTTTTTTAAAGATAAAAAAAAAAAATCAGGCTCAATCCCCATTTTTCCTATTTTTTTGTTTTTGTTTAAAAGTTTTTTTTTTTTTTTTTTTTAAATAATAAAGGCTTGAATACACTCCCGTTCCCGACAGAGGTTCAACCCCCAAGAAGAACAGTCTAACGGGAACGTGAATGTAGTGCGTTTGGTTTAGGGGGTCACCGGCTTTTTTTTTGTTTTAATCTTTCTCTACTTTTCTCTCTTTCCTTGGCTTGTATCCATTCGGCCCCATTCAGCCAACTGTTTTCAGACGTTTATCCCCATCCAGGTGTTGACTTCTTCCTGGCGAGCGATAGCGAACCAGGATTGATTGCAAACTATACTCTGTTTCTTTCCAGCTGGCGGTAAATGGCCATGTCTTCCTCTTGATTCCTTACCTATTATGAAGATTTTGTAGTGAAATATGTTGTTAATATGAAAGCTTGGTATTAATAGTATGAAGAGGCATAGTAGCTTCACATATTTCCATTAACTATCGATAAATAAGACTAGGGATTCAAATTACCGCCAGCTCTAATATAACAGACTATATGTATTTTCTGCCAAGATTTCCGACAGAAAATCAAAGATTATAATTCATCAAAATAATGTAAAAATAATACTAATAACATTAGTAAGATAAAAAATATCGTCGTCTTTGAGTGATGACTAGCAATATGCTAAATATTAGCACTGTTGTCTCCTAATATTTAGAATATAATGATTCTCTCTCTCTCTCTCTCTCTCTCTCTCTCTGATAAATCTATCTACACTCGACACATACAAAGTTATTATGGTTTTGATTTATTCACATGCTATATATATATATATATATATATATATATATATATATATATATATATATATAACCATAAATACAATTCTTATAAAGTAACACCGCAGCACAATTAAGATAACAGGTACTCATCGATTTATTTACAGCAAGGGAATGACACTATGCTTGACTTCCAGTGTGCTGGCTTAATAATCCAGTAGCGTTGATAGCCTCTGAAGTCCTATTGTAACTAACTATTAAGGGGGGTCACCGGCTCTTTGTTTAATCTTTCTCTCCTTTTCTCTCTTTCCCTGGCTTGTATCCATTCGGCCCCATTCAGCCAACTGGTTTAAGACGTTTATCCCCATCCAGGTGTCAATATTTTCCTGGCGAGCGGTAGCAAGCCAGCATATATATACTTTTGTTTTGACATCAAGCTAAATTTGTACATTTTTCGATAGAAAAATGTCTCCGGCGAAGCCGGATTTCTCCATACAATGCTGGCCCCTTTTGAGTTACAGCGGGTAGGGTTCACAGTTTCTCGCCTACCAATAATAAATGAACTATAGTATAATGTTGAACCCATTTTCTCTGGCCCCTTTTGAGTTACAGCGGGTAGGGTTCACAGTTTCTCGCCTACCTATAATAAATGAACTGTAGTATAATATTGAACCCATTTGCTATGGCCCCTTTTGAGTTACAGAGAGTTAGGGTTCACAGTTTCTCGCCTACCTATAATAAATGAACTGTAGTATAATGTTGAACCCATTTGCTCTGGCCCCTTTTGAGTTACAGCGGGTAGGGTTCACAGTTTCTCGCCTACCAATAATAAATGAACTATAGTATAATGTTGAACCCATTTTCTCTGGCCCCTTTTGAGTTACAGCGGGTAGGGTTCACAGTTTCTCGCCTACCAATAATAAATGAACTGTAGTATAATGTTGAACCCATTTGCTCTGGCCCCTTTTGAGTTACAGCGGGTAGGGTTCACAGTTTCTCGCCTACCAATACTAAATGGACTGTAGTATAATGTTGAACCCATTGTTCTGCTAACTTTAAATCATAACATTAATGTCTATGCAAATACTAACATACTCAGTCATAAGTCTGGTGTGGAATTTGTTTTTATAAATATATAAACACTGTATAGGCACTTTAACCCCTTCTTTACCGGAAACGTATTATTATTATTATTATTATTATTATTATTATTATTATTATTATAACGTCTTTGTAACTTATTCCGGCTACTATTAGACGATTTCATTCATTTTAAAAAGGGCTTCAAAGTTCAAACAATTAACAGGCTTTGAACTATCTCTCAACCTTTTGTTTACTACCACAACTCCTTCTTAAACTGCATACAACGGTCTATGTAAATACAGCTAGACTAATATTAGGAAGACGTCGCCGGTACAGAAGGGGTTAAGATTAGTTACGGCATGGAGACAAACACGAGAGAGCTACATTAAGGGGAGGTATTTAGTTTGTTCCCTAGACCTCCATCAAGCTTAAAATTACACTCCCTCGAGTCCCTTTCAAGATAAATTTGTACATTTTTCGGTAGAAAAATTTCCCGGCCGAAGGCCGGTTCCTCTTAAATTACAGGCTCGCTATCGCTCGCCAGGATAAAATCGACACCTGAATTGCACGAAAGGTCTTAATATGGGGTGAAAGTTCTTAAAATCGCTAAACTAATGGGGCAAACGTTTTATAATATCAAAAGTAATGGGGCTAAACATGAGGGAGAAAGGGATCCAGAAAACAATCCCTCAAGTGGAAATCTCCCCTTAAGGTTTCCTTTACAAATATATAAATCCTATCCTACAATATTGTCTCAAGATACGTTCCTTTAAATACAGAAATGCTGTTTACACATTTGTTCACTTTGTTGACACATACACGCCAGTAATGCCGGTATCACACGAGAGCTTTTATAGTCAACATTCGATAATCAACAAATTTCTGGCAACATTTCTGGAATATTTTGCACTGGTATCGGAAACTAGACTGATGGTAGATTAATTTATGTAACATAAATATTGTAAATGTTGACCTCATAAGCTGCCAGATCAGTGTTGAGGAAAAATGTTGAGGGAAAAATTGCTCCTGTGATACCGGTTTAATGCTCAGCCATTGCTGCTTTTCGATAGCATAGCAAGATTTTATTATACCCTGTTCATTATGGGCAAGCCAAAAAAAAACTCTGATCAGTAACCCCTAAAACTAAAAAAACGACTAGAGTAATCAAGAAAATATTTCTATCATTTGGGAAGAGTCTGCCAGGAAAATAATTAACCCCTATATCTCAAAAAACGACTAGAGTAATCAAGAACATATTTCTATCATTTGGGAAGGGTCCACCAGGAAACAGGTGGGGAAAACTGCAGCCAAATGGGTAGCAAAGGAGCTTTTTGAGTTACAGAAGTTAGGATTCACGACTTCTGGCCTATCTGTGATGAAGAGGGTACTAAAAAGGTATATATAAAAAAAAAAAAAAAAAAAAACCTATTGATATATTCTTTGGTGTATTTCGTTTATCAATATAGAAATAATGATGATAAAGTTTTTGTTTTACATAATTATATAAACACAATAAAGCTCACTGACACTTTGTTTTACAATATATAAATACTAACCTAGAGTGTAGAATCATTGTCTTGTCATATATATTTTACAAACACACACTGCTTTCCTTTTATTATATAAATTCTAATCGACACCATAGTCTCATATACTTTTACCCTTATTTACATAGAAATACTATTATAATTTTAACATCATACATAAATAAATACAGTACAGTCGCGCTAATAAGTCATGTCCCAGCTGTCATTACGTTTGGCTTGCTCTGTGCTGTACTAATGTCTGTCCGATGTTGAATAGGGTGGGTAAGTGTAGGAACATGTTTATATATTTCACTCGATATGAAGAAATTAAGCTTAGATATTGCTGATACCAATTATTGATCAAAATATACTTGGTGCGGAGACATCACTTATTAGCGCGACTGTACAAAATACAATAATGTGCAGCACATCTCTTCTGTATCTATATATACATTCTAGCCTACCACATAGCCTGCTTTCACTAAATACAAACATGAACCTACATCATATATTCATTCTCCTTCCCTTTATAAATGTATATTAACCCTTTGACGCTGATGACGCATTTCGACAGTATATTCTGGCTATCAATAGACGATTTTATATAATTTAGGAAGGATCTGAGGGAATTATAAGGGTAAAGATTATCCCAATTCATCAATATTATTGATTTAATTAATTAGGTTTATTTGTAAGTTAAATTGTGGGTTGGTGATATTATGAATTAACCCTCTGACTTCCATACACCCTTCCTGGTCTGAATAAACTCGTCTAACAATGGCCAGACAACCGAAAACAAATGCGTCATCGGATCTGTGGTTGTAAGGGTGAAATTCTAGCCTTACAACATAGTCTCGTGCTCCTTACCCTTGCTCTTGTTGACTAAGCAAGAGTCGGTTTGTACGTGATTCGATGATTTCAAGCTCTTTTTGTTTATATTGACGCAGATGATGCCTTTGCCTTCCTCGTCTATACCGGACGAAGAGTTGACATCGCTCTGGGTCACCGCACAGCCATTTGCTCTGACCGGGGATAGTTTGGCGCTCTGAAACTGATCGGTGGACTCGGAGAAGGTGAGGTGCTTCCCCTTCCCGACGGTCTGCGGCTCCTGAAGGGGTCGGAGAGTGGGATTCGTAAACTCTTCGTGAGGAGACTCGGAGAAGGTGAGGTGTTTCCCCTTCCTGGTGGTGGGGGGCGGCTCCAGAGGGGGGTTTGGCCCATCGCTAGGCTGCTTCCCGTCCTCCTGCAGTTCAATAAGGATCTCCACCGGCGTGCTATGGGGGGAGGTGTTACGGGGGGAGGTACTATGGGGAGAGGTACTATGGGGGGAGGTACTATGGGCGGGGGGAGCTTCTATCTTAGGAATCGGTGAAAGTCTGAGGGGCGAGTTTTTGGTCTGTAGGCGTGGTGACGTGTGGGGAGACTGCTGTTGTAGCCCCCCTGTTGCTATGAGAACGCAGGGCTGCAGCTCATACGATTCCTCGCCCGACTTTGCCGTATCCTGTAGAGTAAAAGCGGCCTTAAAATTGACAACGAAATGGGGCGAAAGGTGTTAAAATCGCCAAAATAATGGGCCGAACGTCTCATAATCTCAAAACTAGTGAGGCTAAACATGAGGGAGAAGGGGTCCAGAAAAACGGTCTGCCTCCCCTTAATCTGGGGACCAATCCAAGCATTGCATTACACTCCCTTCCTCCTTCCCGCGCCTCAGAAAGACTCTTAAGGGGGCCCACCTTGCTTTCTTAATCTTTCTCTCCCTCTCTCTTTGGCTTGTATCCATTCGGCCCCATTCAGCCTACTGTTTTAAGACGTTTACCCCCATCCAGGTGTCAATATTTTTGTTTTGACAGAAAGCTAAATTTGTACATTTTTCGATAGAAAAATTTCTCCGGCGAAGCCGGATTTCTTCATACAATGCTGGCTCGCTTTCGCTCGCCAGGAAGAAATCGACACCTGGATGGGGATAAACGTCTTAAAACAGTTGGATATATGGGGCCGAATGGATACAAGCCAGGGAAAGAGAGAAAATGAGAGAAAGATTAAACAAAAAGCCGGTGACCCCCTTTTAAAATGACTGACCGAGAAAGTTTGTATTGGAATGCAAGCCAAGTTTACTCGTTTAGTTTTGGGGGGGAGATGAGAAAAGTTAACGAACCAGTTAAAAAGCAAAATTACTCTCTTAAAAAGCAAAATTACTCTCTTTAAAGGCCAAATTACTCTCTTTAAAAGACAAATTACTCTTCTTAATGATCTCTTTTACTGAAATGGATGTTAACTAGAAATCGCCCAATATTTTGTTAGTACTCTCTTATTTGTTTGTTATGTGTATGAAGGAGACAAAAAGGCTGACTGCCTGTAACGAGTGTCACCCACAATGCCAAAAGAGTGACAGAGAGCCAAATTCAAGGGACGTTGGGGTCAAAATGCCTGGACACACGATGTTTAAGGCACTTTATTGACAACGTTTCGCATAAAGCTTCATTGGCCTGATGAAGCTATATGCGAAACGTTGTCAATAAAGTGCTCCTCCTCATGTGGTGTTTATATTCATTCTGTCAACTTTTCTAAATATATTTTTATCAAGTTTAAAGTAGTCTAAGTCATAGGATGAAGGAAAGATGGCCAACTGTACATAGCTATACCTTGGAGTGATGAGTATTGGAGGTGAGATTCCTGGTGGGGGAGGGCGAGCTATTAAAAGACCTAGCCCCAACACCCGTATTGTTATCACCCCCGGGACTCCTGGGTATCATCATCTGCGGGGAAGGGGTCTGTCTGTCCCTTCGCTCAGCCTGGGAATGGATGGAGTGGAGCGATGGACGACCCCGACTGTAGGAAAGAGAACAAGTACTTTTATATTTACTATTTAAGGTATGAAAGGGTTGGGCAATCTTAAGGTGGTAGAGTATATTTGTTGGTCTATTTAGTTATTGGAGAAACTGTGTAGGACAAGCATTGGAAGATAGAGGAATGGCTATAGATCAGGCAAGATAAATGGTAATAAATAGGCATGATTGGAGAATGCTAGTGAATAGATAAGTGTAAACGCGGTCGTTTGGGAGAGAGGGTCATGCACCAGTTGGACTAGATAATAGTCCATCAGGCGCCTGGCCCAAGGAGCCGGTATATATGAAGGGAACGCCTGGATGCATAGTGGGCGGGCCTGTGGTGGTACATGTCTGCCTGTGGAAACCGGAGCCTCTCTGGGAGATCTGGGACGTGGGAATCTTATGCTGGAGACCCCAAATGGGCTTGGGTCTCTGGATTTTTCTCCTGGGCGATCTAGATGTGTGCGATTTTGTTGTTGTTGTTGTTGTTGTTGTTGTTGTTGTTGCTGTTCGGGTTCTGTCTCGAATCGCCTCCCCCCCCCCCCCCCACACACAAATGAAATACAAAAATAAAATAAAATAAACAGTGGGGCATGTGCCAGAATATATAGATAGATAGATAGATATATAGATAGATAGGAAGGGTGTATGGAATTAAGAGTGTAAATTGAGAGAGTCTTTACCCTTAATATTCCCTAAGATTCTTCCTAAACTGTATAGAATCGTCTAGTGACAACCAGAATATACTATCAAAATACGTCATCATCATCTTCAGAGAATTAATTGGAACAGGGTATACATAAACAAATGGCAAGACTAAAATAACAAAATAACATTCTTACCTCGCGTATGTTTTGGTGTGAGAGACCATAGTAGAGTGAGAGTTGAACACCATGGGGTCCCCTTGGAACCAGCGATTGTACAGCTTCCTCAATTCCTGCCGCACCTCCCCGTTCATGAGGCAATACAACACCGCTACGAAGAACCCCTGTAGAGAGAGAGAGAGAGAGAGAGAGAGAGAGAGAGAGAGAGAGAGATTATTAACCCTTTCACTACAGACAATCAAGCATGCTTCTGATTCCCACAGGTCTTTCCTAATATGAATGAAAGTGTGTAATGATAGCCAGAACAAACTGTCAAAACACGTTCTAATCCCCAAAGGGTCAACTCAGTTATGTCTAAATAAAAATCATCGGTTTGAAAATATAAGTTCCGAAGAGGTTAGGTGTGCTCAACCTTCTCCGTGAGTTGTTAATCCCCTCACAGATTCATGTTCTGTACATGCGTACTGTGCGCCTATGTATCGAGTACTGTTTGCATGCGTATGGAGGTTCCACCCATACCGCATTTTTCGAAAGGGTAAAGTCAAAAGCATTTTGTTTCATTAACTCACCTCCTCTTACTAATTCTCTACAATCTCTCTCTACACGCTGCAATGTTGCATATCTCTCTCTTCCAACGCTATTATAGTAGTCAGTGTTCTCCAGACCTTTTCAGCGTATGCCTCCTCCCTTATAGAGAGTAGGTAGCACCCATCTTTCAACATATCCCCACCCCTATTCTGTCCAACTCTCTAACACAAGACTGAACCGATTTTCCCGGTATCTATTCCACTCAACAAGTGAACTCTGGAATGATCTTCCTCAATATTTGTTTTCTCATCCTATGACTTAAATTGCTTCAAGTTCCGTGTGTACAGGCATGTTGAATCTAACGTGCCATGAATTCGGCTGTCACCCTTTCAATTTGTGGGAGACACTCATTTCTCCTTACAGGCAGTTTTGGCTTTTGTCTCCTTATAGCACATACAAACAAACAAAACAAGAACAGTGTCCTATAATGTACAGTATTCAGACTAACCAGTCGAAGGCCTGCTCAGAACTTATGCTAGAGCTTTAAGAAACTCTGTCTTAATGATAACTGGAAAAGTATGTTGTGATACCAAAAGGGTTAAGAGCCACTAACATATATAAAGTCAATATACTCCTACTGAGAGTGTTTGAGCCACAGACCTGAAATGAAGCAAAGACCTGGTCGAGGAAGAGCCAGACCAACTCAACCCGGGCGTTGGTGGAGGTTGACAGACTCCACAGTAAGAAGTAGTGGACCCCGAACAGTGGTAATAGTACTAAGGTCGACTTGCACAACTTCCTGGAATACAAATAAAAATACTATAAAAGTACACATAACACATAACACATAACACATAACACATACATTAAGCATGCATTTACTGGTGATGGAGAGCTCCTGTATTTGTTGCTTCAGCTTAAGAGGGATTCTTGGGATGGAAACTCTAGAGGAGAATAACTTCCTGACAAACCTCCTCACCTTCCTCTACTCTCTTCATCTTCTACATGTGTTGAATCCTGTTCCTTGGACTGGGCCACGAGGTTTTCTGTGTGTTTCCCCTGTAGAAGGTCGAGCAATTATATAAATTTGGGCCCTCCCATTTGACATGGCCGAAATCTTGAAATATGCAGGGGCCTCACAAACCAACAAGGGACTAGAGTTCTTCAATGTGGCTCCAGTCCCGACGTTATTCTTGACTTAAAGTGTGCTGGCTTAATAATGCAGTTGGGTTGATAGCCTCTGAAGTCCTATTATAACCAGCCTCACAAATATTTGCCTGGGGGCAATACAGTAACTATCTATCTATCTATATGCTCAGGCCCAATCCCCACTTTTCCCATTTTTTTTTTTTTTGTATTTTCTAAGTAACCAAGCATTACAAATATCCTCTGTATTAAAGGCAATGTACAGTACCCACCTGTATATCATGGACTCGTTGGACACAGAGGACCTGAGTTTGAGGACGAGGACTCTGACGACGTTGATGAAGAAGAAGAAGTTGACGAGGTTGGAGAGAGCCACCGGGGCCCGGATGGTGAGCCAGAAGATCCATTGTACATTGTTGACAGTCCAACAATGTTCATCATCCAGTGTGGCTCTTAGTGTAACCCATAGAGACACGCAGCCCAGTGGTATACCTGTAATATATGGTGGTAACTGTACATTATATAGCACTGTACATTATATAACACGGTACATTGTTGACAGTCCAACAATGTTCATCATCCAGTGTGGCTCTTAGTGTAACCCATAGAGACACACAACCCAGTGGTATACCTGTAATATAGAGTGGTAACTGTACAATCGCGCTAATAAGTGATGTATCGGTACCAAGTATGTTTTGATCAATAATTGGTATCAGTAATATCTAAGCTTCATTTCTTCATATCGAGTGAAATATACACACATGTTCCTACACTTACCTACCCTATTCAACATCTGACAGACATTAATACAGCACAGAGCTAGCCAAACATAATGATACCTGAGTATTGACTTATTAGCGCCACCGTACATCCGCCAACAGAGATAAATCGACAGAGCTAAGTTATTTTGGCAAACAAACAATGCAGATTTATACTATCCTTCTAATAGTTACATCTTGTTTATGAGTTCCTCAATAATATGCAGAATTATAACGTCAGAATTATAATCTGTATATATTGACAGTCCAAATGTGTTTAGAGAAGGCAGTGTTGATAATTTGGTTTATATATATTTTTTCTTTGTTTTTCCATCCTCTATATATTATCTCATAACAAAAGTAAGAGAGACCAAGGGGTAGTGACAAATCATGCAAAGTATATTAGTGTCTGAGTGAAGAGTTCAACTTTGACAGAGGAGGAAGTGACAGTGGTGCCACCAGAATGGAGAAGTGGAGGAAAAAAGAAGAGAATGCAAGTCATGTACGCTCTTCTGTAAAAGTAAAATAGCCTACTAAGAATGGGAAAGGGTTTAGGACCTATTTTTAAGGTAGATGAGACTGTGGAGGTACAGTCCCTCCATCAACAATAGACTAATAACAACTACAACAACAACAACAACAACAACAACATAATAGAGCTAATAACTCACCCCATCCCAACAAAATATATACAGTTATAGCACTAGAGTCAGTAAAGAGCGCCAGGAAGATCAGACTGTGGAGGTAGAGTCCTTCCATCAACAACCACGAGTAGTTGGCCAAGATGAAGTACTGCCACACACTGATCACAAACTTGCATATCCAAGTCTGAGAACCCAGAGAAAGGATTCACGTTAGATATGAATATTTAATGTTTAAATTATTACAATTGTTATTTATACAAAGGAAGGCAATCAACAACAAACATAATGGTCCTTACTAGGATGCTTGTAAACAAAAAAATAAAAATAATAAAAAAATTGCCACAGCCATCAACTGAAGGGGTGAGATAAAATATATAATTATCATTATATACTTTTAGTGATATGATATACCGTAGAGCTTATACTTACCTGTTGATCATCTTCCATTACGGCCTTATTAGTGCATGCAACGAGAGGGTAGGACATTGTAACTTAGTACACACATAGATACATGTGACAGACGCACACATACACACATTCATTGATATACATCCACCCAACACACAGACACACTCACAGATTCACTCACACACACACACACACACACACAGACTCACTCTCTCTCACACACACACATACCTCGATTCTCTCACACTCACAACACACACTCACTCACATACACCCACACACGCACATACCTAGACTTTATTTGATATATATATATA
>CM064564.1:4933938-4946438 GCA_032716605.1 Paralithodes platypus | reverse complement strand
AATATATAAATATCAAAAACAAGAGTTTAACCCCTTCTCTAGAGGTAACGTCTTTTTAATTTTATTATAGCTACTATTAGAAGATTTTATTCTAGCTACTATTAGAAGATATTATTCAGTTTAACAAGGGCCTCCAGCAATCAACAGGCTTCGAACTATCTCACTCAACCCTTTTACTACCACAGATCCTTCTTAAACTGCACCAAATAGTCTAAATATAGCAAGAATATAAGTAAAAGACGTCGCCGGTACAGAAGGGGTTAACATATGGTTTATAACGAATCAGGCTTATATCATACTTCAAATAACTAATATAAATGTATGGCATATATAGATCCATGATATCAAAGTTAAACAGAACCGTAATTCACTTTATCACTAAACGACTGACAATGATTGATCTTTGTAAATTTCATATACATCACAGCAAAAAAAGTGTGTTTAGTAACTGAGAATGAAAGAAAGGACCTGGGTTCTCGAAAAGCGACTCCAGTCTTGAAAATATACCCGACTTACAATGTGCTGGCTAAATCATTCAGAAGGGTTGATAGCCTCTGAAGTCCTATTTTAACTATCTAACTAACTAACTGAGAATGGCATGACACTGATAGAGAAATAACTGAGAATGGCATGACACTGATAGAGAAATAACTGAGAATGGCATGACACTGATAGAGAAATAACTGAGAATGGCATGACACTGATAGAGAAATAACTGAGAATGGCATGACACTGATAGAGAAATAACTGAGAATGGCATGACACTGATAGAGAAATAACTGAGAATGGCATGACACTGATAGAGAAATAACTGAGAATAGCATGACACTGATAGAGAAATCATATATGTTTCCCAGACTGAAATGTAATGTAAACAAAAACACATACACAATAATATTAAATAAATAAATAAAAAATACAAAAATGAAATGAAAAAAACAAACACAAATTGCAAAAGTGTACGTCCTGAGGAGAAATCGTGATTGTTTTTGCTGGCCAGTGAGAAAGGAAAAACTCAAACGACAAAATTAATTAAATAATATTTTCTGTACTAGCATTGCGTCTCCTTCCTTAATTACACGTAGCTCGGACACAAAAATAATTGCAGAAGAAAAAAGTAAATAAAAAAAGAAAAAAAACCATATACTGTATATATGTATTTTTTCTACTGCCAGGCATTGTAAAGAGTAACGTAATTGGCTTTGTTAGCAAGTGCGGAACAAAGAAAACAGAGTGAATTAATAAATAAATACATATCCACTCTCAAAACGTTTCTTCTGTTCAGTACATTGATTCTGGAGATAAGAAATAATATATACTGTATATAGGTGGGAGAGAGAGAGAGAGAGAGAGAGAGAGAGAGAGAGAGAGAGAGAGAGAGAGAGAGAGAGAGAGAGAGAAAGGGAGGGATAATATTAAAACAAAAAATCGATATATTAATATATCAAAAATAATAATAATATATATTATATTTGCTTCCTTTCGAAATAACAGCAACAACAACCACAAAAACAACAACAACACATAATATTGGTTCCCCGCCTCCCCTTCTGACAGCTGACGGAGGGGGGGGGGGGGTTAGGGGGGGGAGAACAAAGAAGAAGAATTGGTTCATTAATAAATTGATTTCCTTGCACTTAAAAACAATGAATGGATATAGATTAAAGCGGTAATGAAATATATATATATATATATATATATATATATATATATATATGTATATATATATATATATATCAGCCAATGGGAGGAATACTTTCAGGGGAAGCAGGGGGGCTTCTAAAGGAGTACAAAGGAAATTAAGCAACAACAGATCTAGTGACCCTTCTAGGTTGCTTGTCCTCCAAAACACTGAGGATCAAGTGTCCAAACAGTGGTTTAGAGTGGGTAAGGGAACATTGGAAAGGGAATTACTGCCCTGGAACTAATGTCCGTGGCAGGATTAGGAAGTTAGTAGAGGACAGATGGGTTAGTAACTGAGGGGGGGATAAAATAAAGTTATTCATTTACAAACGCAGTCAGTCGCGGGTTTGATGAGAGATATTTGTCTAGGCGGAGTTTAAATGAATCAACGGTGATGCAGTCTATAACGTTTCGGGGAAGCCCATTCCACAAGTTGACAACTCGATTGAAGAAGAAATTCTTAGATTCGTGCGAGTTAAAAGTTCTAGGATGAAAGAGGGATGCCTGGGGGAGGGGGGTTTCCTGGGGGGGGGGGGGGGGGGGAGGGGGGGTGTCTGGAGAAGGGAGGGGTGTCAGCGGAACGGAGGGAAGTCCAGGAAGAGGGGAATGGGGGAGAAGGGAGGGTGCCAGGGGGGGGATGGGGGGGGGGGGGGGGGTGCCAGGGGGGATGGGGGCGGATGTCCGGGGAAATCGAATGTCCTGAGGGGGTTGGGTGGAGGAGGGGGGAGGTAGTGGGGAAAGTGACTGGCCCCCATCTGGTCCATATTTCTCTCTGCATTAGTCCTAAAAGCCTCCATCTCCAAGTTATGTCTCTTAGATCGTCCCCCCAAAAAAAAATAATATATATATATATATATATGTATATATATATATATATATATATATACTGTATATATATATATATATATATATATATATATATATATATATATATTCGACTATTTTCTTCTCCATGATGACTGAGCTCTTATGCATGTACAGCCACTTGTAAACATTCGTGGATCCCCATATTTCTCCTTATGCAATTAAAAATATGTGGATGAATTTTTATACGGAACTTACTTTTCGAGATATAGTATATACAATTTTGTAGCAATAAACAATGGGGTTAAAGGTTCTCTCTCTCTCTCTCTCTCTCTCTCTCTCTCTCTCTCTCTCTCTCTCTCTCTCTCTCCATTATTCCCGCCTGCCTCCCTCCCTCTTCAAGCGGTGTCTCCTAAACCTGCAAAATTCAATAATTGCGTTTCACGGGAGCTGAGAAGTGAGCTCGTTGCTGTACCCTGGGAAGAAAAGTGACCCTCAAGGCGGGACGTTTATGTCTAGTACAAGGGATAGAAGCCTGGTAGGAAATAGTAGCTTAGTAAACTAGTAGAGTCATAGTAGTTGAATAAATCTATACATTAATCCTCTATAAATTACTCAATCAATCTATCTATCTCTCTATCTATCTATTTATCTATATATCTATCTATCTATCTATCTATCTATCTAACCATCTAACCATCTATCTATCTATCTATCTATCTATCTATCTATTTAACCATCTATCTATCTATCTATCTATCTATTTATCTATCTATCAAACCAGCTATCTATCTATTTATCTATCTATCTATCTAACCAACCATCTATCTATCTATTAATCTAACTATTAACCTATTCACCTGTCCACCTACTTGCTATCCCCATATACTTACCTTAATGAAGCCAATATGGTGAAGGATATGACCAGGGTAGCCAATGACACACTGTAACCCACCACAGACAACCTCTTGATGATTGGCACCCACTCCTGAAAAACACAACATAAAGGAACACAATTAGTCTAGTTATGGCGAAAATTAGCCCCTACATATAGATACACATACACAAATTAGCCCCTACATATAGATACACATACACAAATTAGCCCCTACATCTAGATACACATACACAAGTGAGCCGCTACATATAGACACATACACAAATTAGCCCCTACATATAGATACACATACACAAATTAGCCCCTACATATAGATACACATACACAAATTAGCCCCTACATATAGATACACATACACAAATTAGCCAAACATACACAATTAGCCCCTACATATAGATACACATACACAAATTAGCCCCTACATATAGATACACATACACAAATTAGCCCCTACATATAGATACACATACACAAATTAGCCCCTACATATAGATACACATACACAAATTAGCCCCTACATATAGATACACATACACAAATTAGCCCCTACATATAGATACACATACACAAATTAGCCCCTACATATAGATACACATACACAAATTAGCCCTACATATAGATACACATACACAAATTAGCCCCTACATATAGATACACATACACAAATTAGCCCCTACATATAGATACACGTACACAAATTAGCCCCTACATATAGATACACATACACAAATTAGCCCCTACATATAGATACACATACACAAATTAGCCCCTACATATAGATACACATACACAAATTAGCCCCTACATATAGATACACATACACAAATTAGCCCCTACATATAGATACACGTACACAAATTTAAGAGGGGATGGTTCACTCTTTGGTCGATTTTTGCATGTATTAATTATTTTTCTAGTTAACTCCCTAGACCTCCATCAAATTAAAAAAAATAAACATCCATTAGATCCCCCTTCTAGATTAATTTGTAAATTTTTTGGTCAAATTCTTCCAACATTACAGGCTCACTATCGTTCGCCAGGGAAAATATCGACACCTAAATTGCACGAAAGGTCTAAATATTGGCGAAGAAGTGGGGCGAAAGGTCATAAAATCGACTAACTAATGGGGCAAATATCTTAACATCTGAAAACTAATGGGGCTAAACATGAGGGAGAAAGTGGTCCAGAAAATCGGCAGGTGGTGTAGTTAATAAGTATTGCTGTCTACTATACCTTAAGGACGGTGAAGGGTTGCTCAGGTGGTGTGTTGGAGGTGTTAGTGGGTAGACAGGTGGTGTAATTAGTCCACCCCAGCCCTCCACCTTCCGTCGTTCGCCCCCACTTGTCCGTCCACCACCCGTCCGCTCCACACACCCGCACCGCCATACCCTGGAACACCACATGGGCGGTTTTATTAGACTTAGTTTGTTAAGGGGAGACTGGCCGTTTGTTTGGTCTATTAATTCATTTATTCATATATTTTTTAGTTTCCTCGCTAGACCTCCATCAAGCTTAGAAAAACACCCCCTAGACCCCCCATCAAGATAAATGTGTACATTTTTTGGGTAGACAAATGTAATAAATGACTAAATTAAATACCTTGGTTAACCTAAAAATAAAAAAAAAAATAATAAAAGCTTTGGATATCCTAAAAAAAAAAAAGTCTTGGTTATCCTAAAAAAAAAGAGAAAGAAAGGAAAGTGTTGGTGTTCCTCTTACTCATCCTCCCCCCCCCCACCCCACTCCCCACCACTTACTCCACCCCCCACTCCCCACCACTTGAGTATTACCCCTTTAACCCCCTTAAGCTATAGCCCCGCCCTCATCCCCTCACTTGCTACTCGTTAACCACACTTACCCCACTGCGGCTTTATATATATATACTGTATATATACTGTATATATATATATATAGTATACTGTATAGGGTATACTGTATATATATATATCTATATATAATATATATACTGTATATATATAGTATATATAGTATACTATATATATATATATATAGTATACTGTATATATATATATATATATATAGATATATATATATATATATATATATATATACAGTATACTGTATATATATACAGTATATATATATATATATATATATATTATATATATATATATATATATATATATATACACGGGTTTTTTTTAGCAGGTCACATACTGTATAATTAACAGTTTGTGATTTTTTCTTTAAGTATTTGATGGAGACAAAAGGCAAAACTCTCCGCAACAAGTGTCCCCCCAAAGTTGAAAGATTGAGGGTCAATTAAATACAAACTCCCTTAGATTTACCTTCGCCCACCTTCCTTCACCCCCTCCACTACCCCTCCCCACTACATGTCCCCTCATCCCTCCCCCTTTTCAAACTTACCTCCAACCCCCCCCCCCCCCCCCTTTAAATTTCCCCCCCCCCCACACCACACCTTCTTCAAACTTACCTCCACCCCCCACCCACCCCTCTTAAATTTCCCCTCCCCCCAGGTATAACAAGGCCCCAGAGACTCGGTAGGAACACATCTTAGGCTAGCTACAAATCGCACCCCGGGGCCTACTGCGACTCCAATAACCCAGATGGTGTACAAGGAGGAGGAGTAGAAAGTGCTTGGGCCTCTACTTTTTTTTTCTTATCTATAGTTTTGTTTCTTTTCTATATACTTTTGGTCTTTACAAAACTTCCCTTCAAGAAAATGTGTAAATTTTTCGATATAAAAATGTGTAGCCTACATTTGTACATTTTTCGGTAGAAAAATGTCCCGGGTCGAAGGCCAGTTCCTCTTAAAATTTATAGATGTTTATTTACAATCTGGAAACTCGCAACTGTTCATATACGGAAATGAAACCACCATAATTGTCCACCGGGATACACAGCATTATACCGCAGCGGGAGTATAATTCCTTTCCAACCCAACCCTGGCCAAGCGTTGTTTGTGCTTCCAGGCTCGCTAAGTCCCACCTCTGCTTTTCCCTGCCTTAAGGGGAGGTATTTAGTTTGTTCCCTACTTTTTCATCAAGCTTAAAATTACACCCCCTAGACCCCCTTTTAAGATAAATTTGTACATTTTTCGGCAGAAAAATGTCCCGGCCGGAGGCCGGTTGCTCTTAAATTACAGGCTCGCTATCGCTCGCCAGGAAAAAATCGACACCTTAACGGCACGAAAGGTCTTAAAATTGACAGAAATGGGGCAAAATGTCTTAAAATATCCAAACTACTAGGGCGAAGGTCTTAAAATCTCAAAAGCAATGGGGCTAAACATGAGGGAGAAAGGGATCCAGAAAATAATCCCTCCAGTGGAAATATCCCCTTAAACTGCCAAAGAGAACGGTAAAGCTCCTCTCTTCCTTGTGTTCTGGTTAATATTAGACGATATTAGTTTAATATTTTTGTATTTAGTTTGTGTGTGTGTATATACAGTATACAGTATACAGTATATATATATATATATATATATATAATTATATAGACCAAACAATAAGCACAACCCTTGATATAGCATATACCCTTATACCCTTGATATAGCATATACCCTTATACCGTATATTATAAGGGTTGTTGGAGGCCTTAATACCCTTATAGGCTCGTACAGTCGCCTCCAGCACGCACTCCACACTTTAGGATTTACACGTGTAGCAGTGGGCAAGATTTAAGCCGGTGTCACACGAGCGGTTATTCCGGCAATTGTTTTAAGCAATTGTGGTCTAGCATCTTCTTTACACACACACACACACACACATATATATATATATATATATATATATAATTTCAGTATTTTCAAAGCATATCCATTCAGTCTAGTTGCCGATTCCAATGCGAAAATACCAAAGAGTAGTATGAGAACACAATTGCTCATCGAAAAATTGCTGGAAAAAGAGGACGTGTGACACCGCCTATTAGACCCTTGTACCGCTGTCATCAAAGGGTATGCCGACTAGGAGTGAGTACCTTTATGGACAGAGTAGCGAACTAGCGATGACCTAGAGTGCCTTTATGGACAGAGTAGCGAACTAGCGATGACCTAGAGTACCTTTATGGACAGAGTAGCGAACTAGCGATGACCTAGAGTGCCTTTATGGACAGAGTAGCGAACTAGCGATGACCTAGAGTACCTTTATGGACAGAGTAGCGAACTAGCGATGACCTAGAGTGCCTTTATGGACAGAGTAGCGAACTAGCGATGACCTAGAGTGCCTTTATGGACAGAGTAGCGAACTAGCGATGACCTAGAGTACCTTTATGGACAGAGTAGCGAACTAGCGATGACCTAGAGTACCTTTATGGACAGAGTAGCGAACTAGCGATGACCTAGAGTGCCTTTATGGACAGAGTAGCGAACTAGCGATGACCTAGAGTGCCTTTATGGACAGAGTAGCGAACTAGCGATGACCTAGAGTACCTTTATGGACAGAGTAGTAGCGAACTAGCGATGACCTAGAGTGCCTTTATGGACAGAGTAGCGAACTAGCGATGACCTAGAGTGCCTTTATGGACAGAGTAGCGAACTAGCGATGACCTAGAGTACCTTTATGGACAGAGTAGCGAACTAGCGATGACCTAGAGTGCCTTTATGGACAGAGTAGCGAACTAGCGATGACCTAGAGTGCCTTTATGGACAGAGTAGCGAACTAGCGATGACCTAGAGTGCCTTTAACGGGGAAGGGTTTAGCTTGTTGGTCGGTTTTGTCATATACAGTATATATATATATATATATATATATATATATATTCCTCCCTATTCCTCCATCAAACTTTCAACACAAAACATTAGATCCGCCTTCAAGATTAACTTGAACATTTTTCGATAGAAAAATGTCACAGCCGAAGGCCAGTTCCTTCACTACAGGCTCGCTATCGCTCGCCAAGAACAAAAATCGACCCTAAATGACACTAAAAGGTTTTAATATTGACAAAGAAATGGGGCGAAAGGTCTTAAAATCGACAAACTAATGGGGCGAACATCTTAAAATCTCAAAACTAATGGGGCTAAACATGAGAGAGAAGGGGGACCAGAAAAACGGTCCTTCTCCCCTTAAATAGACAGTAGTGACAACCTAGTCCTAGGGAGTTCTACTTGCTGCCATTCGATTTTCGTCGACCATCTGCTTCTAGAAATGGTCGTGATTTCATTTTCGCCCAGCCATTCGCCCAGAATAGATTTTTTTTTTTTCAAAATCCTTTGGTATAAGGCCAGGCATTTCGTTGATTTTGGTCGGATTTTGACTTGTCAATATTATTATATATTTGGATTCGTCTCGTCGTTGCGGGTCCAACGGTATTTTTATTTTTTTTATTTTGACCAATTTTTAGGCCCACTAGGCCTATTGTAAAATTTAAAAAATCCATAGACGAGTTATTTATGTACGGATATTGTTTAAATTTATACCACAAGTACGCTTTGGCACGCTGAATCGAATGGCGAAAACAGAATTAAAATCGGATCATTAGTTTAGGATTTTGATTTTGACTTGACCTTCCTGGAGGGCCGAAATGACCGTTTTTTGGACTTTAAAAATCCTCTGTAGCCCAAACTATAAGTCCTAGGGCAGGGGTGTCAAACTATAAGTCCTAGGGCAGGGGTGTCAAACTATAAGTCCTAGGGCAGGGGTGTCAAACTATAAGTCCTAGGGCAGGGGTGTCAAACTATAAGTCCTAGGGCAGGGGTGTCAAACTATAAGTCCTAGGGCAGGGGTGTCAAACTATAAGTCCTAGGGCAGGGGTGTCAAACTATAAGTCCTAGGGCAGGGGTGTCAAACTATAAGTCCTAGGGCAGGGGTGTCAAACTATAAGTCCTAGGGCAGGGGTGTCAAACTATAAGTCCTAGGGCAGGGGTGTCAAACTATAAGTCCTAGGGCAGGGGTGTCAAACTATAAGTCCTAGGGCAGGGGTGTCAAACTATAAGTCCTAGGGCAGGGGTGTCAAACTATAAGTCCTAGGCCTAGAGTGTCTCTATATAGACAGAGTAGTGACAACCTACAGTGCTTGATACAACTTCCTGATAGGAACCCCCACACCTCTCTCTCTCTCTCTCTCTCTCCCGGACAGGATATCGAAGAAGGTTAAGAGATTACACGCTTCATACTATTGACCTTTTACTTAATCTCTCTCTCTCTCTCTCTCTCCCTCACTCACTCTCACTCTCTCTCTCTCTCTCCCTGACAGGATATCGAAGAAGGTTAAGAGATTACACGCTTCATACTATTGACCTTTTACTTAATCTCTCTCTCTCTCTCTCTCTCTCCCTCACTCTCTCTCTCTCTCTCTCTCTCTCTGGTGGCATATTCATGATTTTTATGTTTCCAAAGTGACGAACATGTTAAGTTGAATAATACATCGTTTTAATAGAGCATATGCCGGTACCGGTATGTCGTTCGTGGTGGACAGTGTTTTAGTACCGTTAACCCTTTCCGTACCGATGACGTCTTTTTAACATTATTCTGTCTGCTGTTAGACGGGTTTATTAAGTTTATAAAGGGCCTACAGCAATTAACAGACTTCGAACTATCTCACTCAACCCTTTGTACTACCACAGACCCTTCTATCCCACTCAACCCTTTGTACTACCACAGACCCTTTGTACTACCACTCAACCCTTTGTACTACCACAGATCCTTTGTACTACCACTCAACCCTTTGTACTACCACAGACCCTTCTATCCCACTCAACCCTTTGTACTACCACAGACCCTTCTCAAACTGCACAAAAACGTCTAAATTTAGCTAGAATAAAACTACAAAAACCTCGCCGGTACAGAAGAGGTTAACCCTTTTAGTGGCCAATGACACGTTCCTTCCTATCATTCGGGTGGCTGTAGACGATGTTTTAAGGGGAGGTTTTTAGTGTGTTTCTCAGACTTCCATCAAGCTTGAAATTACACCCCCTTGAGTCCCTTTCAAGATAAATGTGTACATTTTTCGGTAGAAAAATGTCCCGGCTGAAAGCCGGTTCCTCTTAAATTACAGGCTCGCTATCGCTCGCCAGGATAAAATCGACACCTAAATGGCACGAAAGGTCTTAAATTGACAGAATGGGGCGGAAATGATTAATCACCAAACTAATGGGGCAAACGTCTTAAAATCTCAAAAGCAATGGGGCTAGACATGAGGGAGAAAGGGGTCAAGAAAAAAATGTTTATGAGTGGGCTAGAGATTATGGCTTCCGAGTGTACCTACATGAAGGGGTCTATAGGGCTGAATTACCTTATCAATGATCCCCGGTACATAGAAGGGAAAGGGTTGGGAGTCAGTCACAGTTCAGAGAGGGTTTATAGGGCTGAATTACCTTATCAATGATCCCCGGTACGTAGGAAGGACAGGGTTGGGAGTCAGTCACAGTTCAGAGAGGGTTTATAGGGCTGAATTACCTTATCAATGATCCCCGGTACGTTGGAAGGACAGGGTTGGGAGTCAGTCACAGTTCAGAGAGGGTTTATAGGGCTGAATTATCTTATCAATGATCCCCGGTACGTAGAAAGGACAGGGTTGGGAGTCAGTCACAGTTCAGAGAGGGTTTATAGGGCTGAATTACCTTATCAATGATCCCCGGTACATAGAAAGGACAGGGTTGGGAGTCAGTCACAGTTCAGAGAGGGTTTATAGGGCTGAATTATCTTATCAATGATCTCCGGTACATAGAAAGGACAGGGTTGGGAGTCAGTCACAGTTCAGAGAGGGTTTATAGGGCTGAATTACCTTATCAATGATCCCCGGTACATAGAAAGGACAGGGTTGGGAGTCAGTCACAGTTCACAAAGGGGTTTATCCCCCCGTATCAATGATCCCCCGGGGTTCAGAGGGCAATGATCCCGGGTATACCCCACAATCCTATATTCAAAGGATCCACAGTTCAGAGAGGGTTATAGGGCACCCAATGATCTCCGTACGGGAAGGACGAGGGTTGGGAGTCACAGTCAGTTCCTGAATTACCTTATCAAGTCCCGGGGAAAGGGTTGCGAGTTTCACGAACAGGGTTATATCTGAATTACCGATATAGAAAGGGACAGGGTTGTGAGTCAGTTCAGAGAGGGGGTTATAGGGATGAATTACCTGATCAATGATCCCCAAGGACAGAGGTTCAGTCACAGTTCACAAAGGGGTTTATAGGGCTGAATTACCTTATCAATGATCCCCGGTACGTAGGAAGGGAAAGGGTTGCGAGTTAGTCACAGTTCACGAAGGGGTCTATAGGGCTGAATTACCTTATCAATGATCCCCGGTACGTAGGAAGGACAGGGTTGGGAGTCAGTCACAGTTCAGAGAGGGTTTATAGGGCTGAATTACCTTATCAATGATCCCCGGTACGTAGGAAGGACAGGGTTGGGAGTCAGTCACAGTTCAGAGAGGGTTTATAGGGCTGAATTACCTTATCAATGATCCCCGGTACGTAGGAAGGACAGGGTTGGGAGTCAGTCACAGTTCACAAAGGGGTTTATAGGGCTGAATTACCTTATCAATGATCCCCGATACATAGAAGGGACAGGGTTGTGAGTCAGTCACAGTTCAGAGAGGGTTTATAGGGCTGAATTACCTGATCAATGATCCCAGGTACGTAGGAAGGACAGGGTTGGGAGTCAGTCACAGTTCAGAGAGGGTTTATAGGGCTGAATTACCTTATCAATGATCCCCGGTACGTAGGAAGGGAAAGGGTTGCGAGTTAGTCACAGTTCACGAAGGGGTCTATAGGGCTGAATTACCTTATCAATGATCCCCGATACATAGAAGGGACAGGGTTGTGAGTCAGTCACAGTTCAGAGAGGGTTTATAGGGCTGAATTACCTTATCAATGATCCCCGGTACGTAGGAAGGACAGGGTTGGGAGTTTGTGGTGTTGATTAATAAAATAAAATCGTCACCATACAGAAAAGACTTAATAGGGCTGAATTATCTTATTAATGATTCCCAGAACCATACTGAGGACAAAGTTTATAGTTTGGCTAATAATAAAACAGTTAAGAAAGGGGTCTATAGGGCTGAATTACCTTATCAATGATCCCCGATACATAGAAGGGAAAGGGTTGCGAGTTGGTTACAGTACATAAAGGGGTTTATAGGGGTGAATTACCTTATCAATGATCCCCGGTACGTAGTGAGGACAAGGTTGGGCGTT
>CM064564.1:4921438-4928938 GCA_032716605.1 Paralithodes platypus | reverse complement strand
ATCTTTCATTGATGTTATTATGTTATTTCCTTTTATCCTCCCTTTCCTTTCTTCTCAGTCCCTCTCCTTCATCTCTCTCTCTCTCTCTCTCTCTCTCTCTCTCTCTCTCTCTCTCTCTCTCTCTCTCTCTCTCTCTCTCTCTCTCTCTCTCTCTCTCTCTCTCTCTCTCTCTTCGTTTCATCCTGCTTATTCCATTTCCTTTCCCTCTGAGTTTATCAAGAAATTGCTTCCTGCAGGATCTGAGTCTCTGATATTTCTTTATTTCCTGATCTGTGTCTGTTTCTCTGTCTCTTAGTGGGTTGGACTGGGTCTCTCTCTCTCTCTCTCTCTCTCTCTCTCTCTCTCTCTCTCTCTCTCTCTCTCTCTCTCTCTCTCTCTCTCTCTCTCTCTCTCTCTCTCTCTCTCTCTCTCCACAGCAAGAATACAACAAGCAATCATGGCTGGAGTTAGATATTAAGAGGTTCAAAACCAATATGTGTGGTAACTTTTCACATAGAAGGTTTGGACTACCTGGAACAAACTCCCCTCAGAAGTTGAAAACACTTCTTAGGTAGAGAAGTTGAAAAGAAAATAGATAACAACATCCTGCACACTCAGCAATGAGTGTAGTGCATTTCACCATACTGTATATCTCTTTCCTCTTGATGTATCTCACCGGAATTGACCGCAAGGTCTTTGAGATACTTGAACTCCTGGTAACACACACTCTCTCTCTCTCTCTCTCTCCCGCTCTCTTCCTTGTGTGTGTGTGTGTGTGTGTGTGTGTGTGTGTGTGTGTGTGTGTGTGTGTGTGTGTGTATGTATGCATGTGTGTGTGTGTGTGTGTGTGTGTGTGTGTGTGTGTGTGTGTGTGTGTGTGTGTGTGTGTGTATGCATGTGTGTGTGATTTTTTTTTTTTTTTTTTTTTTTTTTACCCTTCCCTCGATTTTTGTTGGTCTTATCTTTAGCTGAGTCCGACGGGTTTATATATATATATATATTTTTGTGTGCGGGTTTATCTGGCTGGCATTCAATAGTTACCCTCCCTTCTAGTTTGATCTCTCTCTCTCTAGGCTAAGCTGTTCTATGGTTTTATCTTAGTTCATGCATCGGCGATTTAGGAGGGGGGGAGGGGGGGGGGGGGGAGGGACGGGGTTATTTATTAGTCACTGTTTTTTTTTTGTTTTTTTTTTTTAGGTGTAATTCCTCCCTAGACCTCCATCAATATTTCAAAAAAACAAACATCCCCAATATCCCCCTTCTAGACAAATTTATACATTTTTCTGTAGCAAAATGTCACGGCCGAAGGCCGGTTTCTCATAAGTTATAGGCTCGTTATCGCTCGTCAGGAAAAAATGACACCTAAATGGCACGAAAGGTCCTAATGTTGACAAAGAAATGGGGTAAAAGTTATTTTAATCGCTAAACAAATGGGTCGAACGTCTTAAAATCCCCTAACTAATGGGGCTAAAGACGAGGGAGGAGGGGCTCCGGAAAAAAACAACCATCCCCTTTTAAATATTTCGCTCTCTTTATTAATTCATTTTTTGTCTAGCTTATTTATTTATTTATTTATTTATTTATTTATTTATTTATTTATTTATTTATTTTTGTATATTCCTGGATCTTTAATACTTCGCTCCTCTTTCGCATCTCTTTCTGGGCTAATCTGTTTCGTATATATATTTTCCACTGGCTTATCTCAACGCCATTTATCTCAACGCCATTTATCTCAACTCCATTTATCTCAACGCCATTTATCTCAACGCCATTTATCTCAACGCCATTTATCTCAACGCCATTTTATATTTCTTTCTTCCACAGTCCAATTCTCAAGAGAGAGATTACATATTTACCCCTTTCAGTACCGGTGACGTCTTTTTCATTCGATTTCAGCCACATTTAGACGATATTATAAAGGCCTAGTAAAGATATAGAAGGATCCATTGAGATAGTCTGTAGCCTTTTAACCTCTTCTGTACCGGCGACGTCTTAATCATTTTACTCTAGCTTATTTATTAGTCGATTTTAAGCAGTTTAAGAAGGATTAGTGGGAGCAAAAAGGGTCAAGTGAGAGTTCGAAGCCTGAACTTTGCTGGAGGACCTTTTTAAACTTAATGAAATCGTCTAATAGTAGCCACAATGAAGTTAAAAAAGACGTCGCCGGTAGAAGGGGTGTATTTTAGTTAACCCTCTGAGGATCGATGACGCATTTTTGTTCTGGCTATTATTTGACGATTTTATTCAGATTAGGAAGGGTATATGGAAGTCAGAGGGTTGATTGAGATAGTATTTACCCTTTTAATACCTCCAGATCCTTCCTAAGCTGCATAAAATCGTCTAATGATAGCCAAAATAAAATGCTAAAACGCGTCAGAGCTTCAAGGGGTTAAGCTTGGTGGAGGTCTAGGAAGGAAACAAAAAGACAAAAGAAAACACAAAAACAAGAAGCAAATTAAATAACAAAAACGACAAAGAACCCAGGTTTTATTTAAGATATATTGTCTATTGTTGAATAGGGTGGGTAAGGGTAGGAACATGTTTGTATATCTCACTCGAACTGAAGAAATCGCAGTTTAGATATTGCTGGTGCCAATTATTGATCAGAATATATACTTAGTGCCGAGACATAACTTATTCGGCCGACTGTACGTACATGCATTCATTAGTTATTCCAACTGTAATAGGCAATTTAAACTTTTGCCACTTGGAAAGACACGACTCGTATTCTTTAGCGAGCTAAAAATTACATAGCTGCATAATCAGTTAATTTACAGGCAAAATTCACCCTTCAGGAAAGGGGTTTCTAGACCCCTTTCTCTCTCATGCTTAGCCCCATTAGCTTTGACATTATAATGCGTTCGCACAATTAGTTTAGCGTTCTTAAGACCTTTCGCCTAATTATTATTATTTTTTTGCGAGCCTGAAATTTAGGAGGAACCTGCCAAAAAAAAAAAAAAAATATATATATATATATCAAAGGGTGGTATTGGGGGTATCTATTTTAGTTTGAATGATGTATATGACGAAACTAAAAATTGAATGAACATATATATATATATATATATATATATATATATATATATCTTTATATATATATAGCTCATATATGTGTGGTACAGCCCTAATAAATGTTCTTTAATACATACTATTGAAAGAAGGGTTCGGGGAAATGGCAATTTCTGCGTTGGAAATTTTATTATTCAAAGTTCCAGGTCTCTGATGAGTTTTCGCTGTGGCAGGAAGTAGTGAAGGAGATTAGCAAAATTCATGGTGGACAGGGTTACATTAAAGTACATGATGATACAGGAATACCGACGCGTTTTTCACTGACAACCAGCATTATCAGTAAGTAAGGATGATATAAAAGTTAACAGGAAGTTATATATAGAGGGTGAGGATCAGGGAGGGCTGAAAACAGGGGGCAAAAGTCTGCTATTGGTGAAGTAAACTAGATAGAAAAAGGGGGGTAACCGCTTCACGCATGCGCACTGGATGCGGGATGGTGGGTCGATAAGGTGGGTCGAAGCTGATTGGCTGCGTGTCGCGGGGCTTGGCCTAAGTTGTGTGCCGACCTGCAGAAGACTAAGCTGGGGGGAAGGAGGTAGGCGGGGGGCTGCGTCAGGGGGCCCGGGGGGCGAGGAGGGGTGGGTTAGGTCCTGTATGGTAGTGCCCTTTTGCAGAAGGATGATCCTGAAGGTCCCGAGTTTTGGTTGTTGATGTTTGGATGTAAGGGCTTGGATCTTAAAGCTTCGAGTATAGTAATCTCCTTGGGTCACTTTCTTAATCGAGGATGGTGTGTGTTTCTCTAACTCGTTGGCGGTGTGAGGTGAGGGTGGTTTAAGGGGTTAGATAGTGGTCTTTGATGGCTCCAGCCTTAAGGTGAGAGTTACCGACGTGAAAGACTAGTCTGCGTCATACCAATTAGGAATTGAGTCCACAAGGCCTCATAATTCCCGGTATGTGGTAATGCGTGATCGTCGGTCATCGGGCTCTTTTATCTTGGTGGAGGCTGGTTTGTCGGAGAAACGGGTGGAGGTCTTGGTGGATGTGTAATAAATTATTAATTTGATTGTTGTTTTCGGGTGGTTGGGTGTACATGCTTGGAGATTATTTCTTTAAGACGGCCTCGGTCATTTTTGTGTTCAGAGACATGTAATTGCGGTAGAAGATCTTACTTTCATTGGTGGGGTCATGTTGAGGAGGGCGTTTGGGGTGTACCCTTTGTTCAAGATGGTGGTTGATGGGTGCTGGGATGTCCGAGTTGGAGTAGCCGTTTATTTACTAAAACTTGGGATGTCCTGTTCTAGTTTCCTGGTGGGTGTCGGCCCAGTAGAGCAGTTGCTGTGAGGGCTCTCCCTACATAGGCGGAGATGGAGGTAGAAGAATAACGGCGGGGGCATTCATATCACGTTGAGGCATTGTCCTGTGTTAGCTGGTTTAATGTAGACTGGTGGTTTTTGAACCCATGGTCGTTCATTCTACGAAGGATGTCTTCTGGCAGGCGGCCACAACAACTTAGGCCACGCCCCTCGACACGCAGCCATCACTTCGACCCCACCTATCGACGACCACCATCCCGCATCCATGCTCATGCTGAATCTGTTTACCCCCTGTTTTTCTCCATCCTAGTTTTCCCTTCCACCAATAGCAGACTTTTGCCCCTGTTTTCCGCCTCCTCTGATCCCCCCCTCTATATATAACCTTCTGTTTACCTTTTATATCATTCCTTCCTTACTTGATAATGGCCTGGTTTGTCCATTGAAAAACGCGTCGATATACCGGTATCATCATGTACTTTAATGTCACCCTGGACACCATGGAATTTTTGCTCATCTCCTTCATCTACTTCCTTCCCCCAGCGAAAGCTCATCAAGAACCTGGAAACTTTGAATAATAACATTTCCACGCAGACCTTTGCCATTTCTTTCAACCTCGTATGTATTAAAGAAAATATATATATATATATATATATATATATATATATATATATGGAGCAAAATGGAGACTAATAAAAAACTGACCCAAATGCACACTCTAATACTCTTCTCCATGCAAAATTCTCTCTAAAGTTTTCGCGATGGATGTGAGGCTCTGAGGCGCACTGAGAGAGAACAATGAACGTGTGATGACGGGGAATATTAAGATGGGTGAGAGAGAGAGAGAGAGAGAGAGAGAGAGAGAGAGAGAGAGAGAGAGATAATTACACTCTGGGGAGAAACACAGCATATACGTTTGTAGGAGGAAATATTGCGAGACAGTAATTATTGTAAGACCATATTGTTAGAGTAAAAAAAAAAAAAAAAAAAAAAAAAAAAAAAAAAAAAAAAAAACACACACACACACACACACACAAGGGGCACTGGTAGGAACAAGATGACCTTAAGGGGGGATGGGCCGGTTTTTTGGACCACTTTCTCCCTCATGTTTAGCCCCATTAGTTTTCAGATGTTAAGATGTTTGCCCCATTAGGTAGTCGAATGTTAAGGACCTTCGTCGCCCCCATTTCTTCAATCAATATTTAGGACCTTTCGTGCTATTTAGGTGTCTATTTTCTTTCCCCTGACGAACGATAGGTGAGCCTGTAAATGGTTGGAAGAACCGGCCGTTTTCGGCCGGATCTTTTCCTATCGAAAAATGTACCAAATTTAATTCTAGAAGGGGGACTCCTAATTGTTTTGTTTGTTTTTTTTAAATTGGATGGAGGTCTAGGGAGGAAAGAAGAAAAATAATGAATACATGCAAAAATCGGCCAAAATGTGAACCATCTCCCCTTAAAATGCAATGGAGAGAAAGACTGATACACAAAATGACCAGCTACCTTGAAAATATATATAATTATATGTTAGCGAGAGGCGTTTGCTGGCTGAAATGTTCGAGAGAGAAACGTTTTACCTAGATGAAAACGTTGCACAAAACCCAACGTTTTTTTGGACGTAAAAATAAATAAGCTTGAGAAAGAAAAAAAGGGGTGGGGGTGGGGGGGGGGGGGGGGAGTAAATTAGATGGTTTGTTTAGAGGAGGGGTGAAATACTTTAGGGGAGGCAGTTGGTTTTTCGAGTCCTCCTCCTCCTCCTCCCTCATGTTTAGCCCTATTAACCATGAGATTTCAAGACATTCGCCCCATTAGTTTGGCGATTTTCAGACCTTTTGCCCCATTTCTTTGCCAATGTTAAAACCTTTCGTGCTATTTAGGTGTCGATTTTTTTCCTGGCGAGCAAGAGCGAGCCTGTATTTGAAGAGAAATCGGCCTTCGGCCGGGACTTTTTCTACCGAAAAATTTACAAATTTATATCGAAGGGGGGTCTTGTGGGTATTTTTTTTTTAAGCTTGATAGAGGTTTGAAGAGTAAACTAAACCCCTTCCTTAAACCATTGAGCCGAACCTGTAAATTACGATGCACAATACCGTCTGAGGGAATTCAGATTATGGAACAAAAGAAATATAATGTACGATAGAAAGAACAAGAACAGTGAGTGAGTGGGTAGCCAACCCTTACTCCCACAAGGGGTAGGGAGGATCAGCAAGAGAAAAATAATAATGCTGAAAATGGGAAAACATGAGAGTTCGATTGTGCTAGATGTTTGTAAAAGAGAGGTGGTGGAAATATACAAGGATACAAATAATAATAGTCAACGAAGTAGTCATCGAAATACAAAATATAATCATAATGAAAAATGCTCAAAATATATTATGTTTTGGGGTACAATAGACGTTTATAGACGTTTAGTGATTGGAAAAGCATGGCAATAAATATAAGATAATGGTTAAGGGGATATATTTATTTATTTACACATCTACTTATTTATTATTATATATATATATATATATAGTATATAGACAGTTTGTGCATTTATTATTATTATATATATATATAGTATATAGACAGTTTGTGCATTTATTATTATATATATATATATAGTATATAGACAGTTTGTGCATTTATTAGTAGAACAATTCCCTGCTGTTCCTCAAAAATTGCAGGCTCGCAAGCGCTCGCCAGATAATATCAACACCCACGTGGCACGAAACGTCATAAAATCTCCAAATGAATGGGGCAAATGTCTTAAAATCTCAAAAAGAATGGGGGTAAATATGAAGGAGAATGTGGGTGGGGAAGGGGACCAGAAAGCTTCCTCCCAAGAAAATGAGTTGTCCAGAGAGGAAGAATAATGATCTTAAAACATGCGTGAAAAATGTATGTTGAAGTAAAATAGATGGTTGCAAAAGAGTGTGTGTGTTTCACTCACTTGTTCGTCAAGGGGAATCCACGCAATGCGAGCTAAGCTCATTATTATCGCGCCTCCTTAACTGGAAATGTATTGCGTGAAATGCATGTTAAGTGTTTATGTATCGTTGGAATGGCTGTGGATATGTGTGTAGTCTGTATTTTAGCCAATTGGCGACATCTGGAAACGAAGGCTCAGGGTTGATCTGTATGTGTGTGTGTGTGTGTGTGTGTGTGTGTGTGTGTGTGTGTGTGTGTGTGTGTGTGTGTGTGTGTGTGTGTAATCAGAGAAA
>CM064564.1:4910082-4921338 GCA_032716605.1 Paralithodes platypus | reverse complement strand
TTCAAGTTGGAAACGAGTATGAGTGGAAGAAATGGAAGAAGTTTACCCCAAAGACAAGTGTATACAAAAGATGTGTGTGTGTGTGTGTGTGTGTGTGTGTGTGTGTGTGTGTGTGTGTGTGTAAAATAATAAGTCAGTCAGTCAGTAGTCAGCCCTTACTCCCACAAGGGTTAGGGAGGATCAGCAAGAGACACGAGGAAATAATAATAATCGGTATATTTCCGGCCGGCAGCTAATGAGGCTCAAAACACACAGACATAACCCAGATCATACCCTAAGGGACCAACAGACTGATCCTGGCTGCTAACAAGGCCGCCTACATACCCCCGAGAGAATAGGACGTGGGCAGGAGACTTTGCAGGTCCCCCAAGACGGCGTCCAGACCTAGCCTTCACGGCCAGGGAAAGTTTATGAGAGAACTTCCCCTGCCGGCGCGATACACGAAGGATATGCTGAAAAGTGAGGCAACGAGAGGTCTGGTCTGGTGATTCTTCGGGGAGATGACCTTTATTTTGACCTGCATTTGACTTATTTGTATGTTATTTGAGCTCAATTAATGCGACAGGAAGAAAGGAAAGTTGAGGGTGAAAATATGTAGGGGAACGAATGTGTACAAACTAATACAAAGAAGTGCAAAGGCCATTCTTTATCACGCCGTGGTGTAGTGGGTTAAGGGGGAGATCTCCACTTGAGGGATTTTTTTCTTGACCCCTTTCTCCCTCATGTTTAGCCCCATTGCTTTTGATATTATAAAACGTTTGCCCCATTAGTTTAGCGATTTTAAGAAATTTTACCCCATATTAAGACCTTTCGTGCCATTTAGGTGTCTATTTTATCCCCCCCCCCCCCCCCCCCCCCCACCCCCCCCCCCCCCCATGGCGAGCGGGTGATAGCGAGCCTGCTAATTTAAGAGGAAACCGGCCTTTGGACCCGGGACATTTTTGTACCGGAAAAAATGTACAAATTTATCTTGAAAGGGACTCAAGGGGGTGTAATTTTAAGGTTGATGGAGGTCTAGGGAACAAACTAAATACCTGCCCTTAAAGCATGGATACTCCTCCTGACTGCCGGTACTTCGAGCCCAGCTGAAAGTTTAAAACATTTAGCAGCTCACGTGTATTTGTGAGATATACTTAACCCCTTCTGTACCGGCTGCCTGCCTCCTTGTAAATTAATTCTGGCTACTAGTAAACGATTGTATTCAGTTTAAAAAGGGCCTCCAGCAATTAACAGGCTTCGAAGTATCCCACTCAACCTTCATTAACACCACACATCCTTCTTAAACTGCACAACATCGTTTAAATGTAGCTAGAATAAAACTAAAATTATAACTCGGTAAAGAAGGGGTTGTTGTTGTTGTTGTTGTTGTTCCCCAAGCTGCCTGGCCGAACAGCCCCAAGGCCCCGAGCAATTCCAAGGCCATAACCGAGCGCCCCCACAGAACCCTCCCTGCCGACCACAATAAAGCCTGGGTGACCGAAGCCACTCCATGGCGGGGAGCTGAGGAGGGTGCGGAAATGCCCGGGAAACCAAAGCCCCACCCAGGGCCCTGTGCCCCTCAGCAATTATGAAGAGAAAGTTGAGGGGCAAGGGAAAAATGTGACGTTTTGGCTTTTGGGTAAAGAAGGGGTTGATATTAATGACTCTCGTGTTTGGCTGGGCGAGAATGAAATGAAATAACCTTAACCCGAGTTGCGTGGGGGGGGAGGGGGGGTAGTTGTAAACATCCCTGTATGATACTCTGGAATACTGGTCATACGACTTGTGTAGGACATGTAATCTATCTATATAATCAGGCCCAATCCACGCTGTTTCTATTGGTTCTCTTTTTTTTCCACTTTTCATTTTTTTTTCTATTTTTTTTTTTGGGGGGGGGGGGGGCCGACTTAAGACAGAGCCACAATAGGGACAACACGACAGAAAACAATGAACACACACAAACAAAATAAAAATTCACACACATCTCTACTTTCTCCAAATAGGATGTCTGCCTCTCCTTCACATCCAGAGGACAAGGTTATCTATTGGTTATCACACCGTGGTGTAGTGGATCAAAGCATGGGTATTCGTCCTGACTGCAGAAAAACATTTAATAGCACACGAGTATTTGTGAGGTACCCTAAATCTCTCTCTCTCTCTCTCTCTCTCTAAATATATATACAGAGAGAGAGAGAGAGAGAGAGAGAGAGAGAGAGAGAGAGAGAGAGAGAGAGAGAGAGAGAGAGAGAGATGACTATAGACAATACCTGCGAGAGGTGAGAGGTGGTGTGATGGGTGGAGTGACAAGGGGGACATGATTCACAGAAGGCCAATCACACTAAGTGGCGATGGTGAAGGGGTGCGCGCCCCCCCCTGAGATTTGACGGATCATCCCCTTTCACCTCACCTACCCCCCTCCCCCCCCCCCCCCTCTCTCTCTTTCTAACTCTCTCTCTCTCCTCTTACCAGTCCAGCAGCAAGACCACTCCACCACACCTCCCCTAACATACATAAATTGACCCCCCCAAATAACCACCGTCCCCTTAAGTTAACCACATCCACTACACGGTAAAAGTGTAAATATATCATCACCTAATGTTAAGGGGAGACTGGCCGTTTGTTTGGTCTATTAATTCATTTATTCATATATTGTTTTAGTTTCCTCGCTAGACCTCCATCAAGCTTAGAAAAACACCCCCTAGACCCCCCTTCAAGATAAATTTGTACATTTTTCGGTAGAAAAATGTCCCGGCCGAAGGCCGGTTCCTCTTAAAATTGCAGGCTCGCTATCGCTCGCCAGGAAATAATCGACACCTAAATGGCCCGAAAGGTCTCAAAATTGACAACGAAATGGGGCTAAAGGTGTTAAAATCGCCAAACTAATGGACCGAATGTCATAATCTCAAAACTAGTGGGGCTAAATATCAGGGAGAAGGGGGTCCAGAAAAACGGTCTGCCTCCCCTTAAAGGTCACCACACCACACAGGCATAATTACTCGGATTTAAATATTGCAGTGGACATGGTGGCGTACAAGGCATACATACACACACCCAACACACATATTGCAGTGGACATGGCGGCGTACAAGGCATACATACAAACACCCAACACACATATTGCAGTGGACATGGTGGCGTACAAGGCATACATACACACACCCAACACACATATTGCAGTGGACATGGTGGCGTACAAGGCATACATACACACACCCAACACACATATTGCAGTGGACATGGCGGCGTACAAGGCATACATACACACACCCAACACACATATTGCAGTGGACATGGCGGCGTACAAGGCATACATACACACACCCAACACACATATTGCAGTGGACATGGCGGCGTACAAGGCATACATACAAACACCCAACACATATATTGCAGTGGACATGGCGGCGTACAAGGAATACATACACACACCGAACACACATATTGCAGTGGACATGGCGGCGTACAAGGCATACATACACACACCCAACACACATATTGCAGTGGACATGGCGGCGTACAAGGCATACATACAAACACCCAACACACATATTGCAGTGGACATGGTGGCGTACAAGGCATACATACACACACCCAACACACATATTGCAGTGGACATGGTGGCGTACAAGGCATACATACACACACCCAACACACATATTGCAGTGGACATGGTGGCGTACAAGGCATACATACACACACCCAACACACATATTGCAGTGGACATGGTGGCGTACAAGGCATACATACACACACCGAACACACATATTGCAGTGGACAAGGTGGCGTACAAGGCATACATACACACACCCAACACACATATTGCAGTGGACATGGTGGCGTACAAGGCATACATACAAACACCCAACACACATATTGCAGTGGACATGGCGGCGTACAAGGCATACATACAAACACCCAACACACATATTGCAGTGGACATGGCGGCGTACAAGGCATACATACAAACACCCAACACACATATTGCAGTGGACATGGTGGCGTACAAGGCATACATACACACACCCAACACACATATTGCAGTGGACATGGCGGCGTACAAGGCATACATACAAACATCCAACACACATATTGCAGTGGACATGGTGGCGTACAAGGCATACATACAAACACCCAACACACATATTGCAGTGGACATGGTGGCGTACAAGGCATACATACACACACCCAACACACATATTGCAGTGGACATGGCGGCGTACAAGGCATACATACAAACACCCAACACACATATTGCAGTGGACATGGCGGCGTACAAGGCATACATACAAACACCCAACACACATATTGCAGTGGACATGGCGGCGTACAAGGCATACATACAAACACCCAACACACATATTCTATTTTTGATTAATTTCACCACACCACCAAACACCTCCAATGAAATTAATGAAAGCATATATGTGATCCACCGGGATTCGAACCTAGGTTATCACACACAGATTTTTAGACACCTTAACCATTACACCACCGAGACGGTTATATACAGTATATCAGGCATACATACAAACACCAAACACACACACACACACACACCAGGACGAGACGTAAGAGTATGAGAGGATCGAAGTAGACATGATGAAGTGTTTATAATTGTTTACTAGTGAGGCAATAAACAATTAGCCTGCGGTGACTGATAGGAAGGAGGTGGGGGTGGGGGGGGTAGAGGGGGTTATGTAATATGGGGGAGGGAGGGGGAGGGGGTAGATAGGTGGTAAGGGTCGTTATTTTTGGTCCCCCTTCTCCCTCATGTTTAACCCCATTAGTTTTCATATTTTATGACGTTCGGTTAATTAGTTTGGTGATTTGAAGACCTTTCTCTCCATTTCTTTGTCAATATTAAGACTTGTTGTGTCATTTAGGTGTCGATATTTTCCTGGCGAGCGATAGCGAGACTGTAATTTAATAGGAATCGACCTTCGGCCGGAACATTTTTATATCGAAAAATGTACAAATTTATCTCGAAGGGGGATCTTGAGGATAATATATTTAGCTTGATGGAGGTCTAGCAAGAAAGCAAAAACCAAAATTTGAGGATAATGTATTAAGCTTGATGGAGCTCTAGGGAGGATAGTAAAACAATAACAAATAAACTAATTAATTAACTAATAAATTAAGCCGGCCCCCATAATTACGTTACATTAATTTACTTCAGAATATTCCCTCGGTGAAAGGAAGGAAGGGAGGTGGCGGTGGATTTTCGAGCGGTATTAAGGGGAGGTTTTTAGTTTGGTCCGTAGATATCCATCAAGCTTAAGATTACACCCCCTTGAGCCCCTTTCAAGATAAATTTGTAAATTTTCCGGCTTAAAGCCGGTTCCTCTTAAAATACAGGCTCGCTATCGCTCGCCAGGATAAAGTCGACACCTAAATGGCACGAAAGGTCTTAAAATTGACAGAAATGGGTTGAAAGTTCTTAAAATCGTCAAAATAATGGGGAAAACGTCTTCAAATTAGAAAAACAATGGGGCTAAACATAAGGGAGAAAGGAGTCAAGAAAAACAAACTCAAGTGGAAATCTCCCCTTAAAACCTTCGTAAATTCACTAGATTTATGTATTAGGCTATTGTTATGTATTATGGCTATTGTTATGTATTATTATGTATCATGGTTATTGTTATGTATTATGGTTATTGTTATGTATTGTTATGTATTAGGCTATTGTTATGTATTATGGCTATTGTTATGTATTATGGTTATTGTTATGTATTATGGTTATTGTTATGTATTATGGCTATTGTTATGTATTATGGTTATTGTTATGTATTATGGCTATTGTTATGTATTATGGTTATTGTTTTGTATTATGGTTATTGTTATGTATTATGACTATTGTTATGTATTATGGTTATTGTTATGTATTATGGTTATTGTTATGTATTGTTATGTATTAGGCTATTGTTATGTATTATGGCTATTGTTATGTATTAGGCTATTGTTATGTATTATGGCTATTGTTATGTATTATGGTTATTGTTATGTATTATGGCTATTGTTATGTATTATGACTATTGTTATGTATTATGGTTATTGTTATGTATTATGGTTATTGTTATGTATTATGGTTATTGTTATGTATTATGGTTATTGTTATGTATTATGGCTATTGTTATGTATTATGACTATTGTTATGTATTATGGTTATTGTTATGTATTATGGTTATTGTTATGTATTATGGTTATTGTTATGTATTATGGCTATTGTTATGTATTATGGTTATTGTTATGTATTATGGTTATTGTTATGTATTATGGTTATTGTTTTGTATTATGGTTATTGTTATGTATTATGGTTATTGTTATGTATTATGGTTATTGTTATGTATTATGGTTATTGTTATGTATTATGGTTATTGTTATGTATTATGGCTATTGTTATGTATTATGACTATTGTTATGTATTATGGTTATTGTTATGTATTATGGCTATTGTTATGTATTATGGTTATTGTTATGTATTATGGCTATTGTTATGTATTATGACTATTGTTATGTATTATGGTTATTGTTATGTATTATGGTTATTGTTATGTATTATGACTATTGTTATGTATTATGGTTATTGTTATGTATTATGGTTATTGTTATGTATTATGGTTATTGTTATGTATTATGGTTATTGTTATGTATTATGGTTATTGTTATGTATTATGGTTATTGTTATGTATTATGGTTATTGTTATGTATTATGGTTATTGTTATGTATTATGGCTATTGTTATGTATTATGACTATTGTTATGTATTATGGTTATTGTTATGTATTATGGTTATTGTTATGTATTATGGTTATTGTTATGTATTATGGTTATTGTTTTGTATTATGGTTATTGTTATGTATTATGGTTATTGTTATGTATTATGGTTATTGTTATGTATTATGGTTATTGTTATGTATTATGGTTATTGTTATGTATTATGGTTATTGTTATGTATTATGGTTATTGTTGTGTATTATGGTTATTGTTGTGTATTATTATGTATTATGGTTATTGTTGTGTATTATGACTATTGTTGTGTATTATGACTATTGTTGTGTATTGTTATGTATTATGGTTATTGTTATGTATTATGGTTATTGTTATGTATTATGGTTATTGTTATGTATTATGACTATTGTTATGTATTATGGCTATTGTTTTGTATTATGGTTATTGTTATGTATTATGGTTATTGTTTTGTATTATGGCTATTGTTATGTATTATGGTTATTGTTTTGTATTATGGTTATTGTTTTGTATTATGGCTATTGTTATGTATTCTTTTTTTATTGTAGTTTATGTATTTACTTTATGTAATGTATTCTTTTGTTATGTATCCTTTATGTATCCACCTTTCATGTATTAAGGGGTGAGATTTGAAGTTTCTGTACCCACTTCTCCCTCATGTTTAGCTTCATTAGTTTTGAGATTGTGAGATGTTACCTTTTCTGCTATTTAGGTGTCGATATTATCCTGGCGAGCGAGAGCGAGCCCTAGCCATGCTGAATAACATCGTCTATTGATAGCCTTAAAGGATACACTAGCAAGTGCCAATAATTCCTTAAGAGCTCTGGGCATTACGCCATAGGGAATCCGCCGCGTCCTAATGGTCCGGCCCGAGCGCTTTCCGGACACACATTGTTTACCTGACAGTAGTTCTCGTTAGCGGATAAAAGGATTTGCATTTGGGTTCGGTGGTGAGAAGGCTGAGGTATTTTGGCATGGGTTTGTTATTGTGGTTTGTTATGTGTTGTTGATTTGTATCTTATTGCTGTAATTGTTATGTGTGTGAGTGTGTGTGTGTGTGTGTGTGTCTTTGTGTGTGTGTGTGTGTGTGTGTGTCTTTGTGTGTGTGTGTGTGTCTTTGTTTGTGTGTGTGTGTGTGTGTGTGTGTGTGTGTCTTTGTGTGTGTGTCTTTGTTTGTGTGTGTGTGTGTGCATGTGCGTGTGCTTGAGTGGCAATAAAAGGACCGCACCAGTAGTGAAAGGGTTAAGATAATAATGTGTCTCGATAATGCTGACCTTTGTGAAGAGCCAATGTGTTATTGCTGGTACTGAATGGGTTAAAATACAGTATTTTGATAAAGATAATATGTTTCGCTAATGCTAACGCTAATGCTGACCTTTGTGAAGCGCCGAGGTGTTGTTGTTGGCCTCCAGATACTGCAGTTTAAAGCACTGGGTCTGGTGGTGCAAAAACAAATTGAACGGTACCCGCAGCGAAAGGGTTAAGATGCTGTAAAAAGTCTGGATAATGCTAACCTTTGTGAAGCGCCGAGGTGTTGTTACTGGCCTCCAGATACTGCAGTTGGAAGCATTGGGTCTGGTGGTACAGAAACAGGTCCTTCAGCCACTCCTGTTTCTCCTCGCGGGTCCAGGACTCTATGTAATCTCCCGTACTGCTGCTTCCTGGAAAAAATCAAGGACACTCTTGTAATTCCGTCAGCAATAGCCACGTTCACAGATGCTCCAGGACTCCAGGTTTGGTTTTATTTGTATATAGTTGTTCATTTATTTATTTATTATCTTGGTTTCCTCGCTAAACCTCCATCAAGCTTAAAAAGACCTCCCCCCTAGGCCCCCATGAAGACAAATTTATACATTTTTCGGTAGAAACATTTCTCGGCCAAAGGCCGATTCCTTCAAAATTAGAGGCTCGCTATCGTTCGCCAGGAAGAAATCAACCCCTAAATGGCACAAAGATTCTTAAAATCGCCGAACTAATGTGTTTAAACATGAGGGAGAAGGGGATTCAGCAAACAAACAAACATCCCCTTAACTTGGTCAGCAATGCTGGAGTTAATACCAAGCACTGTACACAATGAATACCTCCGTCACTCATTGGCAATCATCTGCACTCATGGGGCTATACATGACGGAGCAGGGGGTCCAGAAAAAATAAATAAAAATCCCCTCAAACGAAATTCCTTGGACTCGCAACAATAATTTCATCACCACAAAGCCTACCAATATGCAAAAAAAAAAAAAAAAAAAAAAAAAAAATATATATATATATATACAGTATAATATAACGGTATATACAGTATATATATATATATATATATATATATATATACTGTATATATATATATATATATATATATATATATATATATATACAACTGAGAGAGAGAGAGAGAGAGAAAGAGAGAGAGAGAGAGAGAGAGAGTCATTGGATAAATTACAAGATATGACAGCCAAAAATTGGTGAATTGGTGATACATATTCGAGAAGTCGAATTACACAGAGCCAGGGAAAAACAGACGGGGCACCATTAGTCTGGAAAGCCAAAGCTACGTCGAGCCTCTATATTTCTACTACACCCAAACAGATAAGGGACACACCGCTCCTCGCCAATTGCCAGGCATTATAAATATATCGCCCTGAAAGAAGGAGAGCTAGAAAATGGGCAGAGGGGAGAGTGTGTGTTAAGGGGAGGTATTTAGTTTGTGCCCTACGTTTTCATCAAGCTTAAAATTACACCCTCTAGACCCCCTTTCAAGATAAATTTGTACATTTTTCGGTAGAAAAATTTCCCGGCCGGAGGCCGGTTGCTCTTAAATTACAGGCTCGCTATCGCTCGCCAGGAAAAAATAGACACCTTAATGGCACGAAAGGTCTTAAAATTGACAGAAATGGGGCAACATGTCTTAAAATGTCAAAACTACTAGGGCGAACGTCTTAAAATCTCAAAAGCAATGGGGCTAAACATGAGGGAGAAACGGGTCCATAAAAAAATCCCTCAAGTGGAAATCTCCTGTGAGAGTAGAGAGCGGCCAACTTAGTTTTTGGTGACCATCTTGGTGCCCTAATGATCGTACACCATTTATAAGATTGTGGCGCATTTTGGCAGTTCATGTTGGCTATCATTAGACGATTGTATACACTTTATGAAGGATTATATATGTGGAATCCAATTGATAATCTAATTATTATTATTATTATTATTATTATAACTAAGTTACTACAAATTACAAATATATAATTTTGTTCACCTGACATGATATATTATGTATAGTAATGTATTAATGAGGACACATCAGATCCTCATTGACACACAGGGTATGAATAACTGTTATGTATCACCTGTATTTATGTACAGTCGCGCTAATAAGTCATGTCCCAGCTGTCAATACGTTTGGCTAGCTGTGTGCTGTATTAATGTCTGTCAGATGTTGGATAGGGTGGGTAAGTGTAGGAGCATGTGTGTATATTTCACTCGATATGAAGAAATAAAGCTTAGATATTGCTGATACCAATTATTCTACAAAACATACTTGGTGCCGAGACATCACTTATTAGCGCGATTGTACATTACTTTGTGTCAATAAAGTCTTTTGAATTGAATTTGAAATCAGTTGGTATTGTAAGGGTATACCCCTACACAGGAGTAATCCAGCTAACTCTCACAAACACCCCCTCCTCCTATTAATTTCACTACACTTAACAAGGAAACCAGACATCTTTCCAAAAAATCTATCTTGATTTTGGCTCTGTCACTCTTTCAACTTTTGGGGGCGATACTTGTTACAGGCAGCTTTGCCTTTTGTCTATTTTATACACAGAAAAAAACCTCAATTGACGCTCTGACTTCCATACACCCTACCAAATCTGAATAAACTCGTCTTAATAACAGCCAGAAAACAGAAAAGAAATGCGTTATCGGGTCTTGAAAGGGTTAATGGCACTAGATAAACCAAAATGGCGGCGGTTGTCTGATCTCTGTTACAAAAGAGTCTCTAGGGGATGGGAGTCGTGCGTGTGAAGACCGATTGGCAATAGATTAAGGGGACAGTGGTGATTTTTTTTTTGGGGGGGTCTATTTTTTTGTTGAGGGGGGGTCTATTTTTTTTTTGGGGGGAGTCTATTTATTTGTTTTATTTTATATATTTACACCTAAAGGGCACAACAGGTCTTAATATTGACAACGAAATGGGTCGAAAGGTTTTAAAATCGACAAACTAATGGGGGCAAACATCTTAAACTCTCAAAATGAATGGGGAAAAGCAGGAGGAAAAAGAGGGCCCGGAAAAACGACCCATCTCCCCTTAAGAAATGACAGGACATAAAAAAAAGAAAGAACAGAAGAAGAGAGTCGTGGAAGGGACTATGATAAAATTGATAGATAGATAGATAGATAGATAGATAGATAGATAGATAGATAGATAGATAGATAGATAGATAGATAGATAGATAGATAGATAGATAGATACATTGATTGGTTGATTGATTGATTGGCAGTTAAATAGATAGATGGATAGATAAATAGAGAGCCAGA
>CM064564.1:4722582-4907582 GCA_032716605.1 Paralithodes platypus | reverse complement strand
ACCCCGATCTATGGAGCTGCTTCGCCTTATGCGCTTCACTGCCTCACCCCCTAGGCTCGGACCCTCACTCTCAGAACGCCACCTATTGAGCAATTAACTTACTATAGGCATTGCCCCCCTGTAGAATATTTTGAATATGGGAATATTTATACTTAATATTTATACTTATATTATACTTATATTTAATCAGGGAACAATGAGGGTAGCTTTTTGGCGTTTCATTGGGATTCGTGGTAATGCACTGATACTAGGTACAGCACATATTCCATCCCAATATCTTCCTATTGATACATCGGAATTCGAACCTGGGACAATTGGATTACCAGTCCAGTGGCAAGACCACTCCACCATACCACAAACAGTGAGGTTGAAAATCTACACAGTGTTTCTTAACCTTGGTAAAATACAGTGCTTATTCAACTTAAACTACGAGAATAAAACATATAAAGAAATAGGATAAGATGCAATAGTCGAACCCCCCAACTTCAAGTGAAGGTTGAAGGAGAAGGCCAAATTCCCAGCACGTCTCCACACCCCTAACTTTCCAGCCTCTCGCTATTTCACGCATTGTTGACGCTCATTTCAGTTGGATGGCGAAAGTATAGCCTTCAAAACGGCTCCTCTTCGCTAAAATAGGTACAGCAGAGAAGTGATAGAAGATGTACAGTCGGCCACATAAGTTCTGTTCCTCGTCGTGATCTGATGTATGAAAGCAAAATAGTATGAATAAATTGCAAGTGTGATTTCTTTTAATTATCAGATAACAAGACAGATAAATTAATCACTTCATAAGAAAATACACTTGAAATGTAATCACGCACATTACATTTCTATATATAATTAGATCACATAGAGGAACAGAACTTATGTGGCCTGGGATCACATAGAGGAACAGAACTTATGTGGCCTGGGATCACATAGAGGAACAGAACTTATGTGGCCTGGGATCACATAGAGGAACAGAACTTATGTGGCCTGGGATCACATAGAGGAACAGAACTTATGTGGCCTGGGATCACATAGAGGAACAGAACTTATGTGGCCTGGGATCACATAGAGGAACAGAACTTATGTGGCCTGGGATCACATAGAGGAAACAGAACTTATGTGGCCTGGGATCACATAGAGGAACAGAACTTATGTGGCCTGGGATCACATAGAGGAACAGAACTTATGTGGACTGGGATCACATAGAGGAACAGAACTTATGTGGCCTGGGATCACATAGAGCAACAGAACTTATGTGGCCTGGGATCACATAGAGGAACAGAACTTATGTGGCCTGGGATCACATAGAGGAACAGAACTTATGTGGCCTGGGATCACATAGAGGAACAGAACTTATGTGGCCTGGGATCACCACACCCTCAGGATTTACACAGAGGGGAATTTCCAACCTAGTGTCTATGTGTTATATACTGTGTACTTTAGTGAAGCCTAAAGCGGTACGAGGGTTTGTGATGGGGCGGGGTGCTGTGCCAGGGAGAATTGTTCAATCTTCATTTATGTTTTTTTCTCTCTCTCTCTCTCTCTCTCTCTCTCTCTCTCTCTCTCTCTCTCTAACACAGACACACACACCTAGGCTACACACACCCAGACCCAAACACACACACACACACACACACACACACCCTGTCATCCCTTATATTTCCCTTCCTGTGGAGTAATATTGCTATGCTCCCCTCTCCCTCCAACATCCAGCCATAGATATATATATATATATATATATATATATATATATATATATATATATATATATATATATATATATATATATATACTGTATATACTGATAAGTAAAACACGTCACTCCTCTCTCTCTTATTTCTTTATCTATCTATGAATCTCTCTGCTTCTCACTCACACACTCACTCACTCTCTCTCTCTCTTATCTCTTTATCTATCTATGAATATCTGTTTCTCACTCACACACTCACTCACTCACTCTCACTCTCTCTCTTATATCTTTATCTATCTATGAATCTCTCTGTTTCTCACTCACACACTTACTCACACTCTCTCTCTCTCTCTCTCCCTTCACCAGCCGTCCCATTCATCGCCCCACTCTTCCATTTGCGTATCAGTTTCCCTACCCCTTTTATCGATAATTATTTTCCCTTACAGGTAAAAAAGCCTGCCACCCGAAATGCTCTCTCTCTCTCTCTCACACACACACACACACACACATACACGCGCGCACACACAAGTTTGCACTCCCTCCCCTTCACCCCCTCTCTCTCTACTCCCTCCCTCCCTCCCTCCCTCCACTCCCTCCCTCCCTCCCTCCCTCCCTCCACTCATCCCTCCCTCCCTCTCTCCACTCCTCCCTCCCTCCCTCCCCCTCTCTCTCTCTCTCTCTCTCTCTCTCTCTCTCTCTCTCTCTCTCTCTCTCTCTCTCTCTCTTCAAACACCCATTCCCATATAAATCACCGCCTGCCTATCACACGTCCTCTCCTCTGAACGATTCACTTATAAGGGAAATCATCGCCTCTTCCCAATATATTTCGTTAGTCATATTTTAAACATTTCTTTCGAACACTATCTGACCCGACGTCTTGTGGGTTATTGTGATGTTTTGCTTGGATATTATTGAGTTAAGGTGACCGGTCAACTCAACCAGTAGACCATTTCAACCAGTAGCTCTCAACCAGTACCAAATCAACCATTACGGTTAGGTTAGGTTAGGTTAGGTTAGTACTATATTTTGGCACTGGTTTGGTTGGTCTGGGTTAATTTGGCACTGGTTGAGAGCTACTGGTTGAAATGGTCTACTGGTTGAGATTCCTTAGGCTAATCAAATCGTCTCCCCAGGTTTTCTTCAACCTAAACAAAAAAACCCACCCCACACTTTCCTTCAAGGAAAATGTGAATATTTTTATAGAAAACTGTCTGAGCCGAAGGCCGATTTCATATAAGTTACACACTCGCTCTCGCTCGCCCAGTTAATAATCTACACCTGAATGAGGTGAAGCGTCCTATTTTCGCCAAACTAATGGGCTGAAACATCCTTTAATCTCAAAACTACTGGAGCAATACAGAGGTAAAAAAAATAAAATAAAAATAAAAATAGGATTAAGGGAGCCCACCTCGTTTTTTCTCTTTCTGTGCCTCTCTCTTTGGCTTGTACCCATTAGGCCCCATTCAGCCTACTGTTTTAAGACGTTTACCCCATCCAGGTGTTAATATTTTAGTGGCGAGAGGTAGCGAGCCATCATATATATATCTTTGTTTTACCAGCAAGCTAAATTTGTACATTTTTCGATAGAAAAATGTCTCCGGCGAAGTCGGATTTCGCCATACAATACTGGCTCGCTATCGCTCGCCAGGAAGAAATCGACACCTGGATGGGGATAAACGTCTTAAAACAGTTGGCTGAATGGGGCCGAATGGATACAAGCCAGGGAAAGAGAGAAAAGGAGAGAAAGTTAAAAAAAAACGGTGACCCCCCCTTAAGCACTCTTCAGCCATTCTTGTAAAACAATTCCAAACACGCAGGCAATTGTTAAGTTTCCCGATCTTCTGTAAGTTTGTTCCCCAATACTTTTGTCGAGTTTTGATCCCCAGCAGATTTTATAAAGTTGGGTGTCTTCCGAAACTCGATACACATAAAATAGTTCCCCCCCTCCCACCTTCCTCCTTCGCCACTGCCCCCCACCCCACCCCACCCCAACGCCACTCCCCCCCCCCCCCCCCCGCCCTCTTACGCTAGTCCCCCCCCCCCCCACCCTTATACCAGTTGCCCCCACTTACGCCAACCCCCCATATACAGTATATATAACCTGTACAACACTTTGTCAGTTATAAGAAAACGTTGTGGTGCTTTTTCATGACAAATAATATCGAATGCGATAATCAAGTAGAATGCAAGGTGATAGGATACAAGATTAAAGTGAGAGAGAGAGAGAGACAGACAGAGAAAGAGAGAGAGAGAGAGAGAGAGAGAGAGAGAGAGAGAGAGAGAGAGAGAGAGAGAGAGAGTCAAGGCGAGTCCATTAACAATACAAAAGTGGGCGGGTGCCCAACCCCGAAAGGGGTTGAAATAGGGGAGCTATCCCCCCGCCAAAGGCGGCTTTCTAGGGCCTTTTCTAGCTGATGCTGAGAGGATTGGGTTCTAGTCATGTGGTGATGGGCTGGTCTATCAGAGTGAGAGCTGAGCAATCTCTGCCATACCCATAGCTTACTCTGACTTTTCCTTTAACTTATATATTTTCTAGATCTCAAGTGACGGCGTCTCTTCCGTGGATTGACCTCCCAATCTACCAAGATTGGAAGCCAACGCATCACATTTTTCCCTTGCCCCTCAACTTTCTCTTCATAATTGCTGAGGGGCACAGGGCCCTGGGTGGGGCTTTGGTTTCCCGGGCGTTTCCGCACCCTCCTCAGCCCCCCGCCATGGAGTGGCTTCGGTCACCCAGGCTTTATTGTGGTCGGCGGGGAGGGTTCTGTGGGGGCACTGGGTTATGGCCTTGGAATTGCTCGGGGCCTTGGGGTTGTTCGGCCAGGCAGCTTGGGGAACAACAACAACAACAACAACAATACAAAAGTAAGGAAACAATAAGTATCATAAGAAAGGAAGATATAGGCAACCAAGATTATATTGGGGTTCAGTTTCATAGACATTGAACACCAAGCTTCACTCTAGAACATATACCGAAACCTATAAACTCTGCGAATCTATCCCGAAGTTAATCGAATCTTCCATTAATTGTTTACCTCATATATTGTATATATATTTCGGAGGTTAGTTTTGCAGTTTAAAGGTTCAGCTTAGGCCTGGATTATGTCTCCACACCCATTTCAATATTTTAATCCTTAAAATCAAGTTGTGCAACCTCTTGGATATAACAGAACATTGGCTTGTTTCGCTTGGTTTCGATACAGGCAGGTATTATGGCTTGAGAGTGTACATATCAGAACGCGAAAATTGAGTCCTACCCGAAATGCATGGTAGGAAGGGTGCATATCATACATACTAAATACGGGAAACTATGGCAGAACTACGAAAGCGAAGGTTCATTGTTATTATACGAGGAACGCTACTAACGTCATATCAACATTGTTTACCATAATAATAATAATACAACAAAATACATATACTAATAATAATAATAATAATAATAATAATAATAATAATACAACAAAATACATATACTAATAATAATAATAATAATAATAATAATAATAATAATAATACAATTATTTATAATAACAATAATAATGATAATAGGGGAAACTATGGTAGAATTTTCAACAACATAAATAACGTAAAATCCAATTGATTTACCATACATACTAAATGACGAAAACTAAGGTAGAATTACGATAGAAAAAGAGCGTTCATTGTTATCATATAAACAATACTAATAACGTCATATACACATTGTTTACCATAATTGTAATAGGGGGAACTATGGCAGAATATTGAAAGCCAAGGTTTCATTGTAAGCATATCAGAAACACCAATAACATCAAATCTTTGTTTACCAATACTAAATAGAGGAACCTAATAATATAAGGCAGAATTACGAAAGAACGGGTTTCAGTGTTACATAATCAGGAACAGTAATAACGTTAAATAACGTTAAATAACGTTAAATCCAAATTGTTTACCATACATAGTTAAATACTAAATAGAGTAAAACTTTGGCAGAATTAAGAGAAATAGGGTTTATATATATATATATATACGCCCATCCCCACTTAAACTGATTTGTAATAATAATATAGGTTTCTGACGGATACGAAGCATGTTGAATTGACTCTACCATTGAATTGACTCTCCATTCGGCCCCATTCAGCCAACTGTTTTAAGACGTTTACCCCCATCCAGGTGTCAATATTTTCCTGGCGAGCGGTAGCGAGCCACCATATATATATTTTTGTTTTGACAGCAAGCTAAATTTGTACACTTTTTGATAGAGAAATGTCTCCGGACGGATTTCTCCATGCAATGCTGGCCGCTATCGCTCGCCATGAAAAAATCGACACCTGGATGGGGATAAACGTCTTAAAACAGTTGGGTGGATGGGGCCGAATGGATACAAGCCAGGGAAAGAGAGAAATGGAGAGAAAGATAAAACAAAAGCCGGTGACCCCCCTTAAAATTATTTCCCACTTACCATTGAGCAGCAAGAGAAGGTTATTATCGGTCACTTCGCCCATCTGTGTAGGGGCGTCGTGTGAGGAGGAGGAGGGGGGGCTAGCTTCCACGCCCCCGCCCCCCTCCAGGAGTACATCAACTGTAGACCCCTGAACCTCGGAAGCCGGCTGGAGTAGGATCCCCCCCTGCTGGTCTCCCTCCTCCCCCTGGGCCCCCTCCTCCTCCCCCCTCGCTCCCCAGGACATCACCACCACCTGTGATTATAAGATTTACATTTAATGTTTTTTTTTTTGGTGTATAAATATATGTAAAATAAAGAATACAACCAAATCAAATCACCACCACCTGTGCACAAACAAATCACCACCACCTGTGCACAAACAAATCACCACCACCTGTGCACAAACAAATCACCACCACCTGTGCACAAACAAATCACCACCACCTGTGCACAAACAAATCACCACCACCTGTGCACAAACAAATCACCACCACCTGTGCACAAATCACCACCACCACCTGTGCACAAATTACCACCACCTGTGCACAAATCACCACCACCTGTGCACAAATCACCACCACCTGTGCACAAATCACCACCACCTGTGCACAAACAAATTATAATAGGTTATATTACAAGTTAAGGGGTAGTGCTTGTTTTTCCTCCATGTATTTATATATGTATTTTTATATATATTTTATATTATGTATATATTTTATATTATATATATTTTATATTATGTATATATTTTTATATTATATATATTTTATATTATGTATATATTTTATATTATGTATATATTTTATATTATGTATATATTTTATATTATATATATATTTTATATTATGTATATATTTTATATTATGTATATATTTTATATTATGTATATATTTTATATTATATATATATTTTATATTATGTATATATTTTATATTATATATATATTTTATATTATGTATATATTTTATATTATGTATATATTTTTTTCCCTCGCTAGACCTCCATCACACTTAAAATAGCACCCCTAGACCATCTTTCAAGATAAATTTGTATTTTTCGATAGAAAATGTCCCGGTCAAAGGCCAATTCCTTCTGAAATTGCAGACTCGCTATCGCTCGCCAGGAAAAAATCGACACCTAAATGGCACCCCCCCCCCCCCTCTCCCCCTTTAAGTAATCAATATCACAAAACAAATCAATATCCGATAACAAACAAGAATAAGTAAAGCAAACAAGTTAAAGTAAGCAACATCACAACACAAATCCACACCCGAACACAAAACAAATCCACACCCGAACACAAAACAAATCCACACCCGAACACAAAACAAATCCACACCCGAACACAAAACAAATCCACACCCGAACACAACACAAATCCACACCCGAACACAAAAAAAATCCACACCCGAACACAAAACAAAGAAATCACAAAACAATCACCACCCAAAAAGCAATTGACGCCAAATATATTGAGGTCCAAACAATCTGACCTCACTTTACCTTTCAGCTGCCCTGGAGAATACAAACACACACAACAATTACAGGGAACATGTAACGCCCACAACCCATCATTTATATTTTTATTAAGGGGGGATGGTTAACTTTTTGCATGTATTCATTATTTTTCTAGTTTCCTCCCTAGACCTCCACCATTTTTGCATGTATTCATTATTTTTCTAGTTTCCTCCCTAGACCTCCATCAAATTAAAAAAAAAACATCCATTAGATCCCCCTTCTAGATTAATTTGTAAATTTTTCGGTAGAAAAATTTCCCGGCCAAAGGCCGGTTCTTCCAACATTACAGGCTCACTATCGTTCGCCAGGGAAAAAATCGACACCTAAATAGCACGAAAGGTCTAAATATTGACGAAGAAATGGGGGCGAAAGGTCTTAAAATCGACGAACTAATAGGGCAAACATCTTAACATCTGAAAACTAATGGGGCTAAACATGAGGGAGAAAGTGATCCAGAAAAACCGGCCCATGTCCCCTTCAACTTTCAGCTACCCTGGAGGATACACACACACACAACAATTACAGAACACATGTAACGCCCACCACAACCCATCATTTAAGGGAGCTCACCTCGCTTTTTTTCTCTCTTTCTCTCCCTCTCTCTTTGGCTTGTATCCATTCGGTCGCATTCAGCCTACTGTTGTAAGACGTTTACCCCCATCCAGGTGTCAATATTTTCCTGGCGAGCGGTAGCGAGCCAGCATATATATTTTTGTTTTGACAGCAAGCTAAATTTGTACATTTTTCGATAGAAAAATGTCTCCGGCGAAGCCGGATTTCTCCATACAATGCTGGCTCGCTATCGCTCGCCAGGAAGAAATAGATTCCTGGATGGGGATAAAAGTCTTAAAACAGTTGGCTGAATGGGGCCGAATGGATACAAGCCAGGGAAAGAGAGAAAAAGAGAGAACGATAAACAAAAAGCCGGTGACCCTCCTTAATAGACCCAATGGCAACAACAAAAACCTTGATATGAACTTGATAACCCTCTTAATTAACTCCTTCTGTACACATTAAACCCTTCTGTACACATTTAGCCTGCTGTCAAAAACATTAAAAAACAAAATATGCTACCTCGCTATCGCTTGCCAGGAAAAAGTCGACACCTGGATGGGGGTAAACGTCTTAAGACAGTCGGCTGAATGGGGCCGAATGAATACAACCCGGAGAGAGAGGGAGAGAGAGAACAAATCCTAGGTGGGCCCCCTTAATGTAGCTGAAGTCAAATATATAATACGACGTCTTTTTCCTTATATTCTAGCTATATTTAGACGATGTTGTGCAGTTTGAGAAGGATCGGTGGTAGTAAAAAGGGTTAGTTGAGAGAGTTCGAAGCCTGTTAATTGCTGGAGGCCTTTTTGAAACTGACTAAAATCGTCTAATAGTAACCAGAACAATGTTAAATGAACGTCGCCGGTACATACAGGAGTTAAGTATAGTACCACCAATTAATAGAAATTCCAGAAATTCCAGGATTCAACCCCAAATTGGCGCAGTACTCTCTCTCTCTGTCCTCTCTGTCTCTCTCTCTCTCTCTCTCTCTCTCTCTCTGTCTGTCTGTCTCTCTCTCTCTCTCTCTCTGTCTCTGTCTCTCTCTGTCTCTCTCACTCTCTCTCTCTCTCAGCACGGAATTCACTTTCATATTATGGAACCCATTTCAATCATCGCCTCTAAAGCAATTCAATTAATTTTGATATGTAGAGAATTTTAAATCATGTTTGAGGGTGCCAATATGCAAATGGGAATGGCAGATTTTATTTTATGTTACTCTGAGTATTTTATGTGAAGGCAAACTCATACGAGGACTTCAAATATTAACTTTGAAATTCAGGCAGGCATACGAGTTTTGAAAGGTGCCTGTGTGTGTGTGTGTGTTTTGAGGAAAGGTGTGGGAATTGTGTGTGTGTGTTTGTGTGTGTGTGTGTGTTGTGTGTGTGTGTGTGTGTGTGGGGTGGGGGGGGGGGTCGTTTAGGAGGGAGTGTTTGAGTGTAATTGGATATATGTGTGGAGAGAAAGAGAGAGAGAGAGAGAGAGAGAGTACAAAATATGGTAAAGGCCATATCATTTCAGGACTTCATATGTTGCCACTGAAATTTGGGTCAGATATAAATTTTGAGAGGCCCTTTTGTTAACCCTTTCTGTACCGGTGATGTACTTTTCATTATATTCTGGCAACTATTAGACGATTTTGTTCAGCTTAGAATGAACGTCTACTCATTAACCCTTTCTGTACCGCGACGTCTTTTTGCCATCATTCTGGCTACTATTACACGATTTGATCCAGCAATTAAAAGGCTTCGAAATATCTCATTACCTCTTTTTACTACCACAGCTCCTTCATAAACTGCACGGGGCGCCTGCAAAGCGTCAACACTATTCCAAGGGTGTCAGCCCTATCAATACATCAAAACTATTCCAAGGGTGTCAGCCCTATCAATACATCAAAACTATTCCAAGGGTGTCAGCCCTATCAATACGTCAAAACTATTCCAAGGGTGTCAGGCCTATCAATACATCAAAACTATTCCAAGGGTGTCAGCCCTATCAATACGTCAAAACTATTCCAAGGGTGTCAGCCCTATCAATACATCAAAACTATTCCAAGGGTGTCAGCCCTATCAATACGTCAAAACTATTCCAAGGGTGTCAGCCCTATCAATACGTCAAAACTATTCCAAGGGTGTCAGCCCTATCAATACATCAAAACTATTCCAAGGGTGTCAGCCCTATCAATACATCAAAAACCCAATCTTTTCAAAGCATAACAAAAGTTGGACCTTTTCAATTTGACAAAAGGCTGAAACTGACTGGATGATATCATATCATCAATTTTTGTTTTACCTAACCTAACCTAACCTAACCTAACCTAACCTATCCTAACCTAACACATTGATATGATCTGGGGGAAAACTGTTTTTTGACAAAATGAAGACATCTGGAAAATTTGATGTATTGATAGCTTTTTGCAGATTTGATGAAATGATAGGATCAGTTTTTGATGCTTTGATGCTCCCCCAACTGCACAAAATCGTCTAAATGTAGGTAGATTAACATACAAAATATACAGAAGGGGTTAAAAGGCTACAGCCTATATTAATACATCCTTTCAGCTATCATATGTCTTTCCTAAGCTTCATAAAATCTTCTAAATGTAGCGGGAATCAAACAAAGAAGACGTCACCGGGACAGAAGGGGTTAATGTGTGTGTGTGTGTGTGTGTGTGTGTGTGTGTGTGTGTGTGTGTGTGTTAATGAGGTATGTGTGGATAGCATGTAGGCGTGTGTTGGATGTATAATAAAAATAATAATAATAATAATAATAAAAATAATAATAATAATAATAATAAAAATAATAATAATAATTACAAAATATATTGAAACTCTACAAAGGTTACAACGTGATGCATAGTATTATTAAACAAAACAATAATAACAAATACAACATCTGCTATATATATACATGTTGCACTGCAGTTATTGGTTCGCCAAACGAATATATTTTTGTTTTGCAAACATTTTAATGTCTTGAAAAAAAAAATATATATATATAAATAAATAAAATAAAAATAAATTAATCCACGGCTCAATTGGCTTAAGTGGATTTGAAACAATAATTGAATTTGAAACCACTTTTAACTGAAAGGTAACGCTAATAATGAAAACGGGGATGTGGTGATCTCTCTCTCTCTTTCCCTCTCTCTCTCTCTCTCTCTCTTCTTTTTTGCTATTCTTTCCTTCCACTTTCCCTTACTCTCGGGGTAGCTATCTCTACTAGAAGTAAGTCCTGACCACCTCGCTGAGATCGTAAGGTCTTTGTGGTCAGTGGATCTATGTAAATCTCTCTAGCTCTCTCTCTCTCTCTCTCTCTCTATATATATATATATATATATATATATATATATATATATATATATATATATATATATATATCAGAGACGGTAAATGGCCATGTCTTCCTCTTGATTTCTTACCTATTATGAATATTTTGTAGTGACACACACACACATACACACACACACACACACATACACATACACATACACACACACACACACATACACACACAAGTACAACTAGAGTAAGTACACACACCCCGTGGCGTAACTGATAGCGCGTCTGGCTCACAACCAGAAGGTTCCGGGTTCGAGACCCGGGCGGGGAAGAGACATTGGGCATGTCTCCTAACGGTGTAGCCTCTGTTCACCTAGCAGTATAAATAGGAACCTGGTATAAGTGGACGAAGTTGTGACGTCCCATCTGGGGTTGGTGATCGGTTACAAGGTGAGATGGGTATCGTACTGGTCAACCTAAGCTACTGGTCAACCTAAGCCTTCGGGTGAGACTGGTACCGTAGTGAGAATGGTACCGTACAGATTAACCCTAAGCCTTCGTTTCCAGATGTCGCCAATTGGCTAAAATACAGACCACACACACATCCACAGCCATTCCAACGGTACATAAACACTTAACATGCATTTCACGCAATACATTCCCAGTTAAGGAGGCGCGATAATAATGAGCTTAGCTCGCATTGCGTGGATTCCCCTTGACGAACAAGCAAGTGAATAACACACACACACACACACACCAACCAGGAGGAAAAACATATGGAATCAATTTTGGCCAGGCCCTCCCCTGAAGCCGGTGTCACACTAGCGCTATTTCCGGAAATTTTCGATGATCAAGTAGTTTCTCGTTATATTGAGGCTCTCTCTCACATTGGAACCGGTAACGGCACTAAAGTTAGATTAGGTTAGGTAGCTGATTTCTTATAACACTAACATTTTGAACCTACCAGACTATAATTGCCCGTAAAAATTGCCTAAGAAAGCGTTCGTGTGACACTGCCTTAAGGGGGGTGACCTGCTTTTGTTGTCCTTTTCTCTCTTTTTCTGGATTGTATTCATTCGGCCCCCAATCAGCCTACTGTTTTAAGACGTTTATCCCTATCCAGGTGTCGATTTATTCCTGGCGAGCAATAGCGAGCCAACATTGTATGGAGAAATCCGGCTTCGCCGGAAATTTGTTTCTATCGAAAAATTTACAAATTTAGCTTGCTGTAAAATCAAAATATATATATGCTGGCTCAATACCGCTTGCCAGGAAAACTCTACACCTGGATGGGGATAAACGTCTTAAAATAGTAGGCTGAATGGGGCCGAATGAATACAAGCCAGAGAGAGAGAGGGAGAGAGAGAAGAAACAACGAGGTGACCCCCCCCCCCCCCCCCCCCTTAACCAATTTCCATGTCAGGGCATCCGGAGTCAATCTTTCTTCTGGCTTCAGTTTTAAGGCTTGGTTTCATCCCAGAAAGAAATCTAACGGGTTTCTACCTGTGGACTTTATTAAGGGAGTAACTTTATATATATATATATATATATATATATATATATATATATATATATATATATATATATATATATATATATATATATTATTGGTTCCGTTCCTAGACCTCCGCCAAGCTTAAGGGGAGATTTCCACCTGGAGGATTTTTTTCTGGACCCCCCTCTCCCTCATGTTTAGCCCCATTGCTTTTGAGATTGTAAGACGTTCGCCCCATTAGTTTGGCGATTTTAAAACCCCTTGCCCCATTTCTATCAATTTTAAGACCATTCGTGCCATTTAGGTGTCGATTTTTTCCTGGCGAGCGATAGCGAGCTTATAATTTAAGGGGAACCGGCCTTCGGCCGGGGAAATTTTTCTACCGAAAAATGTACAAATTTATCTTGAAAGGGGGTCTAGGGGGAGTGATTTTAAGCTTGATGGAAGTCTAGGGAATCAACTAAAAACCTCCCCTTAAGGGAGCTCAGACGGTATTGTGCAGCATAATTTACTGGTTCGGCTCAATGGTTTAAGGAAGGGGTTTAGTTTGCTCTCTAAAAACACACCCACAAGACCCCCCTCCCCCCCTCCCCCCTTCGATATAAATGTGTATATTTTTCGGTAGAAAAAAGTCGCGGCCGAAGGTCGATTCAAATACAGGCTCGCTGTCGCTCGCCAGGAAAAAATCAACACCTACATGTCGCGAAAGGTGTTAATATTGGCAAAGAAATGGGGCAAAAAGTCTGAAAATCGCCAAACTAATAGGGCGAATGTCTTGAAATCCCATAACTAATAGGGCTAAACATGAGGGAGGAGGAGGACTCGAAAAACCCACTGCCTCCCCTTAAACAAATACCTCCCATACACCCCTCCTTCGAGGTATGTTTGTGAATTTTCAGTAGAAATATTCCCCGGCCAAAGATAAAGACAAAATTGACATCTATTACATTTTATTTCATGTTTTTCTTTGTGTATGAAGGAGACAAACGGCAGGTTGGCTGTAACGAGAGTGTTTTCCTCACAGCCAAAAGAGTGACAGAGAGCATGATTCAAGGGACGTTTGCGTAACAATGCCTGAACACATGAAGTTTAAAGCAGTTTAAGTCTTAGGATGAAGGAAAGATTGATTGAGTATTAACACGAAAGGTCCTAAAATCGCCAAACTAAAGAGCGAATGTCTTAAAATATTAAAACAAATGAGGTTAAACATGAGGGAGAAAGGGGTCCAGAAATCAGATCCCCCTTTAATCCCGTTCATTGGACTTCCGGTAGATCCTTTAATTAACCCTTTCAGTACCAGTGACGTCACTTCCCGTCATATTCTAGATTTAATTCAGCTTAGGACGGATATGCGGTAACTCAAAGGATTAAATGAGATAGTCTGCAGCCTTTTCATTATCAGAGGTCCTTCCTAAGCTGACTCAAATCATCTAATAGTTGCTAGAATATAATGATAAGGACGTCGCCGGTACTGAATGGGTTAATCCAGATTCCCGGTAAAAAATGGATGAACCCAGAAATAAAATAATAAAGCGGGCAGATATCTTAGCCCTGGTACGGATATTGCTGAGGGGCGGGCCGGGGTAAAGCGCAGTTATCTTTAAAAACAAAAACAAAAAATCACCAAGATCCCCCTCCCTTCCAGATAAATTTGTATATTTTTCGGTAAAGAAATATCGGTTCATCCTAAATTACAGTCTCGCTATTGCTCACCAGGAAATAAATCGACACCTAAATAGCACGAAAGGTCTTAATGTTGACAAATAAATGGCGCGAAAGATCTTAAAATCGACAAACTAATGGGGCAAAAATCTGAACAACTGAAAACTAATGGGGCTAAATATGAGGAGGAAGGTGGACCAGGAATACGACCCATCCTCCCTTAAGTCATTACTCAGGGGACTCATAACCTCATTCCTGCCCTGCCATTCAGATGCCCACACACCACTCAGGTCAAGTAGATGTGGTAGTGCTCTCCCTCTCTCTCTCTCTCTTCCCTCAGGACAATGAGTGGTAGTGCCCTGTTAAGTGCTCTCTCTCTCTCTCTCTCTCTCTCTCTTGCTCTCTGTATTTTCCAAGTGCTAGAGCCCTGTTAATTGCTCTTTTTTTCTAATTTGATCGATATAAAATGAAGGTGATGTGTCCTTTTGTTTTCTCTCTCTCTCTCTCTCTCTCTCTCTCTCTCTCTCTCTCTCTCTCTCTCTCTCTCTCTCTCTCTCAGGACAAGGAGTGGTAGTGCCCTGTTAAGTGCTCTCTCCTTTGTATCATATTAGTCTAGCACCCACATCCAGATATATCACGAATTGTAACCATGCAAAGAGGGAAATTTTCTAATGTAAACTTCAATAAACAGCGACTAATTTATATATACACTGAATATATATATATATATATATATATATATATATATATATATATATATAATAATTATATATATATGAGAGAGAGAGAGAGAGAGAGAGAGAGAGAGAGAGAGAGAGAGAGAGAGAGAGAGAGAGAGCGAGCGTGAGAGTGTGTATGTATCAAATCTATACAAACCCCCCCCCCCCTCCCCTCCCAATCTCCTCATACGGCAGGTCTTGTTGTCTCCTTCTTCCCCTTAACCAAAAAGACCTTCACAAAGTTAACCCTCAATGCCCGTCCTATTATATATATATATATATATATATACAGGGCGGTTCAGAATTCGGGAACCCAGTCTAGGCATCCATCAATTTAATCTTTTTACTGTATATATCATTATATTTTGATATGTTTAGTTTCCTCCCTAGACCTCCATCAAGCTTAAGGGGAGGTATTTAGTTTGTTACCTACATTTTCATCAAGCTTAAAATTACACTCCCTAGACCCCCTTTCAAGATAAATTTGTACATTTTTCGGTAGAAAAATGTCCCGGCCGGAGGCCGGTTGCTCTTATATTACAGGCTCGCTATCGCTCGCCAGGAAACAATCGACACCTTCATGGCACGAAAGGTCTTAAAATTGATAGTAATGGGGCAAAATGTCTTAAAATGTCCAAACTACTAGGGCGAACGTCTTAAAATCTCAAAAGCAATGGGACTAAACATGAGGGAGAAAGGGGTCCAGAAAAAAAAATCTCTCAAGTGGAAATCTCCCTTTAAGGGGGCGTAAGTGCTTGTTTTCTGGTCTATTTATTAATGTATTAATTTGTTTTTTAGTTTCCTCGCTCGACCTCCATCAAGCTTAAACAAACATCCCCTAGACCCCTTTTCAAGATAAATGTGTACATTTTTCGGCAGAAAATTGTCCCGGCCGCAGCTCGGTTCCTACTAAAATTACAGGCTCGCTATCGCTCGCCAGGAAATAATCGACACCTAAATGACACGAAAGGTCTTAAAATTGACAACGAAATGGGGCGAAAGGTGTTAAAATCGCCAAACTAATGGGGCCGAACGTCTTAAAATCTCAAAACTAATGGGGCTAAATACGAAGGAGAAGGGGGTCCAGAAAAAACAGCCGACCCCCCTAAGAAAAAGACCCCCTAGGCCCCCCCCCCCCCCCTTGTTAACGGTGTGCCTATATAGCTTAATGTTGCCACCCTTCTTGGAAACTCCAGGTATATATATAAAATGTCTCAACTCTTGAAGATTGCTGCTCTTCGTATTATCATCATTATTATCCCGAGCCCTCTTTTCAACCTTCTGTGACAGCGTAATTCAAAAGATCTCTCTCTCTCTATCTGTCTCTCTCTCTCTCTCTCTCTATATATATATATATATATATATATATATGTATATATATATATATATATATATAGTACAGTATTATATACAGTATAATTATATATATCTACATCTCTCTCTCTCTCTCTATATATATATATATATATATATATATATACAGTATTATATACAGTATATAATTATATATATCTACATCTCTCACTCTCTCTCTCTCTCTATATATATATATATATATATATATATATATATATATATATATATATATATATATATATATACAGTATTATATACAGTATATAATTATATATATCTACATCTCTCTCTCTCTCTCTCTCTCTCTCTCTCTCTCTCTCTCTATCTATATACCCAAGTGAATAAATGTATATAATGTACAGTCAACGACATAAGTTAGGGCCTAGGTTTTCGAAACTTGTGACAGGCAGTTTTGTAGTTTGTCTACTTCATTCACATAGAAGAAACAAATATTGTGCTCGGATTCATGTTATAAAAAATCGCGAACCTCAACTATTTCTAATTATGGAAGTATATCTCTAAACACAAATTTCTGAATATATTTTTTTTATACAACAACTGCAAAACTATATATACTATTTCTTGAAAAGCAGGTTTCATCCCAAAAATATTTCAGTTAGTTGTTGTTGTTGCTGTTCCCCAGGCTGCCTGGCCGAACAGCCCCAAGGCCCCAAGCAAGGCCAAAGCCATAACCGAGCGCCCCCACAGAACCCTCCCTGCCGACCACAATAAAGCCTGGGTGACCGAAGCCACTCAATGGAGGGGAGCTAAGGAGGGCGCGGAAACGCCCGGGAAACCAAAGCCCCACCCAGGGCCCTGTGCCCCTCACCAATTATGAAGAGAAAGTTGAGGGTCAAAGGAAAAATGTGACGCTTTGGATTCCAATCTGCCAACCTCTAGGTTGGCAGATTGGGAGGCCAATCCACGGAAGAGACGCCGTCACTTGAGATCTAGAAAATATATAAGTAAAAGGAACAGTCAGAGTAAGCTATGGGTATGGCAGAGATCGCTCAGCTCTCACTCTGATAGACCAGCCCATCACCACTTTCAGTTAGTTATAATTGCACATATAGAAACCATAAAGGGTCCACGAATTGTTATGAGTTTTTATGAGGAACAGTACTTATGTGAGTAACGGTACAGTCGGCCAAATAAGTGATGTCGCGGCACCAACTATATTTCGACCAATAATGGGTATCAGCGCTATCTAAGGTTTAAATCATCGTTCAGAGTGAGATACACAAACATGTTCCTATCTTTACACACCCTATTCAACATCTGACAGACATTAATGCACCACCCAGCGAGCAAAACGTAATGACAGCGGCTACACGACTTATATGGCCAACTGTATGGGCGCGCTAATAAGTCATGTCCCAGCTGGTATTACGTTTGGTTCGCTCTGTGCTGTATTAATGTCTGTCAGATGTTGAATAGGGTGGGTAAGTGTAGGAACATGGTTGAATATCTCACTCGAAATTAAAAAATCCTGTTTATACATTTAGCCCCATTTCTTTGTCGATATTAAGAATGTTCGTGTCATTTAGGTGTTGATATGTTCATGGCGAGCGATAGCGAGCCTCAAATTTAAGAGGAACTGGCCTTCAGCCGGAATATTTTTCTACCGAAAAATGTAAACATTTATCTTGGGGGAGTGTTTTTTTAAGCTTGATGGAGGTCTATGGAGCAAAAAATATATAAAGAAGTAAATACGCCCATCCTCCCTTAACTAACTAACACAGAAAGGAACAGAACTTACACGAGAATATAGAGCAGGTAGACGGATTATATCATTATAAAGCTTTGGGTCGGGTTATATTATAAAGCGTTCGTACTCGTCAAATTATCCGTGACTCTCGGGGATTCATTCGCTCTAAGTGCTCTGCGGGGTAATTGCCGGCTGAGAGCTCCCAACACCGCCACCGCCTTATGCTCGTTACCGTAAGGGAAGATAGGTCGTTTTTCTGGTCCCCCATCTTTCTTTTGCTTAGCCCCATTAGTGTTCAGATTCTTAGACGTTCGGTCCATTAGTTTGGTGATTTTAAGATCTTTCGCCTCATTTCTTTGTGAATATTAAGACTTCGTGTCCTTCAGGTTCCGATATTTTCCTGGCGAGCGATAGCGACCCTGTATTTCAAGAGGTACCGGATCTTGAGGGAGTATTCTAAGCTTGATAGAGGTCTAGGGAGGAAACTAGAAACACAAATAACAAACATATACCTGTATATAGATGAGGAAATATATACGCCCATCTAACGTTATATGATTGACAATATAATTATAAAACGAGCTAGTGTTATAACAGACCTTTCCGGCTGAGAGCTCCCACCACCACCACCACCATCATCATCACCACCACCACCACTTTAGTCGTCACCGTAATAGGATTCACAGGATATAATACGTGCAGATTTTTCCCCTCACTTATTATTCAGCGAATTTGATATTAAGAGATGAATTAAGGCGTTTTTATAATGTTGTGCTTGGCCTGTTTTATTGTTTTATTTTGCTTCATATTAATAGTAACATTATATTTTGTGTTTACATTGCTAGGTGAACTTAGGCCCCTGGTGTGAAAAGACTGTTCAAACCCTGCCCGGCCTCACACCTTGGTCTTCTTGGTTGTGACGGGAAAGGGTAATCCACACGTCATTGTTAAAGAATATATTAGATGTTTTAGTAGTGGAAATACATATGGTGTATTATCACACACACACACACACACACACACACACACACACACACACACACGCAAAAACACATACACAGAGATACATAGACACACACAGCCCTCCTACACACAACCTCACCTACACATACACACGCACAAACACACACACACTCACACACACACACACAGCCCTCCTACACACATAGACAAGAATCCAACGCTAAGCCAACAGAGTAAAGATACCTCACAAATACATACACACACACACACAGACAGACACACACACACACACACACATACAGACAGACACACACACACAGCCAAACACACACAGACAGTCAGAAAATGAACTTATATGCACACAGACACTCAAACGGAGAGAGAGAGAGCGAGAGAGAGGTCAACAAAAGAAAGGAGACAGGATGGCATAGCTTTTATATTTTTTTTTTTTTTTTTTTTTTTTTTTTGACGGTATACACTCCTTATATATATATATATATATATATATATATATATATATATATATATATATATATATATATATATATATAACTTTGATTGCGTTGGTGTTTTCATCCTTTATTCACCCATACCTAAAAATATCCAGCATAGGAACTCCATCTGACAATTAATCCTGCTAGATATTTACTTTGCAGTCCCTCAGAGGCGGGTTAAAAGAAGCCAGGGTCCCGATAAAAGCCATTCTATCATCTCTGTTGACTTTGGTGACCCGGCTTTCTAATTGATTGGTCCTGGGTTCGATTCTTTAATTGGGTGATATTTATTTCTAGCTGGCAATAACTCGATCTATCTACATTTGTACGTATTTATAAATCTGTCTATTTATCTGTCTGTGTGTATGCCTATCTGTCTGTCTATTAATATATCAAATTTGTGTATCTATCTATCTATCTATCTATCTATCTATCTATCTATCGACTTACCCGACTGCAAGACTGACAGATAGATAGATTGATTAGATAAATTAATATATAAAGATAGATAGATAGCCAGAGATAGATAGATAGATAGATAAAGGAAAACTTAAAAGAGATAGAGACATATAGACAGCCAAATATACAGAAGAAAGGTAAGGCAAACATAGAATAATATAAATAGATATAGATAGATAGATAGATAGATATATATATAGATAGATAGATAGATAGAAAGACAGATCAAAGGAGGACAACTTGAAAGAGACAGAGATATAGGTATATAGATAGATAGATATATAGGCTGAGATAGATAGATAGATAGATAGATAGATAAATAGATAGATAGATATATAGGCTGAGATAGATAGATAGCTAGATAAATAGATAGATAGATAGATGATAGATAGATAGATGTATAGACAGATGGATAGATAGATATATAGATACATAGCCAGATAGATAAAGGCCTGTTCCCCCTATGGTAAAAATGGTGAGCTAGGGATAATCAACAATGGGATATGGGTCAGTTTTGGGGTATCTATTTCTCTGTTTGTTTATCTATCTATCTACCTGTTTATTGATCTATTCATCTATCTCTCTCTCTCTCTATATATATATATATATATATATATATATATCTACCAATATATATGTTTCTCTATCGATCTATTGGTTTATCTATTTATCTATCTGCTTATCTATCTATCGATCTATATATCTCTCTATCTGTTTATATATCTGTATTTTATTATCTATCTATATGTCTATCTATCTATCAATCTATCTATCTATATATTTGTTCATCCATCTATCTATTTGTTCATCTATCTATATATCTGTTTATCTATCTATCTACTCATATATCTATTCATCTATCTGTATGTTTATCTATCTATCTGTCTGCGTATCTATCTACAGTACATATATATTTGTTTATGAATATGCAGTGCATATTTACCTGTCAATCAAGTCATCTACCAATCTATCTATCAATACATGTATCTATCTATCTATCTATCTATCCATCTATCTATCTATCTATCTGTCTATCTACCTATCTATCTATCTATTTGTATCCCCAGGTAAAAATATCAAAAGGTAGGAAGAGTCAACAACATAAGAGATGGGTTGGTTTTTGGGAAGCCAGACGTGGAAAATGAATCCAGTTTTATGGCTAGGCTTTGTTACATATAGGAGGGTTTGTGTACTTATCTAATGGATATATATATATATATATATATATATATATATATATATATATATATATATATATATATATATATATATATATTTACAGTATATATATACTGTATATATATTATGCTCCCAGCCGGACTGTTACTGTCGGTGGTTCGAGTCCAAATGGGTGTATAGAACCTCATAAGTCAGCCAGTCAGTAGCCAGCCCTTATTCCCAAAAGGGGTAGGGAGGATCAGCAAGAGATACAAGCAAGGAAAAAGAGGTGACAGGAGAAGAACACATATAACAGTTCGCCCACAACAAGCAAGCACACAAGCATTCAGAAGCACCAAATAATTGTAGAATAATGTTATCACTCTAAAATTGCCAGGAATATGACTCGTGTGAATCCCTCTTGAAAGTCGGAATGGAGTGGGCGATGAATCATGGGGGATCTTTACCCTTGGAGTCTGTTAAGGGAAGCCATTTTTAGATATAAGGGGATCCATCTTGCCTGTTTCCTTTAGTTCATCCTCACTCTCACTCTCGTTTTCTATCTTACTCTTACACTCTCACTCTGACTTCCAGCCATGCAAACAAATATCACACACACACACACAATAAACAGATTATTCGAAAACTACATATATATACAGTATATATATATATATCTTAATAAATAAAGGTCAATGTTTGTCTGTCTGTCTGTCAGTTACCCGACCTACCCGACCTTTGTTACTAAACTCCTCCCACAGTTTTGGTGCCAGGTGGGAGTGTGGGGCACCGTTGGAAAGCTCAGGCTTTGGAGATGGTTTTAGGCGAGTTTAGTGGAAATCAGAGACACTTTTGTTTAATAAAATTTTCGGCAGAACTTATGTAGTATACGGGAGAGAAAAAAAAATGCGAAAAAAATGGCCGTTTGGGGCAGAAGGAGGCCTCCGATCGAAAAGGTGTATGGAACGAAAGTTGTTCGCAGCCCCCCAAAATGGGGGTACGGATGAGGTCAGATCCAAAATCGGAGGTCATTTAGCGGCCGAAATCGAGGTCGCCGTTTAATGAGGCACAGGGAGGTCGAGGCCGGTGATTATGGTAGTAGTAGTATTGTAATGATTGTGGTAGTAGTGATTGATGATGGTGATTATGGTAGTAGTAGTGATGGTGATTATGGTGATTACCCGGGCAACACCGGGTACCCCTGCTAGTATATATAATTATATACTATATATAAGAAAATATAGCAAGTCTTTCACACTATCATTATCAACCTATTATATAGATTTTCCTTCACCATTAAATATAAAATATAATCAAGCCTAACTAAAAAAATATGATCATTATCTAACTATCACTATACCTTGCCATATCTCTTCTGTCATCATTATTCCCCAAACATCACTATCATAATTATATAATCAATCTCTCCCGCTATCATTATCTCCCTATAAACTTTCCCATCCGGTATTTTTATAGAGATTGGCAAGTCACTAGCGGGGTCCAGAATAATGATTAAGGGGACAGTGGCTGTTTTTTTGGCCTATTAATTAATTCATCCATTTATTATTGTTTAGTTTCCTCGCTAGACATCCCTCAAACTTAGAAAAACATCCCCTAGACCCCCTTTCAAGATAAATTTGTGCCACTCCAACAGCTTCCTCTCTCTCCAACACCCCTTCTCCCCTCTCAACACTCTTCTCTGAGCTAGTGCCGATACAAATGGCCAGTCCTGTATAGAATCGTGAGGTTCAGAGTCGTAAAGATTCCAGGACGAGCTCCATAGAAAATGAAATGAATGAAATGAATGAATATTTCGATAGACAAATTTCCCGGCCAAAGGCCGGTTCGTCTTATAATTACAGGCTCGCTTTCGCTCGCCAGGAAAAAATCGACACCTAAATGGCACGGTAGGTCTTAAAATTGACAACGAAACGGGACGAAAGGTCTTAATATCGCCAAACTAGTGGGCCTAACGTCTTAAAATCTGAAAACTAATGAGGCTAAACATGAGGAAGAAGGGGGGCCAGAAAAACTATGTATCTTCCTCGTTTCCCATTACGGCGCTAGAGACGTTAATTGTGTGTGTGTGTGTGTGTGTGTGTGAGAGAGAGAGAGAGAGAGAGAGAGTGTGAGAGTGAGAGAGAGAGAGAGAGAGAGAGGTTTGTCTAAGTTGTTAATAATTAATATATAACTAGATTGGTTGAAAGATATATATATATATATATATATATATATATATATATATATATATATATATATATATATATATATATATATATCCGCTAGAGCTCTGTCAGGTAATCCTCTGTTGGATACTTTTGGATACGCTCGGCATTGAAGACAGAAATATACAATACCAAAGATAAAACAAACAAACATACATAGATACTGTATAGATAGAGTAGATATAGATAGATACATAGACACCCTGGGTATGATAAAGAGTAATTAAATAGATTGGCAGACGATTTAAGCAGCAGACAATTGTATAGATAGATAGATAGATAAATATATATAGTTAATAGATAGATAAATATATATAGTTAATAGATAGATAAATATATATAGTTAATAGATAGATAGATAGATAAATAGATAGATAGATAGATAGATAAATAGATAGATAGAGATAGATAGATAGATAGATAGATACATACTGTACATACATAGATAGATAGACAGATAGAGAAAGAAAAATATAGATAGATAGATAAATAGATGGAAAGATATATATAGATAGACATAGATAAATAAATAGACAGATAAACAGATAAATACATGGTTTGCATGACATGCAGACAGACTGACAACTAGTTTGCAATATAAATCAAGATATATGCAACATGAAATTTGCTCGTTCTCTGACATGCAATCCTTCACCGGCCCTTTTATGATGGGCACGGCATCAAAGGGTTAAAGACGAAACTGATCCGCTCGAACCGCCTCTGATGCTTCATGGAACTTTGAATCATGTGCTTCATATTCAGTCCCTTCAGACCCATGACGACTTTTTACCTTTGAGTCTCTGGTGATGGGCTGGTCTATCAGAGTGAGAACTGAGCGATCTCTGCCATACCCATAGCTTATTCCGACTGTTCCTTTTACTTATGTATTTCCTAGATCTCAAGTGACGGCGTCTCTTCCGTGGATTGACCTCCCAATCTACCAAGATTGGAAGCCAAAGCGTCGCATTTTTCCTTTGCCCCTCAACTTTCTCTTCATAATTGCTGAGGGGCACAGGGCCCTGGGTGGGGCTTTGGTTTCCCGGGCGTTTCCGCACTCTCCTCAGCTCCCCGCCATGGAGTGGCTTCGGTCACCCAGGCTTTATTGTGGTAGGCAGGGAGGGTTCTGTGGGGGCGCTCGGTTATGGCCTTGGCCTTGCTCGGGGCCTTGGGGCTGTTCGGCCAGGCAGCTTGGGGAACAACAACAACAACAACAACCTTTGAGTCTGGCTAAAGTTAGATGCTTGTAGGCAGTTTAAGAAGGACCTATGCTACTAAGAGGGTGTATGGAGATCGTATTATCCCACTTGAGTCGTAGAGGTAGAATGTAAACGACAGAAAATCCTCTAATGGTAACCAGAATACGATGAATATTACGTAATGGTGGTGAAGGGGTTAATATCTGGGAGGAAATGCAGGGCAATTTGGACACCATAACTAATAATTAACCCCTTCAGTACCGGTGACGTCCTTTTTATTATATTCTGCCAACTATTAGACGATTATATTCAGCTTAAGAAGGACGTCCGCCATTTAAAAGGCTACAGACTATCTCAATTAACCCTTTTAGCTACTACATACCCTTCCGAAGCTTCATAAAATCGTCTAAATGCAGCTGAAATAAAAACGAATATCCGCCACCGGTACAGAAGGAGTTAACCCTTTGAGTACCAGCGACGTGTGTTACATTATATTCTAGCTATATTTAGACGATATTATGCAGCTTAGGAAGGATCTGTGGTAGTTATAAGGGTTGGTTGAGATAGTTTGAAGCCTTATTATTGCTGGAGGTCCTTCCCAAGCTGAATATAATAGACTAATAGTTGCCAGAATATGAGGAAAAGGACGTCCCTGGTACTGAACGGGTTAATATACATTCGCAGACAGACTAAAGCCAGTGTCACACGAACGCTTTTTCCGGCAATTTTTGATGAACAAGTTTTTCCTCGTAATCCTTTTCATATTGGAATCGGAAACTAGACTGAAGTTAGACTATGCTAGGTGCCTGAAATCTGATGTAAAGCCGGTATCACACGAGAGCTCACCCTTACCTTCGAACTCACCTTTGAACTTACCTTTGAACTCACCCTTACCTTTGAACTCTTCATTTTGTATTCCTCCCTCGCCAGTCTTCCATCGACTTATAACTTGATACCCCAATCTAGTTATCTCGTAACCTGATATACAGTCTTCAATAACTACGTGACCCAAATTGCCATCACTATATTCAAATCTCCTTTTAAGGGGAGAAGGGTCGTTTTTCTGGACCCCTTTCTCCCTCGTGTGTAGCCCAATTAGTTTTGAGAGTTTATGATGTTCGGCCCATTATAGTTTGGCGATTTGAATACCTTTCGCCCCATTTCGTTGTCAATTTGAAGGCCTTTCGTGCCATTTAGGTGTCGAGTTTTTTCCTGCCTAGCGATAGCGAGCCTGTAATTTTAAAACATTTTTCTACCGAAAAATGTACAGATTTATCTTAAAGGGTGTTCTACGGGGTGTTTTTGTAAGCTTATGGAGGTCTACTGAGGAAACTAATGATATATAAATAAATTGATTAATAATAGAAAAAAATAAAAATAAAAAATAAATATCCCCCTAGGTTATTGAGCATAAAAATAGTACGGTAGCGTTAATAAGCCATGTCTCGCTGGCTCTGTACTGTACTGATGTCTGTCAGATGTTGAACAGGGTGGGTAAGTGTAGGAAGATGTTTGTATATCTCACTCGGTATGAATTTTTGTTTTCCCTATCTTATTTATCATTAACCCGTAATGTACCGGCGACGTCTTTTAAACTTTATTTTGGCTACTATTAGGCGATTTAATTCAGTTTAACCCCTTCAGACTCATATGATGCAGAGGTTGCCAGATTAGCAATAAGAAATAGAGTTATCTCACTCTTATAAATACCTCTCCAAAATTAGTTTTCTGCCCACAGCTAAACTCAAAGACAACTGCAGAGGTTGAAGTAACTAAACTAAAGGTTTATAAATACCCCTGATGGTAACAAAGGCTTTAAAGTATCCCTAATAGGCTCAAAATCGCGTCATATGTCGGAGAGGGTTAAAAGGGCCTCCAACAATTAACAGGCTTCGAACTATCTCACTTAACCCTTTTCACCACCACAAGTCCTTCTTTAACTGCACAAAATCGACAAAATATAGCTAGACTAAAATATAAAATACGTCGCTGGTCCTGGAGGGTTTAATTATTAATTTAGTATTTATTTAGTAAATATATTTGTCATTGTACCGCAAATTAATCTCTCTCCACCTTTCACCTCGAAGCAATCACTCTTCTCCCCTCTCGCTCACACACACATATCGAAAGCTGCCCTCAAGACACTCTCTGATGAATCCCTTAAGGGGGGATGGTTCACTTTTTGCATGTATTCATTATTTTTCTACTTTCCTCCCTAGACCTCCATCAAATTAAAAAAAAGCATCCATTAGATCCCCCTTCTAGATAAATTTGTAAATTTTTCGGTAGAAAAACATTTCTCGGCCGAAGGCCGGTTCTTCCAACATTACAGGCTCACTATCGTTCGCCAGGGAAAAATCGACACCTAAATAGCACGAAAGGTCTAAATATTGACGAAGAAATGGGGCGAAAGGTCTTAAAATCGACTAACTAATGGGGCAAACATCATAACATCTGAAAACTAATGGGGCTAAACATGAGGCAGAAAGTGGTCCAGAAAACCGGCCCACGTCCCCTTAAAGGGGAGGTGGGTTGTTTGTTCGGACCCCCTTAAGGGGAGGTGGGTTGTTTGTTCGGACCCCCTTCTCGCCCAGGTTTAGCCCCATTAGTTTTCAGAATAGTAAAACGGTCGGCCCATTAGTTTAGTGATATTACGACCTTTCGCCCCATTTCTGTGTCAATATTAAGACCTTTCGTGTCATTTAAGTGTCAATTGTTTGCCTGGCGAGCGATAGCGAGCCTGTAATTTAGTAGGAATCGGGCTTTTGCCGTGAAATGTTTCTATCGAAAAATGTACACATTTATCTAGAAGGGGAATCTTGGGGATGTTTTTTGAGCTTGATGAAGGTCTAGGGAGGACACTAAAAAAAACTAAAAAAAAAAAAACTAAAAAAAAAAATAAAAAAATAAAGAGAAAACAAGCAGGTGACCCCCTTAATCTCCTAACCATCTCTACAATTGTAATACTGGGTGGCCGGCTTTTCCATCTAGGCTGTCAAGTCTTTGATCTCGCTCTCGCTCTCTCTCGCTCTCTCTCTCTCTCTCTCTCTCTCTCTCTCTCTCTCTCTCTTTCTGTGTCTTGTTCTCGACGGATGCCACACACTCGCTCTCAACCTCTCTCTCCCTCTCTCTTTCTTCTTCTCCTTTCTCCTTTCCTTCAACTTTCCTTTTCTATCGGATATGCCATCTCTACTAGAATTAAGTCCTGACCACCTCGTTTGGATCGTAAGGTCTGACGTGTGGCCAGTGTATCTATGTAAATCTATCTATGCAAATCTCTCTCTTTCTCTCTATCTCTCTCTCTCCCTCTCTCTCTCTCTCTCTCTCTCTCTCCTATATGTAATATTGGGTGGCTAGCTTTCCCATCAAGGCCTGTCCGAGTCTTTTACCGTGTTCATCAATGGTATATGGACGGGTACACGGTATTCATTCCTCCCTACACGGGGTACATATCTCTCTCTCTCTCTCTCTCTCTCTCTCTCTCTCTCTCTCTCTCTCTCTCTCTCTCTCTCTCTCTCTCTCTCAAATGAAGCCACTACTTTTACGCTCCTCGGTGGCCTAGTGGTTATTGTGTTGGATTGATGCAATATATATATATATATATATATACTGTATATTGGAGAGGAAATAGGAGCGAATGAACTTTAAACAAAAAGAGCTATTTAAGTACCAGGATAGGAAATGCAAGGATTATTATTAGAATATAAATAGTACGAAATGACCGTGGGATACAAAGCAAGACATTCAGTATTGAGACCTATATCGTATTTGTTAGAGAGAGAGAGAGAGAGAGAGAGAGAGAGAGAGAGAGAGAGAGAGAGAGAGAGAGAGAGAGAGAGAGAGAGAGAGAGAGAGAGAGAAAGAAAGAGAGATAGAGAGAGAAAGAGTGTGTTTTGAAGCTTAACAGCCTTTCAGGGGAGGTGGAGACGTAAGCCTTAAAGCTTTAGTCACCTTAAGCTTGAGGTGGAGGCAGAGCTAGAAGAGAGAGAGAGAGAGAGAGAGAGAGAGAGAGAGAGAGAGAGAGAGAGAGAGAGAGAGAGAGAGAGAAAGAGAGAGAGAGAGAGAGAGAATAAGAAGTTCTCCAGAAAACAGAGAGCTGACAACATTTAAACCTAACATTTTGGAGACGCCATCGTATTCTTAACCCTTTTAATTATATTCTGACAATGATGCGACTATTATATTCAGCCTAGGAAGGACCTGTAGCAATAATAAGGCTTCAAACTATCTCAACCAACCTTGTTAACTACCACAGATTCTTTCTAAGCTGCAAAATATCGTCTAAATATAGCTAGAATACAATATATCACACGTCGCTGGTACTCAAAGGGTTAACTAAAGGATTATCTCTTAGGGTGGAAATGGCTACCCCTTGTTCGGTAAACCGTATATATGGTAATACAGTACATCACGGTATTATATATTACTACTATACCAGGTTCCAAATATGTGGACCAAAACACTTGAACTTTAACCTCCATAACTCACAAACGACTAGAGTGATCGAGTTAATATTTCTACCATTTAGGAGTGTGGCTGCTTTGGAGTGTGGCCGTTTAGGAGTGTGGCCGTTTAGGAGTGTGGCCGTCTAGGAGTGTGACCATTTTGACCTACCTGCATTTTACCCACTCTTTTTTTCCTGTCTATCCCAATTCTTCTATATAAACTCCTTACAGGTGAAATAAGTCCCCCCCTCCAAACAAAAAATAAGTCCCCCCCCCCAAAAAAAAAGAAAGAAAACAAAAGAAAAAATACTTGACATTGACATAAACTCAAGGTGAAGTCTTTGGAAAGTACAGTAAGAAAAGTTACAAGGAATTACAAGGAATACTTAGTATCTCAGATATCTTGCGGTCCATTCCGGGGAGATACTCAAAGTGAAAAAAGAGACTGTTTAGTGCACTACACTCTTTACAGAGTGTGCAAAATGCAATAAGTTTGTTCCAGGTAGTACAGATCTTATATGTGAAAATGTTTCCACATGTACTAGTGCTGAACCTATTAAATTCTAATTTCCAGCCATGGTTTCGTGTTGTATTCATATTGAGGCTAAACATTTTGCTATAATCCACGTTGTCAAACCCATTTAAGTATTATATAAACTTCAATGAGCTGACCTCGTAGTCTGCGTGTCTCAAATGGAAAGAGATCAAGAGCTCTCAACCGGTCCTCATAACTCAATCTTCTAATCGATGGAATAAGCTTTGTAGCCCTAGTTTGTACTCTATCCAGTCGCTCTATATCTTTCCTGAGTGCTGAAGACGAGAATTGAACAGCATACTCCAGGAGAGGCCGTATCAGAGCGTTATAAAAGTGTGAGGACTATTTCCGTATTTCTATACTTAAATTGCTTCTTAATATAGCCCAATAATTTCTAAACCTTCTTCTCTACTTCAATGCACTGTTGAGAGAGAGAGAGAGAGAGAGAGAGAGAGAGAGAGAGAGAGAGAGAGAGAGAGAGAGAGAGAGAGATATTCAGGTCAGAAAAGTTTATAAGATAAATTCGTTCAGGGATAGAGAGAGAGAGAGAGAGAGAGAGAGAGAGAGAGAGAGAGAGAGAGAGAGAGAGAGAGAGAGAGAGAGAGAGAGAGAGAGAACACTAGGAAGGAACGAGACCACACGACAAAGGCTATGGAGAGAGACAGAGGGAAAAGTTTAGAAGCCTTGTGGAAGTTGTGGAAGAGTGGAGGGAAGGAGAGTGGATTTGGACTCTGGGAAGGTGTGGAAGATTTTGCTCTCTCTCTCTCTCTCTCTCTCCCTCTCTCTCTCTCTCTCTCTCTCTCTCTCTCTTTATCATTATCTTTCTCTTAGTCCTATGTCTGTCTCTCTCTCACATACAGTCTCTCTCTCTCTCGCTCTCTCTTTATCATTCTCTTTCTCTTAGTCCCTCTATGTCTGTCTCTCTCTCACATACATTATCTCTCTCTCTCTCTCTCTCACACTATCTCTCTCTCTCTCTCTCTCTCTCTCTCTCTCTCGCTCTCTCTTAGTCCCTCTATGTCTGTCTCTCTCTCACATACATTATCTCTCTCTCTCTCTCTCTCACACTATCTCTCTCTCGCTCTTAGTCTCTCTTTCTGTCTGTCTCTCTCTCTCAGTATCTCTCTCAACACCCTTACATTTGGTGTTCTTTGTTGCACCTACTCTTGTCTCCACACTATGTTTATCTTGCCTTATCAAGTTACTATAATGTTTTTATTATTAACGAATGGCTTTTATGTCCATTATGTGTAGCCTTCCGTTATCTTAAAGTTTAATTATTATGGGTTTTTAAATATAAGCACACACACACACACACACACACACACACACACACACACACACACACACACACACACACACACACAGATATACATACATACATACACACAATATATATCTATATATCTCTATATATATATATATATATATATATATATATATATATATATAACGTTTATACACGTGTATAAAGGCGTCTCCTATAACAAGCTCTATATGCTCTGATAGGTCTTATAAATTACATTATTCCGGTGAAGAAACATTGCTGGGGTATGATAGTGCTAAATGAAGTGAGCTTGGTCGGGTTTTGTGGGGTTGTGACTTAGTAGATTAGAGAGATAAATAGCCTGCAATTTTAAGAGGAACCGGCCTTCGGCCTGCACATTTTTCTACCGAAAAATTTACAAATTTATCTTGACAGGGGGGTCTAGGGGGTGTTTTTCTAAGCTTGATGGAGGTCTAGGCAGGAAACTAAAAAAATATATGAATAAATGAATTAATAGACCAAACAAACGGTCTGCCTCCCCTTAATAAGATATACCCCTTTCAGTACCGATGACGTCTCTTTTGTCTTATCTTAGCAATATTTAGACGATTTTATGCAGCTTAAGAACGATTTTTTGTATGAATATGTATCCATTAAGATTGATGTTCCGAGCAAATTAGCTATGTATAACTAAATTCATATTATGCATTTATCAAATATACAACTGATTTGACCTGAACATATCAATCTAAGTGGATATATTTGCATAAAGACTATTGCAAAGGCTCACAAATACTTCGTCAGTAGCGGTACAGTCGGCCTAATAAGTGATGTCTCGGCACCATGTATATATTGCTCTTTAATTGGTATCAGTCGCATCTAAACAGGATTTCTTCATTTCGAGTGAGATATACAAACATGTTCCTACACCTACCCACCCTATTTAACATCTGACAGACATTAATACACCACCGAGAGAGCCCAACGTAATGACAGCTGAGACATGACTTATTAGCGCGAGTGTACAGTCGCGCTAATAAGTGATTTCTCGGCACCAAGTATGCTTTGATCAATAATTGGTATCAGCAATATCTAAGCTTAATTTCTTCATATCGAGTGCAATATACAAACATTTTCCTACACCTACCCACCCTATTTAACATCTGACAGACATTAATACACCACAGAGAGAGCCCAACGTAATGACAGCTGAGACATGACTTATTAGCGCGACTGTACATATTATTCCCGTTTCTGTCCACTATATCGAGTGGCCTGACCTGACTCTACCTGTCCCTCCTTCCCCTCCTGTGATTGGCCGGATCCCCTGCCCCGGTGCTCTCTGATTGGCTGTTATACGATACATTTACAGTGAGAGGGCGGGGTTTGTAAAGATTGACAGGTGACATGGTAGATCATTTTATCATTATGGCTATCATGAGACGATTGACAGGTGACATGGTAGATCATTTTATCATTATGGCTATCATGAGACGATTGACAGGTGACATGGTAGATCATTTTATCATTATGGCTATCATGAGACGATTGACAGGTGACATGGTAGGTCATTTTATCATTATGGCTATCATGAGACGATTGACAGGTGACATGGTAGGTCATTTTATCATTATGGCTATCATGAGACGATTGACAGGTGACATGGTAGGTCATTTTATCATTATGGCTATCATGAGACGATTGACAGGTGACATGGTAGATAATTTTATCATAATGGCTATCATGAGACGATTGACAGGTGACATGGTAGATCATTTTATCATTATGGCTATCATGAGACGATTGACAGGTGACATGGTAGATCATTTTATCATTATGGCTATCATGAGACGATTGACAGGTGACATGGTAGATCATTTTATCATTATGGCTATCATGAGACGATTGACAGGTGACATGGTAGGTCATTTTATCATTATGGCTATCATGAGACGATTGACAGGTGACATGGTAGATCATTTTATCATTATGGCTATCATGAGACGATGTTATGCAGTTTAAGAAAGTTCTGTGTGTGACAAGGGGTTAATTGAGATAGTTTGTCCTCATTAATTCATGGGGGCCCCACCTAAGCTGAAAATAATCGTCTAATGCTAGCCTGACTATAGTAAACAAAATGTCATCTTCTACACTGTAAATATTAATGGGTATGAAAAAGGTAATCAGAGTGTCCATAATAATCTGCCCATTTAAAGGTATATTGGTGGTAATAAAGCCATCTAATATAAGGATAGAAAGGTAAAGCACCATCAAAATACCCAATTGTTTCGCATACCTTTTCTTACCATATATACAGTATACCATGGATATTATAGAATGTAGAGATAAATATACAGTATACAGTAGATATAGTTAAAAAAAATGGAGATTGAGCCTGAGTATATATATATATATATATATATATATATATATATATATATATATATATATATTTTGTAATATATATATATATAGATAGTCAGTCAGTCATAATTTATTTCATAAAAAGACATATACATACACTTTTTACAGAGTTATTTACGTAATCTACATTAAGCTAAAAGTCCTTAGCGCATAGTTGGTTCTGTGTTCTGTACATAAACAATTCTTGATCTGATAGCATTGATATCATTTAGCAATAAGTTAGTAAATCCATACTCATGTAGGATTATTTTTTCAACATCCTTTACAAGAAAAGATCTATGTAACATGTAATACATGTTCTTCTCTATAAAACTACATGGCTTTATGAGATAGATAGATAGATAGATAGATAGATAGATAGATAGATATAAAGATAAGACAGGACTTTATTTAGGTAACTGTACTTAATTATATAATCTCTTTTGACCACTTTATTGACCTGGCCTGACTTCCCCTCCTCTGATTGGCCGGATCCTCTGCCTGGGCGTGCTTTGATTGGCTATTAAAGCGCCCATCAGATTGCATTTTTGTTTTTTTCTGCAACCCATTCGTAGATAGGGCAACCCCGTGTCTGGTATGATTGGCACTCTACATACATACACATATATATATATAACTTGCATTCATACCAAAAAAACATACATATATACATACTGTATATACATACTGTATATACATACATATAATGAACATACTGTACATACAAACTGTGTGTAGCCTACATACTGTACATACACACATACATACATACATACATACATACAAACATACGTATACATACATGCATACATACATACATACATACATACATACATACAGTAAAAAAATATACTTTAAAAAAAAACTTTAACTAAAAAAAATCATAACAAACACTTGAACCCCAATGAACATCCCCTCTAGTTGTAGATTGAACATGACGCCAATAGCTTCCGGTGCCATAACAACTCTTTGGCACCCATAGTTTGGCACTGATTGTATGACACCCTCCCCCTCCCCCACCCCCAACCCCCGCCCCCGCTTGTACTGGTGCCAAGCGGGAGGATAAAAGCAGTGTCAAGTCAATACGGCCGCACTCCGAAACGGCCATTTACACACACACACACACACACACACACACACACACACACACACACACACATAGATAAAGAGAGAGAGAGACACACACACACACACACACACACACACATAGATAAAGAGAGAGAGAGAGAGAGAGAGAGAGAACACACACACACACACACACACACACACACACACACACACACACACACACACACATAGATAAAGAGAGAGAGACACACACACACACACACACACACACACACACACACATAGATAAAGAGAGAGAGAGAGAGAGAGACACACACACACACACACACACACACACACACACACACACACACACACACACACAATACATTCATTCATTAATTAAACGCGGGAAATAACTAAAGTATAATATTCTTCGACACCTTATATTGCCATTATGCAAATACTGCTAAACTATTCAAATAATTCACTTGTTGTTTTTGTCGTTTTTTAGTCACGGGACAAGGAAGCCTAATTGTCAACATGATACCGTAAGATTAACCCCTTCCGTACCGGCGACGTCTTTTTCATTGTATTCTTACTATGTGTAGACGATTGTGTGCAGTTTAAGAAGGATCTGCGGTAGTCAGAAGGGGGTTAGTGAGACAGCCTAGGTCGAAGCCTGTTAAGGGGAGGTTTTTAGTTCGTTCCCTAGACTTCCATCAATCTTAAAATTACACCCCCTAGACCCCCTTTCAAGATAAATTTGTACATTTTTCGGTAGAAAAATGTCCCGGCTGAAAGCCGGTTCCTCTTAAATTACAGGCTCGCTATCGCTCGCCAAGATAAAATCGACACCTGAATTGCACGAAAGGTCTTAATATGGGGTGAAAGTTCTTAAAATCGCTAAACTAATGGGGCAAACGTTTTATAATATCAAAAACAATGGGGCTAAACATGAGGGAGAAAGGGGTCAAGAAAAAATCCCTCTAGTGGAGATCTCCCCTTAATTGCTGGAGTCCCTATTTAAACTGAATAAAATCGTCTAATCGTAGCCGGAATAACGCTAAAAAGACGTTGCCAATACAGAAGAGGTGAGGTGAGGTGAGGTGAGGTGAGGTGAGGTGAGGTGAGGTGAGGTGAGGTGAGGTGAGGTGAGGTGAGGTGAGGTGGTGAGGTGAGGTGAGGTGAGGTTAGGGTTCCTGAATGTCATTTATGTATGTATGTGTGTGTGTGTGTGTATGAATGGACGTATGTAATGAATGTGTGTATAGGTAGCGCAGATATACAGATATATACCGTACATTCCCAACTGTATATTATAGAACCAACAGGACTCGAACCCAGGACAGTAGTGCAGCAATCTAACACCTTAACCACTAGGCCACCGAGGAGCTTAAATTATTAGTCTTATCCCGATTCTAGTTTTGGGGAAGAGTATTGATGATGTTTTGTATTATTTATATTTACTAATGTTATTATTATTATTATTATTATTATTATTATTATTATTATTATTATTATTTATTTTTTAAAGTTTGTTCCTTAGACCTCCCTCAAGCTTAGACAAATACCACTAAAACCCGCCTTCGAGATAATTTATGAGGGATTCCTTGAAATACACTTCACCCCTGCATGGGACTCCTCAACGGCCTTCCTAAGCTGTATATAATCGTCAAATGTTGGCCAGGATACAAGAGTTAGCCAAGCAATGATTTAGGAAGGTTCTTTGAAATACACTTCACCCCTGCATGGGACTCCTCAACGGCCTTCCTAAGCTGTATAATATCTTCTAATGTCAGCCAGAATAAGAGGGTTAGCCAGGAGAGTTGACCCCATTTTTTTTTTTTTTTTTTTTTTTTTTTTTTAGTTAATAAACTAATAAATAAATTAATACAATACAATAATAAATTAATACAATAACTGATAAATAAACTAATACAGTATATATATTAACCCTTTCAAGCTCCAATACGCATTTCGTTTCTGTTTTCTGGTAATTATTAGAAGATTTTATTCAGATTAGGAAGGGTATTTGAAAGTCAGAGGGTTGATTGAGATAGTCTTTACCGTTTTAATACCCACAGATCCTTCCTAAGCTGCCTAAAATCGTCTAATGATAGCCAAAATAAATCGCTAAAACGCGTCAGAGCTTCAAAGGGTTAATACAATAATAAATGACCTAAATAACTATACTAATACAATACACGAATATAGCCCTACTCTAGGAAGTGTGTCATGGGTATTGCTAGATAGTGTGAGTGTGTCTGAGTGCATATGGTGGGTTAATTTGTGTGTGTGTGTGTGTGTGTGTGTGTGTGTGTGTTTTAGTGCATGTGCTTTAGTGTGTGTGTATGTGTCGATGTAAGTGAGAATGGGTGCGATGTGTACTGAGTATGGGTGTATAAATGCTTGGGAGTGTGTGTGTGAGTATGTATGTGTCTATGTATGTATCCCTGTGTATGTATGTATGTATGTGTACCTCGCTAACCAGAGATAGGATAGTATAGAGCTGCACAGGTTGTATGTATGTATGCATGTATGTATGTATGTTTAAAGGTATGTGTAATTATGTACGTCACTAACTAAAGAGAGGAGCGTGTAGAGCTTGAACAGATGACACAGAGAGGGTAGTGTATATGTATATGTATGTGTGTATTTATGTGATTGTATATATATGTGTGTATATATGTATGTGTACGTGACTTACCAGAGAGAGGAGCGTGTAGAGCTTGAACAGATGACACAGAGAGGGTAGTGTATATGTATGTGTGTATTTATGTGATTGTATATATATGTATGCATATATGTATGTGTACGTGACTTACCAGAGAGAGGAGCGTGTAGAGCTTGAGCAGATGACACATGGGGAGGGCAGAGAAGCTCACAGCTCACTAATCAAAGCTCCTCCTGTAAAGATACAAGAATTGTTCACTAAATTACAATATAATTCCTTAAATGTATAAACAACTTAATATCAGTCTACGTATTATATATATATAAATATATATAAGTGTATATGCGTGTGTGTGTGTGTGTGTGTGATGAGATAGATAATACCTAGGGTTGGGATTCAAACCCATGCAGGCAGCCTCCGTGGCGGTATAGTGGTCAGAGATCCTCCCAGTAAATCTTAAGTAACCTTTTTAGTACTATGACATATTTCTAAAAAGAAATTCTGGCTAATATTGTACGCGTGTAGGCATATTAGCTAGAATCAGTGGGGAATCAGTGGGGAAGCAGTGGGGAATCAGTGGGGAATCAGTGGGGAAGCAGTGGGGAATCAGTGGGGAATCAGTGGGGAAGCAGTGGGGAATCAGTGGGGAAGCAGTGGGGAATCAGTGGGGAATCAGTGGGGAATCAGTGGGGAAGCAGTGGGGAATCAGTGGGGAAGCAGTGGGGAATCAGTGGGGAATCAGTGGGGAATCAGTGGGGAAGCAGTGGGGAATCAGTGGGGAAGCAGTGGGGAATCAGTGGGGAAGCAGTGGGGAATCAGTGGGGAAGCAGTGGGGAATCAGTGGGGAAGCAGTGGGGAATCAAATATAAAAAGACAAAAGAGAGCTAATGCGATTTCAACTAACTCTCTGGCCCCCTCCAATCCTTCCTAAGCTGAACAAAAAATCGCCTACCGATAGCCAACCCAAATTAAAGGAATGCCGGTACGTCATACTGCATTAAAAGGGTTACACTCCAAATGTCCCCCCCCCCACCCCCCACCTATAACACCCAATCCTCAAGACGGACATAATAAGAGTGAGTGGGTCTGTCTGTCTGTCTGTCTGTCTGTCTGTCTGTCTGTCTGTAAGAGCCTTTGCTAATATCTCCCACTAGGGGCTTTGGTCTTTGTTGTGTGTGTGTGGGGGGGGGGGGTCGGGGGCCGGCGGAAGGAGGCGATATTAAAGAAACGATAATTATTATTTAGTGTGTGTGTGTGTGTTTGTGTTGTGGGGGTGGAGGGGGCGGATAGGGGGGATATTAAAATACCGATCATTATTATTAATTTTAGAGTGTGTGTGGAAGGGCGGGGAGGGGGCGATATCAAAGAACTGATCATTATTTTGTTGTACGAGAGAGAGAGAGAGAGAGAGAGAGAGAGAGAGAGAGAGAGAGAGAGAGAGAGAGAGAGAGAGGGGGGGGGGGCCACAATACCTATTTCCCCGGTATATTCAGTAAGTTCATTAACCGGGGGGGGGGGGGGGGGGGGCGGACTCGGGTAGTGATTAAAACGCCAATACTGTCAATACCCTCCCCTTCAGCCGGTAATGGATGCGACTCCAACTTCCCCGGCGCTAATTCTCGCTAATTGTCTCACGAGCGCTTTCTTTCTTTTCCGGCAATTTTGCTTCGATGAGTAAGTATTTTTCCCTTAAATATTTTGAGGGTGTTTCATATTGGCATAGGGAACTAGACTGAAGGTAGATTACAAGAGGTGGCTGAGAATTCTGATGTAACCGAGATTTTAAGGCTTTTTTGTTCTTGCTCTCCTTTTCTCTCTTTCTCTGGCTTGTATCCATTCGGTCCCATTCAGCCAACTGTTTTAAGACTTTATCCCCATTCAGGTGTCGATATCTTCCTGGCGAGCGATAGCGATCCAGTATTGTATGGATAGAAATTTTTCTATCGAAAAATGTACAAATTTAGCTTGCTGTCAAAACAAACAAATATGTATATGCTGGCTCGCTACCGTGAAAAGAATGACAAATAGTGAAATATAGTGAAATACAAGTGATACACATTGACACAAAGGGAAATTAATGTGTCAACATAGTGAAAAACAGTGATATATATATGTGAAAATAGCGAGACAATATATCGGTAGTAATAGACTGCCATTGTTTTGTGAGGGTGAAGAAGGAAGAATTCAGCCCCAGGAGAGATGACAGCAAACACATATCCCTAACACTCTCATGCACTCTTAAAGGGAGATGGGTCGTTTTGCTGGTCCCCTTTCTCCCTCATGTTTAGCCCCATTGCTTTTGATAATTTAAGACGTTCGCCCCATTAGTTTGGCGATTCTAAGAACTTTTGCCCCATTTCTGTCAATGTTAAGACCTTTCGTGCCATTTAGGTGTCTAATTTTTCCTGGCGAGCGATAGCCAGTCTGTAATTTAAGAGAAACCGACCATCGGCTGGGAAATTTTTCTATCGATATATGTACACATTTATCTTGAGGAAGGGTGTTGGGGGGGGGGGGGGTTAATGGTTGATGGAGGTTTATGAAGAAAACTAAAGAAATTATAACAACATATACACAAAAAATATATAAATACGCCCATCCCCTCTTAACGCCATTTTCCTATTATTCTGGCTAAAGCTGGTGTCACACGAGCCCTTTTTCGAGCAATTTTTACGGGCAATTATGTTCTGGAAGCTTCAAAACTTACGGTTTAGCAGAATTCAGCCGCCTGACATAATCTACCTTCATATTAGTTGACGATACCAGAGCGAAAAAGTGTCGAAATAATACGAGAACAAAACTTTCTCATGGAAAATTGATGGAAAAAGCGCTCGTGTGACGGCGGCTTAACCCAAGATGATTTTCTCAAGTTAAGCTGTATCTGATTTCAATTGGGTGAATCTAAACTATTCACCCAATAAAGGGGTCATATATTAACCCTTTGAAGCTCTGACGCGTTTTACCAGTTTATTTTGGCAATCATTAGACGATTGTATGCAGCTTAGGAAGGATCTGTGGGTATTAAAAGGGTAAATACTATCTCAATCAACAATCTGACTTCCGCATACCGTTACTAATCTGAATAAAATCGTCTATTGATATCCAGAAAACAACAGAAACGCGTATTGGAGCGTGAAAGGGTTAACTGCTTCTGTTCCAAATAGGTATAGGCCAGAAATCGTGACCCCCTAACCTCTGTAACTCAAAAGAAGGGCTGGAGAAAATGGGCTGTAAATCTCCACACCTATTCCCTGGCTGACCCTTCCCAAATGGTAGACATATTAACTCGAGTGCTCTAGTTGTTTGTTGGGAGTTGTAGAGGTTAACCCTTTCAGTAACGGGCGCGTCCTTTTAACTATATTCTGGCTACTATTAGAATTAAATAGAAAATAAAAATGAAAAATAGGAAAAGTGGGGATTGGGCCTGAGCATATAGATAGATAGATAGATAGATAGATAGATAGATAGATAGATTAGACGACTGTATTCAGCTTAAAATAAACAAATACTCCCGAAGTTCGGTCGGAATAAAGTTACCAATCAGGTAGTGTGGATCGAGTCTCGCAGGAAACTCATCGCTAATTCTCCGGTTTCTCTCAGCTCCGTTTCCGACTTCGCGCTGCAGCTCCCGGTAAATACACACCGTAAAACACGGACACTTCGGCTCAATTGTCCTCTCCACTTTCTGCTCTCGCTCTTTTTCCAATTACACTATAAATACAATCGGAGTCACACGAACACTTTTCCCGGCAATATTTTGGAGCAATTTTCTCCTGGTAACTTCAGAATCGAACTTTTATTAGTCTTAAGAGGGAGGTAGTCGCTTTTTCTGGCCTCCCTTCTCCCCTCGCGTTTAGCCCCATTAGTTTTCAGATGTTAAGACGTTTGTTCCATTAGTTTGGCGATTTTAAGACCTTTCACCCCATTTTGTTGTCAATATTAAGACCTTTTGTGCCATTTAGGTGTTGATTTTTTCCTGGCGAGCGATAGCGAGCCTGTAATTTTAAGAGCAACCGGCCTTTGGCCGGGACAGTTTTCTACCGACAAATGTACACATTTATCTTGAAGGGGGGGGGTCTAGGGGTGTTTTTTGACGGTTTGATGGATGTATAGGGATGAAACTATACAACTAATATAAATATAAAACAATAACCATATACAATAACCATATACAATAACCATATACAATAACCATATACAATAACCATATACAATAACCATATACAATAACCATATACAATAACCATATACAATAACCATATACAATAACCATATACAATAACCATATACAATAACCATATACAATAACCATATACAATAACCATAAACAATAACCATATACAATAACCATAAACAATAACCATATACAATAACCATATACAATAACCATATACAATAACCATATACAATAACCATATACAATAACCATAAACAATAACCATATACAATAACCATATACAATAACCATATACAATAACCATATACAATAACCATATACAATAACCATATACAATAACCATATACAATAACCATATACAATAACCATATACAATAACCATATACAATAACCATATACAATAACCATAAACAATAACCATATACAATAACCATAAACAATAACCATATACAATAACCATATACAATAACCATATACAATAACCATATACAATAACCATATACAATAACCATATACAGTATATACGGCCATCCAGAATTAATATAACGCGGCATCCTCCTCAAAGGGTTAAATAGCACTGGCAAAGCAACTCTTATTCTTCGGAACCTTTTAGCGCGACTTCCCGACTTGGCTTCTTCGCTCGATAAAACCTGCAACACGGGCACTCCGGGTCAATTGCATGCTTCCGTTTCTTGTTGCACCGTCTTAGAAACTGTTACTAGACGATTATATTATACAGGTCATTACTGTATTTGGGTTTAATATCGATGTTTACAGGCCGAACTTCCTTATAGCCTGAAACTCGCAAGAGGTCAATTGCAAAAAGATCCACAGTGTCTCTTATCTGTGTTGTTGTTGTGGTTGTTGTTGTTGTTGTTGGTGTTGGTGTTGTTGTTGTTGTTGTTGTTGTTGTTGTTGTTGTTGTTGTTGTTGATTGTGTTTTAGAGATTTAGTATAAGACGATGGAAGTGCTTTTGTAATCGACTTTGTTATTTGTTTGTGTTGTTATTGTTGTAGTTTGCGTTGTTGTTTTCGTCTCTCTCTCTCTCTCTCTCTCTATATATATATATATATATATATATATATATATATATATATATATATATATATATATATATATATATATATATATATATATATATATATATATATATATATATATATATATATATATATATATATATATATATATATATATATATATATATATATATATATATATATATATGTATATAAGACATCTTGAAAGTGAGCCTGGTATAAGGATGAAATGTCCCTGTTATGTTATGGTAAGGAAGAAATATTGTACCGTGATATACATAATTGTGTATACATTATCTTCTAGCCTTACATCTCTCTCTCTCTCTCTCTCTCATTACTCGTCCCCGCCATGTCTCATTATCGCTCCCCTCTCTCTCTCTCTCCCTTCATTTCATATTGAGGTCTGAGCAGAATGATGTGCGGGGGATTGTGGGAGGCTGGCTTAAATTGGATTGTCTTATTAATGGGAGATGGGACGCTTTTCTGGACACGTTTCTCCCGCATGTTTAGCCACATTAGTTGTCAGCTTATAAGACGTTCGGCCCATTAGTTTGGCGATTTTAAGACCTTTCGCGCCTTAGCTTTGTCATTCGTGTCATTTAGGTGTCGATTTTTTCTTAGAAAGCCTGTAATTTAGGAGAAACCGGCCTTTGGCCGGGAAATTTTTCTACTGAAAAATGTCAATATATATTTTGAAGGAGGATCCTGGGGTTGTTTCTGTAAATTTGATGGAGGTCTAGGGAGGAAACTAGTAAAACAATTTATAAATGAAAAATCGAACAAAAATGAACCCATTCAGTATGATGGATATATATATATCTGATTTATTATTTTTCATATATTCTCCTGCCTCCTCTTCCCATTTTAATTATCTTCCAGTCTTCCATCATTTTCTACTCCACCTCCTTCCTTCCTTCCTTCCGTCCTTTCTGCCTTCCTTCCTTCCTTCCTGTTCTTACCCCTCTGTCGTCTCCTTTCGTTGCCTCCCCTCCTCATTTTCTCCTCTTTCTGTTCCCAAGTATCACCACCTCCTCCACACCCCTTCCTCATTACCTATCCCCCCTTCCACAGCACTTCCTTCCTTTCCTCCAAGATCCCTCCCCCACCCCATCCCTCCCCTCACCTCTTATATATCAACGCCCGCCCCCACCCTCTGTCCTTCCTTTCCTTTAAGTTCCCCCCTCTTCCTCATCCCTCCCCATCCTCCCCCACCCCTCCCTCCTTCTCTATACTATTTACTATAGGGTCTCATTCTCATATATATTGCCCAGGAGGGGTTGAACTTTACTCAGACCTTTAATATAACACATTTAATCACCTATGTTCTCTCCTTCCCTCACTCTTTCCCCCTCCCTCCTACACTTTTTCTACTCCTCCTACCCACTTCACCCCTTCCTCCTAACCCCCTACTTGTTCCTTCTACCCCCTTTCCTTTCCCTCTCCCCATCCCTCCTTTCCTCCACACCACTTTTACTCGCCCCCCTCCCTCTCACACACCCCCAACCCCACCCTCCCCCTAGTGGCTCCTTCTACCCCCTCCACCTTCCTTCCCATCCCTCTCCATCAACCCCCGCCCCACCCCCACCCCCACCCCATTCCCCCTCACCCCTACTATATAATATTTACCTCATTCTCATATATATTGGCCAGGGGGGGGGGGGGGGGTGCGAACTTTACTTTGAGCGGTAATAACACACCTTCGCGGCCATATGATGATGATGTCGGATCTTTAATTCCGTCGTGGGAGGGAGCGGAGGTTTAAGGGGGTTCACCTTTTTTTTTTTTTTTTTTTTTTTTTTTTTTTTTTTTTATCTTTCTCTCCTTTTCTCTCTTTCCCTGGCTTATATCCATTCGGCCCCATTCAGCCAACTGTTTCAAGACGTGTATCCCCATCCAGGTTTCGATGGATACTAGATTCACACCAATGGTAATAATTCATATTTTGTCACCAACCAACTTTACTTCTAAACTCAATTAATGAAATCAACAAATGTCATTAAAACAGTAAAAAACCACCATAATTTTTAAGTTACGAATTAATATCCACCGTGCCAATGTCGGATTCGCAAAAACCGTCAATGCTAATCAAAACTTTTTGCTATCTATCTCTTCCTTGAAGCTCGGCACTGCATACCTGTCCAGAGAATGATTCCCTTTGATATCAGAGGAGAAACTTTTATGAGCCAATTTTCATGCATTCATTTCATACTTAACAAGGGAAAAAATGAAAGAAATGTAAAAATGAAGGAACGAGAGAGAGAGAGAGAGTTAACAAATACGGAAAGGGTTGAATTTTAAGAGATAATTAGGATTGCATTTTTCCTTATCGGCATTTGGGAATTCGACCAAAGTAAAATCCTGTTTCAGCAGAAGGGAAATTACAAAGTGAAGGGAAATGTCGATTAATAAGTTGTTGTTGTAATTGCATTGGTAAATTCAATTATTAAACGTATTTAATTAATTTAGTTTTAATTCTTCACATCAATCATCCCCAAATGAAATAAATTAAAGTTTGTATTTCTCCCGGGGATTCGACCCCGGACAAAGCATAAATAACTTAAACTCTCTAACCATCATCATCATCAGATGAAGGTATTGAGGGATAATCCTTTACAACGGCACCTTGTATCTACATTCTACTTTTCCTATTTTTCTGAAGAGTGTAGAGAGGGGAGAAGGGGTGTTGGAGAGAGAGGAAGCTGTTGGAGCGGTTTTGTTATGTGTGTTTAGCCTGTATACGTCGTCAGGATGTTCCCTGCCTGGGTGCGAGCATGTGAAACATGCTAGGACGTACTACCACACCCACTAAATGTCCGCCGTGGCAGGGATTCGATCCCGGGTCTTGCAGATTCACACGTAGGCGTGCTCACCACTCGACCACCATTACACCACTTAGACAGTTGAATATAGCCAAAGGACTAACGTTTAATGTGTTCTATAGGTACCCCCCAAAAAATGAAAATGATCTCTCTCTCTCGAACACTCAGAACGCTTGAGAACTTGCCAAGCTTAGTGTCGGACCAAAATTCTTCTGAGTTACCCGTCTGGCTATAAACGTTCGAGTCAGGAACAGAACATGTCATGGTGGAGTTTGTGTTAACCCTTTGAGTACCAGCGACGTGTTATATTTGATTCTAGCTATATTATGACGATATTGTGCAGCTTAGGAAGGATATGTGGTAGCTAAAAGAATTAAATGAGATAGTGACGTGTAGCCTTTTAATGGCTAGAGGTCCTTCCTATGCTGAATAAACTCATCAAATAATCGCTGCCAGAATTGAACGAAAAGGACGTCACCGGTACAGAAGGGGTTAACCCATTCACCCGACAAATTCCACGGTACCTGAACCGGTTGCATACATGACAATCGGTGGGTGTTGTGTGGCGGGTTGTAAACATGTCCACGACCCTCCCGACACTTACCGCCCGGTGTATATTGCGTCCCTGTCGGTGATCGGAGACGCGATGGGTATTTTATAGGCATCACGCAATTGTCTTTTATATATATATATATATATATATATATATATATATATATATATATATATATATACTGTATATATATGAATAAAATCGTGCAGCCGTCTCCCGTACACCCTGCAACAGTCTCTCCCGCGAGCAATGCCAAGACTCCCCCCCCCCCCCCCCCCCATTCACGAATTCACGAGAGGCGATAACGCGTAGGATAGAGAGAGAGGCTGCTGGGAGTTATCTTCGGGTGGGCTTCGGTTCAGTTCAGTGGAAGCTCGATAAAGTACAGGGAATGCTCAGTTCAGTTCAATTAAGTTCAGTTCAGTTTAATTCGCATAGATAGATAGATAGATAGATAGATAGATACATAGATAGATAGACAGATACATAGATATATAGAGTTAGATAGACAGACAGACAGACAGACAGACACAGATAGTTAGATAGATAGATAGATAGAGATAGATAGATATACAGTATAGATAGATAGATAGATAGATTGATGGATGATAACCCATAAATAATATCCACAAAATGGACCATACTATTAACAGTAGTCCGTGTGTCAGTTAACTAAAGGTTCTCCCAGCGTAACATGGCAATTTACCAAACAATAACCCGAGACTTAGCCCAGCCGTTAGTGAAGAGATAATGTAGAAGGTAGAGGCGGAGTTATCTTGGTGTGGATGTCACTTCAGTTCGATTCAGTTCAGTTAATTTAGTTTAGTTTAGTTTGGTTCAGTTCAGTTCAGTTTAACCCATTGGCTGCGGGAGACGTTCCGGAACGCTATGGCAATTTATAGCAATTTACAGGATTTTAAAGCCTTGTGGAGACGAGTCCGAGTGAGCGGGATTGCGGCAGGCCCCCGTCTGCGCTCCAGCCAGGTAGCCGTGGCACTGAGGGATATGAGCCATGAACCTCTAGACATAAACAGCATTGTTAAAGGCAAATGTACCGCGACATTAGCGATATTCGCTCAGTATTAGCAAATGTCTATGGTAGCGCTGCGGATTAACCCTGCACGCTACGAACTTCTTTCTGGTGTCATTTTGAAGCTATTCGTCTTCTAGTTTTTGGCTGAATACATTTAATTTTATTCAGACTCTTGCTCAATCATTCAGGACTGCCTGAATGAGCCCTAATATACCATAAATATGCCCGCAGCGTAGGCTAAGTGTTAATTCAGTTTAGTTCAATTTAAGTTCAATATAGTTTAGTTCAGTTTAATTCAGTTCAGTTTGGTTCAGTTCAGTTGTATTCAGTTTAGTTCGGTTTAGTTTAGTTCAGTTCAATTCAGTTCAGTTTGGTTCAATTCAGTATAATTTCGTTTAGTTCAGTTTAATTCAGTTCAGTTACATTTAGCTCAGATTAGTTCAGTTTAATTCAGTTTATTTGAGTAACGAAAAGGCAAAATATATATGAGATTGACAAATTTAACCCCTTAAAGATTATGACGCATTTTGACAGTTTATTTTGCCTATCATTTGACGATTTTATACAGCTTAGGAAGGATCTGGGAGAATTATAGCTGTATACTGTATAGTATATATATTTATGCAAAGAATAAAGCCCTGTTTAGTATATATATATATATATATATATATATATATATATATATATATATATATATATATATATATATATATATATATATATATATATATATATATATATATATATAGTGTACGTTGGCTATTTCAGTCCTATTGAATCTTGGAGAGAAATTGTGTTTAATAAAAAACCTGACTAGTATTATTATGATTATTATTATTATGATTATGATTATTATTATGATGATTATTATGATTATTATTATTATGATTATGATTATGATTATGATGATTATTATGATGATTATTATTATGATGATTATGATTATTATTATTATGATTATGATTATGATTATGATTATGATGATTATTATGATGATTATTATTATGATTATTATTATTATGATTATGATTATTATTATTATGATTATGATTATTATTATTATTATTATTATTATGATGATTATTATTATGATTATTATTATGATTATTATTATGATTATTATTATTATGATGATGATTATTATGATTATTATTATTATTATTATTACTATGATGATGATTATTATTATTATTATTACTATGATGATGATTATTATTATTATTATTATTATTATTATTATTATTATTATTCTATTATTATATTGTTGTTGTTATCGTTTTCTGTTTTTTTTTTAATAGAGAGAAAGAGGTACGGAATACAGCAGAGGATGGTGTACCTGTCAATTAATATAAAATGACGAACAATAACACAAATTAATTAATATTGCATGGGATATACCAGCTGTGCCCTAATGATGACAACTATAACGCAAAACATAAATATTTTGTGTTCATATTACCCTCGTTGCAGGTTCTATGCATATTACCCTCGTTGTAGGTTCTATGCATATTACCCTCGTTGCAGGTTCTATGCATATTACCCTCGTTGCAGGTTCTATGCATATTACCCTCGTTGCAGGTTCTATGCATATTACCCTCGTTGCAGGTTCTATACATATTACCCTCGTTGCAGGTTCTATGCATATTACCCTCGTTGCAGGTTCTATGCATATTACCCTCGTTGCAGGTTCTATGCATATTACCCTCGTTGCAGGTTCTATGCATAATAGATTTTTTTTCGACCCCCTTTGTTTTCGACCCCCTTTGTTTTCGACCCCCTTTGTTTTCGACCCCCTTCTCCCTCATGTATAGCTCCATTAGATATTATGTTCCCTCCACCAACCAACTTTACTTCTACTTTTGAGATTTTCAGACATTCACGCCATTACCTCAGAGATATAAAGCCATTTCGTGTCATTTAGCTGTCGAATATTTCATCGCGAGCGATAGCGAGCCTGCAGGTTAAAAGGAACTGGCTTTCGGCCAGGGCATTATGCTACCGAAAAATTAACAAATTTATCTTTAGGCGGTGTCTCGGGAGAGAATTTTGTAAAGCTTGATGGAGGTCTAGGAAGAAGAAAAAAAAGTACGAAGTCATTTAAATAATAACATTAATATTTAAATATATACAAACATAAACAAACAAATACATATATAAATAAATATATATACAAACCAATAAATCTCTGCCCTTCACAACCCGCCGTATATATATACTGTCCCGGCGAACAACAACAACACAACGGAACCATGAAATAAACAAAACAATAATAATTAATCTTTACAAATGCTTACAACAAAACGCGAATAAATGTGGGCTTATTTTCTGTGTGCCCAATCCGCCTACGTTATTATTGTGAGCCTTGTGTGTGTGAGCATGATCACTAGTTTGATTTTATATTTTATTCATATATTTTTGTTTGTTTTCCTAAGGGGACAGTGAATATTGTTTGGGTCTATCTATCTATTTATTTATTTATATATAGTCATTTTTCCCCCCTCCCTAGACCTCCATCAAGCTTAAACAAACATCTCCTAAACCCCCATCGATATAAATTTGTACATTTTTCGGTAGAAACAGGTCCCGGCCAAAGGCCGGTTCCTCCTACAATTACAGGTTCGCTATTGCTCGCCAGGAAAAAAATCGACACCTAAATGGCACGAAATGTCCTAAAATTGAAAAAAGGTCTTAAAATCGACAAACTAATGGGGCAAACGTCTTAAAATCTCAAAACTAATGGGGATAAACACGAGGGAGAAGGGTGGCCGTAAAAGCGGCCCATCTCCCCTTAATAAACCTGTGTGTCGGTGTTGATGAAAACTCTGTGTTGTTTGTGTGGGAGTGAAAATAAATGAATACATGGTGATTGTTTGAATCATAGTATATATATATATATATATATATATATATATATATATACTCAGTGTATATACTAGTGTAGCCAGGTAATAGATTTTCTTTAAGACATACGAGGTTAAATGAAGAAGCTATTTTAGCATTCAATAATTAATTGTTTATATTTTCAATATTTGTAACCAGTCTTCGTTGTTGCTCAGTAAGAAGGTGGAGCAGGGTAGCAAAGTTCATAATTATTAACCAACGTTTCGCTAGACACAGCTATAGTCTATTCACTGTAAGTAGGCGAGAAATCATCACCTCTAACCTCTGTAACTCAAAAGCCACTAAAGTAATCAAGCTAATGTTTCTACCGTTTGAGAAGAGTCAGTCAAGGAATAGATGTGGAAATTTACAGCCAATTTTCTCCAGCCCTTTTTGAGTTACAGAGGATATAGGTCATGATGTCTCGCCTACTTACAGCGAATAGACTATAGCAACCTCAGGGTAATGCTGTAAGGGGCAGTCGAGGGGGAATGCTATATATACAATTTCGGATACCACTGGCGGGAGGTGGGAGGAGCTACCGCGCGCTCAGGCGGCTGCCATTGGTATAGGTAGCGCCAACGAACTTGACAGTAATCTTGACCCCTTAACTTCTTGTAACTCAAAATTAATGAAAGCAATCGGTCTGAAATTCCTCTCATTAGGGAAGAGCCCACCAGGTAATAGGTGTGGATATTTACAGCCAGTTTGCTCTAGGCCCTTTTGAGTTACGAAGAGGTGAGGGAACGAGATTGTTGTCAAAATGCCTCAGGGGCACTCAAAACAAAGGAATATGTCATTAGGTGAGATAATTTATCTCTAGTACTTCCTACCACTCATCCACATGTGTCTCAACCCCCCCCCCCCTTCCCTTCCCCTCCTTTTTCTCCCCTCTCCCCCCTCCTCACTCAATTATTGGCTATTTTTCCTCTTATTTCCCTCATTTATTGGTTATTCTCCACGCCGATTAACGTCAGGCGGGCTCAGGGACAGGGCTGAGTCATTTAGAGACCCTCTAGAAGTGTGAGATCTCTCCCGGGCAGCTTGGTATGTTGTGAGACGTTGCAAAGGGAGGATGTATGTCTCTCGGCCGGCTGACCCATAATACGACCGGGCGGCGAAAATATACGTTGTCCACCACCCAGATGCTGTTCCCACTTCTTTGTATCACTCTTCAATGTTCATATGTTCATCATGTAAGTAGAATAAATGCACATGGAGAAGAAATAATGCTGTATATGGTAACTGTATTGGTGGTGTAACGGTTTAGATGCTTATGTTCTGGGTGTGGTGTCCCGAGTTCAAATCCCAGGAGAACCACATGCTTTCATTAGTTTATTCAAGTACATTGTAATTGATGATGGATGTTAAGAACTGGGTGTTACTTAAAAGAATGGAGAGTAATGAATTCGCATAGAACCACATTTGTCAACACCCCATTCTCGCGCTCCTCGGGTTAACCAAGAGCCATAATTTAGGGGGGTCACAGGCTTTTTTTTTAACTTTCTCTCCCTTTTTCTCTTTCCCTGGCTTGTATCCATTCGGCCCCATTCAGCCAACTGTTTTAAGACGTTTATCCCCATACAGGTGTCGATTTATTCCTGGCGAGCGATAGCGAGCCAGCTTTGTATGGAGAAATTCGGCTTCGCCGGAGACATTTTTCTATCGAAAAATGTACAAATTTAGCTTGCTGGCAAAACAAAAAAATATATATATCCTGGCTCGCTACCGCTCGCCAGGAAAACATTGACACCTGGATGGGGGTAAACGTCTTAAAACAGTAGGCTGAATGGGGCCGAATGGATACACGCCAAAGAGAGAGGGAGAGAAAGAGAAAAAAAAGCGAGGTGGGCTCCCTTAACCTGATGAGGGAATCTGTCTCCGTCCCTTGAGCCCTTTCTCTGTGCTAATAATACCCTGCAGGTGATAGTTTAATGTTGTTTGTGTTTCTCTGAGGGGGAGGGGGGGGGGGGTTTAATCACTGTCACAACACCAAATTAACTATTATCTGTGTATGTAAATCCTATGTGCTCCAGTATGTGTTTATGTGTGTGTATTTACGTCTGTGTGTGTGTGTGTGTGTATGTGCGCGTGTGTGTATCTGCCTGTGTAAACCTTAACCTCCCAATTATTCTCGCTGTCCCCCCCCCCACCCCTCGCGTTCACCAACCCCTTGCCTCTCAAGTGTATTTCACCAGAGGAGAGAGGAGAGGTGAGGTGAGGTGAGGTGAGGAGAGGAGAGGAGAGGAGAGGAGAGGTGAGGTGAGGTGAGGTGAGGTGAGGTGAGGTGAGGTGAGGTGAGGTGAGGTGAGGTGAGGAGAGGAGAGGAGAGGTGAGGAGAGGAGAGGAGAGGAGAGGTGAGGTGAGGTGAGGTGATGTGAGGAGAGGTGAGGTAAGGTGAGGTGAGGTGAGGTGAGGAGAGGTGAGGAGAGGTGAAGAGAGGTGAGGTGAGGTGAGGTGAGGAGAGAGGTGAGATGAGGTGAGGTAAGGTGAGGAGAGGAGAGGTGAGGTAAGGTGAGGAGAGGTGAGGTGAGGAGATGTGAGGTGAGGTGAGGAGAGGAGAGGAGAGGAGAGGTGAGGTGAGGAGAGGAGAGGAGAGGAGAGGAGAGGAGAGGAGGAAGGAAGGAAGGAAGGATGAGGAGAGGAGAAGAGAGAAGGAGAAGGGTAGAGGATGTGAGGTCAGGTCAGGTCAGGTCAGGGTAGAGGAATAGAGAGAAGAGAGGGAATCTAGTTTGAGGAAGAGAGAGGAAGATATGAGTGTGTATACCTGAGTGTATGTTTATATGTCTACATGTGTGTGTGTGTGTCTGTGTACGCATCTGTATATCACTGTGTGTGCGTCTGTATACTTGACTGTGTGTGTGTGTGTGTGTACCTTTAGCTCCTTGTATACCACTGTGTATACCCCCTTCCGACCAGCCTCTCTCTTTCTCTCTCAAGTGTCTCTCACAGCTGAAGAGAGAAGAAGGAAGAAAGAGGAAATAAGAGAGGAGAGGAATACATTTAGGAGGAACCAGCCTGTCTCGGACCTTTTGCTACTGAAAAGTGTACAAATTTATCTCGAATGGGGGTATTTGAAGTGTTTATTTTATGCTTGATGGAGGTCTAGGGAGTGGAACAAAAAAATCATAACTAAATAAATAAAGACAAATACATAACCAAAATAAATACAAAAATATGTAAACATTTCAATAGACACATACATAAATATATGAAAAACATTAACGTGAGATGTGAAACTGTGGTGCAACACGACTATTAATTCTGCTTGTACGATACTTTCCGGTCAGGCAAGCCATTTATCAAACAATATTAAGTCCCTTCTCCATCATCCCTAAAAGCCAGACTACCAGGTGTTAAGTGGTGCGAGGGTAGGGAGATTTTTTTTTGTTATGTAATATATATTATATATATATATATATATATATATATATATATATATATAGGGGAGGTGTGGTGGAGTGGTCTTGCCACTGGACTGGTAATCCAATGGACCCGGGTTCGAATCCCGATATGTCAATGGAAAGATATTATTGGGATGGAATTTGTGCTATACCTAGAATCAGTGCATTACCACAAAGCCCACCGAAACGCCAAAAAATACCCTCTTGTTCCCTGATTAAATAGCACTGTATGAATATTCCCATATTCAAAATATGCAACAGGGGGGCAGTGCCTAGTAAGTTCATTGCTCAATAAGTGGCATTCTGAGAGTGAGGGTCTGAGTCTAGGAGGTGAGACAGTGAAGCACTGGAGCGAGACAGCTTCAGAGATGGGGCTGCTTTGAGCCGTGAGTGAGCAACTAAGTCCCATGCATCCTGCGAAGGCAAGATGGCAGGGGCTGGTTGCAGCTAAAAGTGCTTCACATGTCTCACCTCCTAGACTGGAATGAGACCTCACTGGCTTCACTGTTCAATGTAGAGCGGTTGAATGTACAGGCTCTCAGCCTATGCCCGAGAGGGAGTAGTTGGAATGGAATATAGAAAAGAAACGTGTGTGTGTATATATATATATATATATATATATATATATATATATATATATATATATATATATATATATATCAGTATATATGCAGTATATATATATATATATATATATATATATATATATATATATATATATATATATATATACTGTATATGTGTGTGTGTTCGAGATATGATACAAAAAATCATATATTTGTGGACGCCTACATGTCAAAATAAGCGAATTAGCCTCATGCAACCGACTCGATTTTCGTTTATTCCGCGAAAGGTTAAACGTATTAGCGGGATAATTAACTTCCCGCCTGATAAATGACAATCAGGCAATTACTGAAAGCGATATTGTGCGGTTGTTTATCTTTCTAGTTTTGTGTGGACGCAGAACGAGCCTGTGTTTAACCCCTTCTGTACCGGCGACGTCATTTTAATTTGATCGTAGTTATATTTAGACGATTGCGTGCAGTTTAAGACGGATCTGAAGTGTGTGTGAAGTCTCTTCGTAGACATGGATAGCAAATAGAAATGCAATAAAAATATAGGTTTCTGATGGCTACAGAGTCGTTTGAATTCGATTTCTTATACGCATAAATGAACTACAACCGCATTTTACTTGGCAACTCTGCTAAATATCGATGTCTACAACTCCAACTTCCTTATAGAACGAAAATCGCAAGTGGGCAATTATACCACTAGCTCACGTTGAAGGATTCAAGGCAAGACGATAACATCATTTATATTTTCTTTTGGCAATTATTAAACGAGTTTCTTATATATTTTATAAAGTATAGTGGAGGGTTCTCTGAATCCAATGAAGGAAAATTGATCTAAATTAGCCCCCTCACTGTCACGGATATATTTTAAGATGAATAAAATCGCTTCATGATAGCCCCCCCCCCCCCCTCCCCCCTCCTCCACTCCCCAAATGTTATATATATATACAGTAAATATATATATACATATATATACATATATATATATATATAATATGTATATATATATATATATATATATATATATAAAAATATAAGTTAATAAAGACAATTACAGTATTTATCAAACCATCCTTGTGAATTAATTATAATTTTTCCAGGGGGTCACTTTGAGGGATTACATTCAATTACAACCTCGGAGCAGGACACAGTAAAATGGGAGTGAAAATCATCCACTATCTGGTTCAAGTTAGGAATAAATGAACATGTGTGTGTGTGTGTGTGTGTGTGTGTGTGTGTGTGTGTGTGTGTGTGTGTGTGTATATGTGGGTGTGTGTGTGTGGGTGTGGTGTGTATGTGTGTGTGTGTGTGTGTGTGGGTGTGTATGTGTGTTTTGTGTGTGTGTATGTGTGTGTGAGTGTGTGTTTGTGTGGGTGTGTGTGTGTATGTGGGTGTGGGTGTGGGTGTGTATGTGGGTGTGGGTGTGGGTGTGTGTGTGGGTGTGTATGTGTGGTTTGTGTGTGGGTAGGTGTGTGTGTGGTTGTGGGTGTGTGTACTTACTCTAGTTGTACTTACTCTAGTTGTATTACGGGAGTGAGCATGCTCGTTATTTCCCGCCTCCTATATGTGTAGGTATTATATGTATCGTTGGAATGGCTGTGGATGTGTGTGTAGTCTGTATTTTTTAGCCAATTGGCGACATCGGAAACGAAGGCTTAGGGTGGATCTGTATGGTACCATTCTCACTATAGACGGTACCGTCTCGCCCTAAGGCTTAGGTAGCCATCAGCTTAGGTGAACCATATGATACCCATCTCGCCTTGTACCATTTTTGCCAACCCCAGATGGGACGTCACAACGTCATCCACTTATTCCAGGTACCTATTTACAGCTAGGTGAACTGAGGCTAACACATGAAAGGAGACAAGCCCAATTTGTCTCCGCCCGGCCGGGGATTGAACCCCCGACCCCTCGTGTGTGAGACGAGAGCTCTACCTACTAGGCTACGGGCTGTGTGTGGGTGTGGGTGTGTGTGTGGGTGTGGGTGTGGGTGTGGGTGTGGGTGTGGGTGTGTGTGTGGGTGTGTTATATTCTTATATTTATTTTTGTATTTGTTAATTTATTGTTTATTTATTTATATATATATATATATTTTGTTTTTGTAGGCTACTGTTAGTTTGGCTATATTAAAAAGTTCCTCCCGATTAGCTTTGCGATTATAAGATATTTTACCCTGTTTTCATGGCGAGCAATAGCGAGCCTGCAATGCAAGAGAAACCAGCCTTTGACCGGGAAATATTTCTGCCAAAAAATGTACAAATTTAGCTTGAATGGAGGTCTAGAGCTACATATATCTATTATTGTTATTTTTTATATTTTAGGTTGAAGAAGATCTAGAGGGCAAACTAAAGAAAAAGCTCGATAATGGCAAACACCACGATAATTCTTAATAATCGTAATAAAATCCAATCCCACGGCAACAATCACCCCAAAACCTCGGCTCCTCTAGTGCTAATTAGGGCTTACATGGGTCATTTAGTATTCCATTTAGTATTCCGTGTACTTTCATCCGTTTCCCTTTGTAAGCCCACGCGGGGAATTAACATCGACCGCATCAAACGGGTTAACTAATTAATATTGGTGGGTTGGGGGTAAAATTCCAAGAGTTTTATCTAATTTACCGTGGGATAATTTAGTCAGCTACGGTATAGAAAAAGTGTTGAAGTGAAATAAATAAAAATGGATTATACATAGGTAGATATAGATATATATATATATATATATATATAGATAGAGAGAAGAGAGAGAGAGAGAGAGAGAGAGAGAGAGAGAGAGAGAGAGAGAGAGAGAGAGAGAGAGAGAGAGAGAGAGAGAGAGACGACAGACACACCGATAGATAGATGGAGAGAAATATATACAGATAGATAGACCAATTAATAAAATAACTCACTCCTTCATAATCAAATGTAAATCAAGAAACAGACTAAAATTCCCTCCTTAAGATGAGGTTTTTAGTTTGTTCCCTAGACCTCCATCAAGGTTAAAATTTCACCCCCTTGACCCACTTTCAAGATAATTTTTTATATTTTTTCTGTAGAAAAATGTCATAGCCGAAGGCAGGTTCCTCTTAAATATCAGGCTCGCTATCGCTCGGCAGGAAAATTTTGATACCTAAATGGCATGAAAGGTCTTAAAATGTACAGAAATGGGGCGAAAGTTCTTAAAATTGCCAAACTAATGAGGCGAACGTCATATATAATCTCAAAAGCAATGGAGCTAAACATGAGGGAGAAAGGGGTCAAGAAAAAAAATCCCTCATGTGGAAATCTCCCCATAACAACTATTCCTTCAAGACGAGGCAAGAAAAACACCGCATAAAGAGCTAGCTCTGTCTTGGGTCATTTGAATACAAGACAGCCCGGGAGAAAAATAGCACGGGAAAACAGTGAGGTGAAAATAGGAGAGTGAGGCGTGAATGGGAGAGTGGAGAGAACACGGGGGAGTGGAGAAACAATGGGGGAGTGGAGAGAAAACGGGGGAGTGGAGAAACAATGGGGGAGTGGAGATAAAACGGGGGAGTGGAGAAACAATGGGAGAGTGGAGATAAAACGGGGGAGTGGAGAGAAACATGGTGGGGGGGGGGGGGGGTGGAGAGAAAAGGGGGGAGTGGAGAAACAATGGGGGAGTGGAGAGAAAACGGGGGAGTGGAGAGAAAACAATGGGGAGTGTGGAGATAAAACGGGGAGTGGAGAAACAATGGGGGAGTGGAGAGAAAACGGGGGAGTAGAGAGAACATGGGGGGGGGGGGGGGGGTGGAGAGGAGAAAAACGGGGGAGTGGAGAAAAAATGGGAGAGGGGAGATAAAACGGGGGAGTGGAGAAACAATGGCGGAGTGGAGAGAAAACGGGGGAGTGGAGAGAACATGGGGGGGTGGAGAGAAAATTAGAGGGTGGAGAGAATACGGGGTAGTGGAGAGAAAATGGAGCCTGTATTTTTAATAGGAGTCGGCCTTCGGCCGGGATATTTTACACATTTATATTGCAAGGGGGAGGGGGGGGGGGGTTCCTAGAGAGTGTTTTTCTAAGCTTGATGGAGGCTTGGCGAAGAAACAAAAAAATAAATCAGTATATGGATGAATAAACCAAAAAAAAAACAGCCCCTTAAAAGAGAACACGGGAGACTGAGGTAAAAATAGAAAAGAAAGGAAAATGGAAGAATGATGTGAAAATGTAAGAGGAGGGACCGGAGACTGGATTTGGCAGGCTCTCCGCAGTCAGTCGGATTCAATAACTGGGAGAGAGAGTGAGGGGAATACATCAGGGGTTCGAAACTGTGTCATACTGTACATTTTATTGACGGATTTTGTGTTGTATTCTGTCTCTGTCACCGCAACACATTTTTCCTAATAATAGTAATAATAATAATAATAATAATAATAATAATAATAATAATAATAAAAATAAAAATAATACTAATAATAATAATAATAAGAAGAAGAAGAAATATAATAATAATAATAAAAGTAATAATAATAATAATAATAATAATAATAATAATTATAATACTAGCTCAAGTTGCAATCAACGTTGTTTGGGGTTCAAGCAGGGGATATTGTGTTGGATAAAAAGGTCACTACTTAATAGAAATTAAAGTGTGTTTATTTGACTACATTTTAGATTCTAGGCCTCTTTCTTATTCTTCTTCTTATTATTATTATTACTATTATTATTATTATCATGTAGTAGTAAGAGTAGTTGTAAAGACTAACACAATATATACAGATAATAGAAACAATAGGTAGGCTACCTGAAGGAGATTCAACCCAGATTCAGACGACCTGTAAGAGAAAGAAAACAAAGGTATAATAACGATAACTATAACAAATTAATATCAACACCACAATGTAAAGGTGAAAAGCCCAACATTCTAAACACTGATAAAATTATGCAAACATTCCTAAAAAACATGTAATTAAGACTGTTGCAGAACAAGTGTGAGTAAACCAAGTATATATATATATATGCCTGTATGCTGAGCTCTGGCAAGGGAGAGGCAGCCAGCGTGGAAGGTAAAGGGTTGAGTAATAGTTCACTTATGTTTACTGCAAGTCCGGAAGCCTGGAAGAATAAGGTTTGCTGGAAGTATATCTTAAAGGGGGTCATTAGCGTCACTAGTTTATATATATTACAGAAAATAAATAAATAAATACATAAATAAATAATATATATATTTATTTATTTAGAAGGGGTTAAACAGAACATATGGAAGAGGAAATATATGCTTCAGATTTTACTTAAGATAACGGCAATGTTCACTATATTCTGGTTAACATTAAACGATTTTACCCATTTTGAGGGCGATATGTGGAAGTTAAATATCCTCAGGTCCTTCCTAAACTGCATAAAATCGCCTACGGTTAGCTAGACCAACATGGAATATATACCATAATTTTGCAAGGGTTTTAATTCCCATTACATGAATTCCAATACCCTTCACCCAATGTTAATTCCCATAACTCTATTACACCTTTCCCGGAAGAGAATTAATGTAGAATGGAAAAAATTGACGTTGAAAAATGTGATGAAAGAGGGAATGCGCTTCAGGGGACAGTGGTTATTATTTTTTTATTTTTTTATTTTTTTATTTATTTTTTTTTTTTTTGGGGGGGGTCTATTTATTTATATGCTCATTTATGTTTTAGTTTCCTTGCTAGACCTTCATCAAGCTTTAAAAATAAAAAAAATAAAAAAAAATAAAAAATAAAAATAAAAATCTCTGGACGTCCCTTTAAGATGAATTTGTAAATTTTTCGATAGAACAATGTCCCGGCCGATGACCGGTTTCTCTTAAAATTACAGGCTCGCTATCGCTCGGCAGGAAAAAAATCGACACCTAAATGGCACGAAAGGTCCTAATATTAACAAAGAAATGGAGCGAAACGTCTTAAAATCGCCAAACTAATGGGTCGAACGTTTTATAATTTGAACACTAATGGGGCTAAACATGATGGGCTGGTCTATCAGAGTGAGAACTGAGCGATCTCTGCCATACCCATAGCTTACTCTGACTGTTCCTTTTACTTTTATATTTTCTAGATCTCAAGTGACGGCGTCTCTTCCGTGGATTGACCTCCCAATCTACCAAGATGGAAGCCAAAGCGTCACATTTTTCCTTTGCCCTTCAACTTTCTCTTCATAATTGCTGAGGGGCACAGGGCCCTGGGTGGGGCTTTGGTTTCCCGGGTGTTTCCGCACCCTCCTCAGCTCCCCGCCATGGAGTGGCTTCGGTCACCCAGGCTTTATTGTGGTCGGCAGTGAGGGTTCTGTGGGGGCGCACAGTTATGGCCTTGCCCTTGCTCGGAGCCTTGGGGCTGTTCGGCCAGGCAGCTTGGGGAACAACAACAACAACAACATGAGGGAGAAGGGGGGACCAGAAAAACGACCCAACTCCCCTTAAGAACGGATGATATGGCTTCTTTGACTCCTCCCCCTTCCCTCCTGATTGGTTAAGTACGTCATTATATCCTGAATTACCGGTACGTACCTTCCCCTTCGACTCTGAGTGGCTCGACGCTATTGGTAATCAGGGTGCTTACCTCCGATTAGTCTGTATGTCTGTCTGTCTGTCTTATTAGCAGCTTAACCCTTTCAAGATTCACCCATACGCATTTAATTTCTGTTTTCCGACTATTTTTAGACGATTTTATTCAGATTAGGAAGGGTAAATGGAAGTGAGAGGGTTATTGGAGATAGTTTTTACCCGTGAAATTCCCACATATCCATCCTAAACTGTATAACATCGTCTAATGATAGCCAGAATAAAATGTCAACATTGATTCATAGTCCTCAAGGGGTTATTTATGCAAGTAGGTAACCCTTTGTACCCACGTTGTATTGTGTAACAGAGTGCTGTAACTAAAGACAGACAGACAGACAGAGAGAGAGAGCGGTTACCTATGATTAGTCTATTAGTCTGTCTGTCTGTCTGTCTGTCTGTCTCTTGGTAATCAACGCCTCCAAGACCGAATTTATCCCTCTATCACACTATCACAATAAAATATTATTTGACACTATCATTATACATCTATTATTCTTACACTATCATTATACATCTATTATTCTTACACTATCATTATACATCTATTATTCTTACACTATCATTATTCATCTATTATTCTTACACTATTATTTGATATTCATTATTATTACGCTATTATTCAACATCTAATATTCGTACACTATTATTATACAGCTATTATTATTACACTATTATTATACAGCTATTATTTTACAGCTATTATTATACAGCTATTTCTTTTATTATACAGCTATTTCTTTTATTATACAGCTATTTCTTTTATTATACAGCTATTTCTTTTATTATACAGCTATTTCTTTTATTATACAGCTATTATTATACAGCTATTATTATACAGCTATTATTATACAGCTATTATTATACAGCTATTATATACAGCTATTATTATACAGCTATTATTATACAGCTATTATTATACAGCTATTATTATTACACTATTATTATACAGCTATTATTATACAGCTATTATTATACAGCTATTATTATACAGCTATTATTATACAGCTATTATTATACAGCTATTATTATACAGCTATTATACAGCTATTATTATTACACTATTATTATACAGCTATTATTATACAGCTATTATTATACAGCTATTATTATTACACTATTATTATTACACTATTATTATACAGCTATTATTATACAGCTATTATTATACAGCTATTATTATACAGCTATTATTATACAGCTATTATTATACAGCTATTATTATTACACTATTATTATACAGCTATTATTATTACACTATTATTATACAGCTATTATTATACAGCTATTATTATACAGCTATTATTATACAGCTATTATTATACAGCTATTATTATACAGCTATTATTATTACACTATTATTATACAGCTATTATTATACAGCTATTATTATTACACTATTATTATTACACTATTATTATACAGCTATTATTATACAGCTATTATTATACAGCTATTATTATACAGCTATTATTATTACACTATTATTATACAGCTATTATTATACAGCTATTATTATACTGCTATTATTATTCAGCTATTATTATTACACTATTTTTATACAGCTATTATTATACAGCTATTATTATACAGCTATTATTATACAGCTATTATTATACAGCTATTATTATACAGCTATTATTATTACACTATTATTATACAGCTATTATTATACAGCTATTATTATACAGCTATTATTATACAGCTATTATTATACAGCTATTATTATACAGCTATTATTATACAGCTATTATTATACAGCTATTATTATTACACTATTATTATACAGCTATTATTATACAGCTATTATTATACAGCTATTATTATACAGCTATTATTATACAGCTATTATTATTACACTATTATTATACAGCTATTATTATACAGCTATTATTATACAGCTATTATTATACAGCTATTATTATACAGCTATTATTATACAGCTATTATTATACAGCTATTATTATACAGCTATTATTATACAGCTATTATTATACAGCTATTATTATACAGCTATTATTATACAGCTATTATTATACAGCTATTATTATACAGCTATTATTATACAGCTATTATTATACAGCTATTATTATTACACTATTATTATACAGCTATTATTATACAGCTATTATTATACAGCTATATTATACAGCTATTATTATACAGCTATTATTATACAGCTATTATTACGCTATTATTATTACGCTATTATTATACAGCTATTATTATACAGCTATTATTATACAGCTATTATTATTACGCTATTATTATACAGCTATTATTATACAGCTATTATTATACAGCTATTATTATACAGCTATTATTATACAGCTATTATTATACAGCTATTATTATTACACTATTATTATACAGCTATTATTATACAGCTATTATTATACAGCTATTATTATACAGCTATTATTATACAGCTATTATTATACAGCTATTATTATACAGCTATTATTATACAGCTATTATTATACAGCTATTATTATACAGCTATTATTATACAGCTATTATTATACAGCTATTATTATTACACTATTATTATACAGCTATTATTATACAGCTATTATTATACAGCTATTATTATACAGCTATTATTATACAGCTATTATTATACAGCTATTATTATTACGCTATTATTATACAGCTATTATTATACAGCTATTATTATACAGCTATTATTATACAGCTATTATTATTACACTATTATTATACAGCTATTATTATACAGCTATTATATTTACACTCACAATAGCTTTACCTCCCCTCCAGTAATGCTTAATGATCTGAGTGGCACTGGAGACCGTGGTGGTAATCAGAGGCCCTTGTAGGTCTGATTACTGTGTGTGTGTGTTAGTGTGTGTGTGTGTGTTAGTGTGTGTGTTAGTGTGTGTGTTAGTGTGTGTGTGTGTGTGTGTGTGTGTGTGTGTGTGTGTGTGTGTGTGTGTGTGTGTGTGTTAGTGTGTGTGTGTGTGTTAGTGTGTGTGTGTGTGTGTGTGTGTGGGTGTGTTGATGTTTGTGTGGGTGTGTTAGTGTGTGTGTGTTAGTGTGTGTGTTAGTGTGTGTGTGTGTGTGTGTGTGTGTGTGTGTGTGTGTGTGTGTGGCTGTGTGGGTGTGTTGATGTTTGTGTGGGTGTGTTGATGTTTGTGGCTGTGTGGGTGTCTGTGTGTGGCTGTGTGTGTGGGTGTTTGTGTGTCTGTGTGTGTGTGGCTGTGTGTGTATGTACGTATACAAGAAGCGAGGTAGGATATTGCTATAGTCAGGTCATATGAGACGAGAGAAGAAGACATATGTTATTGTTTCTGCTGACACCATCCATACACTCTCTCTCTCTCTCTCACACACAAATAGAGAGAGAGAGAGATAGAGAGAGAGAGAGAATGTTTATGTCTTCCACACACATATACACACACACACACACACACACACACACACACAGACACACAGACCGATTCCAGAATAACATCAGAAGAGCACCTGCATATCATGAGCTCCAGAACAGAAAAATTTGCCTTTTCACTGCTGTTAATTAAGCCACGTTTCCTTCGACATTCCTGTCCTTCAGACGAAACAAATTGGGTTAATAAATTAGCATTCTGGGTAACTTTAAACGATTGTATGTAGTTTTGGAAGGAACTCTATGGATGTACAAACCCTTATTTCACTAACACCCACACATCCTTCCTAAGCTGTATCAATTAGTCTAATGATTGGAAACTTAAATACATCTCTATGGAAATACAACTTTATAAACCCTCATTTCACGAATTCCCACACATCCTTCCTAAACGGTATACATTCCTTTGATGATAGCAAACTTAAATATATGCACCTCCAAACTAATGTAGCTATAAACAGGGAAGTTAAATAAATAAAAAACTTGTCCCAAAATTAGTTGCCGATATTTTCTTGCCACAAAGCAGCTCGTGTGAAGCCCATGGATACAGGTTTCAGGGATCCCACTCTTTTTTCTCTTTCTCTCCCTCTCTCTTTGGCTTGTATCCATGCGGCCCCATTCAGCCTACTGTACAAGACGTTTACCTTCAACCAGGTGTCTATATTTTCCTGGCGAGCGGTAGCTAGCCAGCATATATACTGTATATTCTTGTTTTGACAGCAAGCTAAATTTATACATTTTTCGATAGAAAAATTTCTCCGGCGAAGCCGAATTTCTCCATACAATGCTGGCTAGCTATCGCTCGCCAGGAAGAAATCGACACCTGGATGGTTATAAACGTTTTAAAACAGTTGGCCGAATGGGGCCGAATGGATACAAGCCAGGGAAAGAGAGAAAAGGAGATAAAGATAACACACACAAAACGGTGACCCCCTTAATCTCTGTGAAAATGTCTGGTTGAGAGCAGTTATTGAGCGGTTTGTTTGATTTAGTTATCTATTCAGTTATATTTATATATTTGTTTTACTTGGTGACAAAAATGTTTGTATTTCGCCAATATTGTATAGCAGTCGTGTTTTTAAAAGTGCACACTCAAACACACACACACACACACACACACACACAATATAAATATATATATATATATATATATATATACAGTGTATATATATATATTATAGATATATATATATAATAATATATATAATATTTATACACCATGGAGTATATAGCACAAATACACGTGATCCACTAAATGTTACTAATCTCTCAGTGGGTTAATCAACTACACCACGGCAGACCCACGGCAGTCTGCCGTGTGTTGATTAAAGCGTCAGCTATCGTCCTGACGGTCGGCGGTTCGAACCCCACTGAGATATTAGAAACCTATATATATATATATACAGTATAATATACATATATATATATATATTATATATATATATATTATATTATATATATATATATAATTCCAAAGCGAAAATACCAACAAATTATAAAAGATGAAACTTCCTCCTACAAAAATTGACGGAAAAGGTGCTCGTCTTTAAGGAATGTAAATAACCATCAATAGAGCCAATGATCTTGTATACCTATTTTATACCCTTTTTGAGACCCCTAATTTTTACAGCGTATACAGACATTTCCTCAGTACAAGTTGAACAGCACAAATACATTCAATTTTACCCCGATTAAACCAAGCTTAACTCGACTTAACTGTCTGCAAAATATCGGGACACCAATATCAGGGGGGCATGTGTGTGAGAGAGAGAGAGAGAGAGAGAGAGAGAGAGAGAGAGAGAGAGAGAGAGAGAGAGAGAGTGTGTGTGAGAGAGAGAGTGTGTGTGAGAGAGAGAGAGAGAGAGTGTGTGTGAGTGTGTGTGTGAGAATTAGTGAGTGTGTAAGAGAGAGAGAGAGTGTGAGTGTGTGTGTGTGTGTGTGTGTGTGTGTGTGAGAGAGAGAAAGAGAGTGTGTGTGTGAGAATTAGTGAGTGTGTAAGAGAGAGAGAGAGTGTGTGTGAGTGTGAGAATTAGTGAGTGTGTGTGTAAGAGAGAGAGAGAGAATTAGTGAGAAAGAGTAGATGAATGCTGATCTATATATTTTCTATAACCAACCAGATCCGTGTAATTGTCTATAAGGATAAACGTCAAGCCTATTGGATTAAGGGGGGATGGACTCATTAAAGCATTGATACAGACCAAGTTCTTTTAACACTTGGCATATTCTTTTTTATCTACAATTTCGCCGTAAATCCATGCAAGAAAAGGTATATATAACAAAAATAAATCTCTTCGCCTTCAATGCTCTATTTTATTGAAGTGTAGAGTGAGCTTGTCTTTGAAGTGAATGAACAAAATAGAACGAGAGAGAGAGAGAGAGAGAGAGAGAGAGAGAGAGAGAGAGAGAGAGAGAGAGAGAGAGAGAGAGAGAGTACAAAGGAGTACAAAGGAAATCAAGCAACAACAGATCTAGTGACCCTTCTAGGTTGCTTGTCCTCCAAAACACTGAGGATCAAGTGTCCAAACAGTGGTTTTGGGTAAGGGAAACATTGGAAAGGGAACTACTGCCCTGCCACTAACGTGGCAGGACTAGGAAGTTAGTAGGGGACAGATGGGTTAGTAACTGAGGGGAGGATAAAGTTATTCATTTACAAACGCAGTCAGTCGCGGGTTTGATGCGAGATATTTGTCTAGGCGGAATTTAAATGAATCAACGGTGCTGCAGTCTATAACGTCACGGGGAAGTCCATCCCACAAGTTGACAACTCGATTGAAGAAGAAATTCTTAGATTCGTGCGAGTTTAAAAGATTTACCAATAATTTTGCAACCGTTTCCCCGCGTGTAATTAGATTGGTCGATAGTGAAGTACTTACTACAGTTCATATTGTCCGATGCCTTTGATGATTTTGAACACTTGAATTAAGTCGCCTCTTAATCTGCGCTGGGTTAAAGGAAATAAATTTAATTCTCTAAGACGCTCTTCGTATGGTTTGTTCTTTAAGGCTAGGTACCATTTTGGTAACTCTACGTTGAACTCGTTCTAGCTTGTTTATATCTTTTTGGTTGTAATAAGGGCACCAGGATTGAACGCAGTATTCCAGAAGAGGGCGGACTAAGGAATTGTAAAGGGTTAGGATAACTTCTTTGGATTTATGCTCAAATGACCTGCCTATAAAGCCAATTATTTTGTTTGCCTTCTTAACAACTTCTGAACATTGTTGACTCGGTTTTAGGTTACTCGATATTGTTACTCCCAGATCAGTTTCTCTGTTTACATTCTTAAGCGGAGTGCCATTCATCGAATAGTTTGCTTTCTCATTTAGGTATCCGATATGTAGTACTTTACATTTATCCGCATTGAAACTCATTTGCCAAATTTGGGCCCAACATGACAATTTATCGAGATTGTGTTGCATATCGTCAACTTGTTCTTTTGAGAGTACGCTATTTGCAATTTTTGTATCGTCAGCAAATTTTGAGATTGTGCAGGTGAGACCCTCATCTATGTCGTTGATGTAAATTAGAAAGAGAATTGGTCCTAGTACCGATCCCTGGGGTACCCCGCTACTTACATTGGTCCATTTAGATGCCTTACCGTTTATGACTACCCTTTGCTTTCTGTTGCTGAGCCAATTTTCTATCCATTTCAACACACCGTCTTGTTTCCATGCGCTTTTAGTTTTAGCAGTAAACGTTTGTGGGGAACTTTGTCAAAGGCCTTTTGAAAATCAAGGTATATAATATCTACAGCTTTACTCTCATCGTAGAGGTTGAGGATATCGTGGAAGAAGTCTAAGAGGTTTGTTAAACAGGAACGTTTTTTACGAAAGCCGTGGTGAGTATCTTTAAGTATGTTATTTTCCTCCAAGTGATTTACGAGTCTGTCTCGTATGACCGTTTCTAGCATTTTACATACAACTGAGGTTAAGCTAATTGGACGATAGTTACTGGGTAGGGATTTGCTGCCTTTTTTGAATATCGGTGTTACGTTGGCTAGCTTCCACTAGAGAGAGAGAGAGAGAGAGAGAGACAGGAAAGACAGGGCAGAAAAAGAGAGAGAGAGAGAGAAAGAGAGAGAGAGAGAGTAAAATTACCTATCAGTAGCATGGACAGCATAACACAATGGTCGTCGCAATATTGAAAAAAGAAAGACAAATAGAGTTAGACAAGATAAACTATATAACCCTTTTTCCCCGCCTTTCCCTCACATCCACAAATGAATGAACTTCAACCCACAAAAGACTAGGCAGAAAAAACGGTTCCTTTCCATTACCAAGTTAAGGGGGTAGTGCTTGATTTTATATATATATATATACATATATATATATATATATATATATACTATATAGATATATAGATATATATATATATATATATATATATATATATTTTTTTTTTTTTTTTTTTTTTTTTTTTTTTTTTGGGGGGTCTATGTATAATTGTATTCATCTATTTTTTAGTTTCCTCGCTAGACCTCCATCAAGCTTTAAAAAAAACATACCCTAGACCCCCTTTCAAGATAAATTTGTACATTTTTTCGGTAGAAAATGCTGAGGCCGAAGGCCGGTTCCTTCTAGAATTTTAGGCTATAGACCCCTAAATGGCACTAAAGGTCTTAATTTAATTGACAAAGAAATGAGGCAAAAGGTTAAAAAGTCGTCAAACTAATGGAACGAATGTCTAAAAGTCTTAAAAGTTAGAGAAGATAGAAATATAACCCTTTTTCCTCACATGAACGGACTCTGACCCACAAAAGACTAGGCAGAAAAAAACCCGGTTCCCTTCCATTACTAAGTTTAGGGAGGTGGGTTGGGCCGGTCGTTTTTCTGGTCCCCCTTCTTCCTCATGTTTATCCCCTTAACCCTTAAGGGGAGATGGGCGTATATACTTGCTTATATATACTGTATATATATATATTTTTTTTTTCTTTTCTTTTTTTTAGTTTCTTCCCTAGACCTCCATCAAACTTAAAACAAATAACACCCCCTAGACCCCCTTTCAAGATAAATTTGTACATTTTTCGGTAGATAGCCAGGATAAACTGTCAACACGTTTCCCAATCTTGAAAGGGTTAAAATGCTGATGTTCTCCTGTATAAGCGGAAATTGTCACATTATACGTTCGTTTAAGGGAGCCCACCTCGCTTTTTTTCTCTTTCTCTCCCTCTCTCTCTTTGGCTTGTATCCTTTCGGCCCCATTCAGCCTACTGTTTTAAGACGTTTACCCCCATCCAGGTGTCAATATTTTCCTGGCCAGCGGCAGCAAGCTAGCATATATATATTTTTTTGTTTTGACAGCAAGCTAAATTTGTAAATTTGTTGTACATTTTTCGCCAGGAAGAAATCGACACCTGGATGGGGATAAACGTCTTAAAACAGTTGGCTGAATGGGGCCAAATGGATACAAGCCAGGGAAAGAGAAAAAAGGAGAGAGAGATAAAAAAAAAGCCGATGACCCCCTTAAAGTTATGACATTTATTTCAGCTCAGGATGTCATTAAGGGTGGGAAGGGTTGATTTTTCTGGGCCCCCTTCTCCCTCATGTTTAGCCCCATTAGATTTTAAATTTTAAGACGTCCAGCCCATTAGTTTGGCGATTTTAAGACCTTTCGCCACTTTTCTTTGTCAATATTAAGACCTTTCGAGCCATATAGGTGTCGATTTTTGAGGGCCGGGAAATTTGTCTACCGAAAATGTACAAATTTATCTAGAAGGAGGTTCTTGGGGATGTTCTTAAGGGGAGGTATTTAGTTTGTTCCCTAGACCTCCATCAAGCTTAAAATTACACCCCCTTGAGTCCCCTTCAAGATAAATTTGTACATTTTTCGGTAGAAAATGTCCCGGCCAAAGGCCGGTGCCTCTTAAATTACAGGCTCGCTATCGCTCGCCAGGATATAATCGACACCTGAATTGCACGAAAGGTCTTAATATGGGGTGAAAGTTCTTAAAATCGCTAAACTAATGGGGCAAACGTTTTATAATATCAAAAGCAATGGGGCTAAACATGAGGGAGAAAGGGGTCAAGAAAAAAATCCCTCAAGTGGAGATCTCCCCTTAAGCTTGATGGAGGTCTAGACAAGAAACTAAACACTACAAATAAATACATTAATTAATAAATAAATAAACATAAATAAATATACCAATAAATAAAACCCTCCCCCGTTAAATGGGTTGTTTATTATGGACATTTTAAATACCCATTGCATACCCGTTAGTTTGTACAGTGTGTGCTTAAGGTCATATCTCAGTTGTAATAGATAGTTAGATAGATAGATAGGATGTATAGTAAGATAGATAAATATAGATAGTTAGCTATACTGTATATAGTTAGATATATATATATATATATATATATATATATATATACTGTATATACAAGAGAGAGAGAGAGAGAGAGAGAGAGAGAGAGAGAGAGAGAGAGAGAAAGAGAGAGAGACCGGAAGTAAAGTACACCAAGATATCTCCCTGTACCGGAAACTATGATATTAATACACTGTTGAACTGCCTTCAACCCATGCAGTACCAGCGACGTCCTTTTCATTAGGTTGTGACACGTATTAGAATTAGATGATTATATTCAGTTTAGGAAGGACGTCTACCCATGAAAAGGCTATACAGACTAGGCCTATATCAATTCATTCTTTTAGCTGACTCATATAGCCTTCCTAAGCTTCATAAAATCGTCTAAATGTAGCTGAACTCGAACACAAAATACGTCACCGGTACTGCATGGGTTAAGATGGTGTGGTATGAAGAGGGTTAGTAAGGTGGCCATAATAATTTACCCACAAATGCCATCCCAATAATATCTTCCCACTGATACATCGGGATTCGAACCCAGGACCATTGGATTACCAGTCCAATGGCAAGACCACTCCACCACACCTCCCCTGCAAGAATGGATCTTTTTAATTTATACTAGGCTATAGTATCAAATATTGTACTATGCTATTTCATACCATTTTAACTATAATATAATATATAGAGTACAAAATACCTTAAGGGGAGGTTTTTAGTGTGTTTCCTAGACCTCCATCAAGCTTGAAATTACTCCCCCTTCACCCCCTTTCAAGATAAATGTGTACATTTTTCGTTAGAAAAATTTCCCAGCCCAAGGCCGGTTCCTCTTAAATTACAGGCTCGCTATCGCTCGCCAGGAAAAAATCGACACCTAAATGGGACGAAAGCTCTTAAAAGTGACATAAGCGGGGTACAAATTCTTAAAATCGCCAAAGTAATGGGGCGAACGTCTTAAAATCTCAAAAGCAATGGGGCTAAACATGAGGGAGAAAGCGGTAAAGAAAAAAAACCCTCAAGTGAAAATCTCCCTTTAAGGGGGTAGTGGATATTTTTAGGTCTAAATATATATATATATATATATATATATATATATATATATATATATATATATATATATATATATTCATCCTCGCTAGACCTCCATCAGGCTTAAAAAACACACACCCTAGACCCCCTTCAAGATTAATTTGTACATTTTTCGGTAGAAAAGTGTCCCGGTCGAAGGCCGATTCCGTCTAAACTTGTAGGCTCGCTATAGCTCGCCAGGATAAATCGACACCTGAATGGCACGGAAGGTCCTAAATTTACAACGAAATGGGGTGAAAGGTCTTAGAATCGCCAAACTAATAGGGCGAACGTCTTATAATCTGAAAACTAATGCGGCTAAACATGAGGGAGAAGGGGTAACCCAAAAAAAAAACGACCCACCCCTCTTTAACCCCCTCGTATAAGGTCATCATCATCATATCCTCTAACTTAGATAATAAAGGTTTCCTGAAGTCTGCAAAAGGGGGACGTCATGCTACCGTGAGGCCTGAATGACATTATCGCCCTGTATAGGTCAAGTGAAGGATACGAGGCATTATAAACCCCGCGATATGATGATATACTGTTAAGGGGGAGGTTCGTATGTATATGTTTATTCATCTATGATTTTCTTTAGTTTCCTCCCTAGACCGCCATCCATCAAGCTTAAAAAACACCCCCCCTAGACACCCCCTTAAAGATAACTTTGTAATTTTTTCGGTAGAAGGCCAGTTCCTCTTCAATTACAGGCTCGCTTTCGCTCGCCAGGAAAAAATCGACACCTAAATGACGCGAAGTCTTAATATTGACAGAGAAATGGGATGAAAGGTCTTCAAATCGCCAACCTAATGGGCTGAGCGTCATCAAAGCTGAAAAATAATGGGGCTAAACATGAGGGAGAAGGGGGACCATAAAAGCGACCCATCTCCCCTTAACCCTCTCCGACATATGACGCGATTTTGAGCCTATTAGGGATACTTTAAAGCCTTTGTTACCATCAGGGGTATTTAGAAACCTTTAGTTTAGTTAGTTCAACCTCTGCAGTTGTCTTTGAGTTAGCTGTGAGCAGAAAACTAATTTTGGAGAGGTAATTATAAGAGTGAGAGAACTCTATTTCTTAATGCTAATCTGGCAACCTCTGCGTCATATGTACGTGAAAGGGTTAATTGTATGTGAATAAATATGTAATGTATGTAATCGTAAATGCCACGGATGAAGTCTGAAGATTCAACCAAAATGAGTGATGTCCCGGCACCAATTATGTTTTGATCAACATTTGGTATCAGCAGCAATATTTACACGTGATTTCTTCTTTTAGAGTGAGATATACCAACATGTTCCTACACTTACCCACCCTATTCAACATCTGACAGACATGAATACAGCACAGAGCGAGACAAACGTAATGATAGGTGAAATATGACTTACGAGCGCCCCCGTACAGTCACTCACACAAATTCGTGGTCCTCACCTATTTCTAATTATGGAAGTATATCTCTGCGAACAAACTTATGGCTATAATTGCATCCATTACAAAACTATATATATTATTAATTGAAAAACAAGTTCCTGCCAAACAATTAAATCAGGTAATTATAATTATTTAATTATATAAGATGTGTGTGAATTTGTATTTTGTCTTTGTGTGTTCATTGTTTTCTGTTGTGTTGTCCCTATTCTGGCTCTGTCTTGAGTCGGCCAACTCAAATACCCAAAAAAAAAATAACAAAATAAATAGGAAAAGTGGGGATTTGGCCTGAGTAGAGAGAGAGAGAGAGAGAGAGAGAGAGAGAGAGAGAGAGAGAGAGAGAGAGAGAGAGAGAGAGAGAGAGAGAGAGAGAGAGAGAGAGAGAGAGAGAGAGAGAGAGATAGATAGATAATTGCATAGGGGAACACCTAGGGGGTCCACGAATTTGTACGAGTGCCTGTACCTGCGAAATAGTGCTTGGGTTAAAATATGGTTGGGTGTTCTGGGGTGTGTGGGGTATGATAGAAGAGGTCAATAATAGCGGGTTGGGGAGAGTTGGGGGTCGGTGGGCGGTGAGGGAGGGGGGGGGGGTGGATAAGGAGAACAAATTGCCGGTCTTGGGAGATTTAGTGTACCGGATGGCAAGATCTATTAGTTGGGGCTATACATGAGGGAGAAGGGGGTCTATTCTATCGAGACAGGGGCAAGATCTATTGGTTGACGCCCTTATCGACTACTGATTTACCTGTGAGTTAAGGTAAGGCACTATCAGCCCTTCGTAACATAATTTACCTGTGAGTTAAGGTAAGGCACTATCAGCCCTTCGTAACATAATTTACCTGTGAGTTAAGGTAAAGGCACTATCAGCCCTTCGTAACATAATTTACCTGTGAGTAAGGTAAGGCACTATCAGCCCTTCGTAACATAATTTACCTGTGAGTTAAGGTAAGGCACTATCAGCCCTTCGTAACATAATTTACCTGTGAGTTAAGGTAAGGCACTATCAGCCCTTCGTAACATAATTTACCTGTGAGTTAAGGTAAGGCACTATCAGCCCTTCGTAATATACTGTATAGGGGAGGACACATTGTAAGCCTAATCACCCTCAGTAATATAAATGCAAGAAAACCTTATGGGGAGGCAGACCGTTTTTCTGGACCCCCTTCTCCCTCATGTTTAGCCCCACTAGTTTTGAGATTATATGACGTTCGACCCATTAGTTTGGCGATTTTAACACCTTTCGCCCCATTTCGTTGTCAATTTTAAGACCTTTCGTGCCATTTATGTGTCGATTTTTTCCTGGCGTGCGATAGCGAGCCTGCAATTTTAAGACGAACCGGCCTTCGGCCGAGTAATTTTTCTACCGAAAAATGTACAAATTTATCTTGAAGTGGGGTCTAGGGTTTTTTTTTCTAAGCTTGATGGAGGTCTACGGAGGAAACTAAACAAAATATATGAATACATTAATTAATAGACCAAATAAACGGCCAGTCACCCCTTAACTGTCTTGATGGTGTAATGGTTACAGCATGTAAGTTCTGTATGAGATGTCCTAGGTTCGAATCCTGGGAGAATCACATGCTTTCGTTAATTTCATTCGGGGGTTATTGGTGTTAAGAACGATGTTAAAAAGATGTCCTAGGTTCGAATCCGGGGAGAATCACATGCTTTCATTAATTTCATTTGGGGGGTTATTGGTGTTAAGAACGATGTTAAAAATAAACCCCTGTCTCCCTCTGCACTGTGACGGGAAGGCAACATTATAAACCCATCATCCTGGGACGGGTTTGGTCACTGGGATATGAAGGTAAGCCATATTTTTTATAGCACATGTACGGTCGCGCTAATAAGTCATGTACCAGCTGTCATTACGTTTGGCTTGCTCTGTGCTGTATTAATGTCTGTCAGATGTTGAATAGGATGGGAAAGTGTAGGAACATGTTGGTTTATCTCACTCAAAAAGAAAAAAAATCGTGTGTAAATATTGCAGATACCAATTATTGATCAAAACATAATTGGTGCCGAGACATGACTTATTAGTCCGACTGTACTGTATATAAATGTATGTAATGTAAAGGAGCTAAATAAACAATTCTTATCTTAAATTATTATCTTATCATTCAAACCCCCTTCTCTACCCTATTGCAACTTGGAGATATGAAAGACACAAATCATTATAAACCAACTTTCCCTCTGTCATGTGAAGGAAAGTTTTTAGTATATTTATTTATTCCTTCATACAGTATATGTTTTGAGTTTCCTCGCTAGCCCTCCATTAAGCTTAAAAATACACTCCCTTGATCCCTCTTCAAGATAAATTTGTACATTTTTCAATAGAAAAATGTACCGGCCGAAGGCCGGTTTCTCTTGAAATTAGAGGCTTGCTATCGCTCGCCAGGACAAAATCGACGCCTACATGGTACGAAAGATCTTTATATTGATATAGAAATGGGACGAAATGTTTTAAAATTGACAAACTAATGGGACGAACGTCTTAAAATCTGAAAACTAGTGGAGCAAAATATGAGGAAGAAGGGGGACCATGAAAACGACCCATCTCCCCTTAAACCTCCCTTTGTCCCTCCACCACCACTGGGTAAAACACACAAAGAAGAAGGATAGAGGGTATTTGATCTGGACATTACCTCTCCACTTTCACTCGACTTTCGGGCTAAAATAAAAAAAAAATATCATGTGTTCTCATATGTGGTTTGCCAGTGCTATAAATATCATGTGTTCTCATATGTGGTTTGCCAGTGCTATAAATATCATGTGTTCTCATATGTGGTTTGCCAGCGCTATAAATATCATGTGTTCTCATATGTGGTTTGCCAGCGCTATAAATATCATGTGTTCTCATATGTGGTTTGCCAGCGCTATAAATATCATGTGTTCTCATATGTGGTTTGCCAGTGCTATAAATATCATGTGTTCTCATATGTGGTTTGCCAGCGCTATAAATATCATGTGTTCTCATATGTGGTTTGCCAGTGCTATAAATATCATGTGTTCTCATATGTGGTTTGCCAGCGCTATAAATATCATGTGTTCTCATATGTGGTTTGCCAGTGCTATAAATATCATGTGTTCTCATATGTGTTTGGCCAGCGCTATAAATATCATGTGTTCTCATATGTGGTTTGCCAGTGCTATAAATATCATGTGTTCTCATATGTGGTTTGCCAGCGCTATAAATATCATGTGTTCTCATATGTGGTTTGCCAGTGCTATAAATATCATGTGTTCTCATATGTGGTTTGCCAGTGCTATAAATATCATGTGTTCTCATATGTGGTTTGCCAGTGCTATAAATATCATGTGTTCTCATATGTGGTTTGCCAGTGCTATAAATATCATGTGTTCTCATATGTGGTTTGCCAGCGCTATAAATATCATGTGTTCTCATATGTGGTTTGCCAGCGCTATAAATATCATGTGTTCTCATATGTGGTTCGCCAGAGCTATAAATATCATGTGTTCTCATATGTGGTTCGCCAGCGCTATAAATATCATGTGTTCTCATATGTGGTTTGCCAGCGCTATAAATATCATGTGTTTTCATATGTGGTTTGCCAGCGCTATAAATCTTGTCTCCAGTATTCGATAAATGGTTATTAATCGTGGCCATGTGCTGGACCTGTAATTGCCTTGATGGTGTAATAGTTAGCATGTTCTGTATGTGGTATCCCAGGTTCGAATCCCGGGAGGATCATATACTTTCATTTCATTTGATAGTGGTTTTGGGAGTGAAATGAATTAAAATAATGAATTGACAAAATATAATCATCCTCATCTCCAAAGTGGAAGTAAACATTAGAAACTCGATCTCCCTTCATCACTAGGGAATGAAATGGAAGAATATCGTATGACCCCCTCCCCCTGCTCTCTCTCTCTCTCTCTCTCTCTCTCTCTCTCTCTCTCTCTCTCTCTCTCTCTCTGAATGGGACGTAGGCCTATGTGGAAGAAAACATGGAGTTTCTGTTTCCTGTACACCTCACCTCCCATTCACACAAACTGGAGGAAAACATCATAAACCCCATTTCCCAGTCGCATGAAGGGAAGTAAATATCATAAGTCCCATTTCTCAAGACATGTGAAGGGAAGAAAACATTAAAAACCCCATCTCCTGGTCATAGAAAAGGAAGAAAACATCATAAACCCCATTTCTCAATCATATGAAGGGAAGTAAATATCATAAGTCCCATTTCTCGAAGAAAACATTAAAAACCCCATCTCCTGGTCATAGAAAAGGAAGAAAACATCATAAACCCCATTTCTCAATCATATGAATGGATCCCGTTTCTTCGGACATTTGAACGGAAGAAAACAATATAAGCCCCATTTCCCAGCCACATGAAGTAAAGAAAACATCATAAACCCCATTTCTCAGACATGAAAGGAAAACCTCATAAACCCCATTTCCTAGTCATACAAACGGAAGAAAACATCATAAACTCCATTTCCCAGTCATATGCAGTGGAAGAAAACTTCATAAACCCCATTTCTCAGGCCATTTGATAGGAAGAAAACATTATAAACCCAATTTCTAAGACATATACAAGGAAGAAGACATTAAAAGACCCATCTCTCAGACATATGAAGGGAAGAAATCACTAAAAAACCCATCTCCTGGTCATATGAAAAGAAGAAGACATTTATAACCCCATCTCCAAGTGATATGAAGGGAAGAAAACATCATAAACCCCATTTCTCAGACACACACGAAGGGAAGCAAGCCTCATAAGCCCTGCCAGAGGAGTAAACAGAGAAGGAACCGCTCAGGGTATAATATTTGCTCTGGACATTACCGAAAACTCTCTTGGGGGACTTTGGGCGGTAATAGAGTGTTTTTCCCGCCATTTGTTCTCGTAAGTGGGTTGCCAGTCATTTTGGGCGGGAACGGGGAGGAGAGAGGCGGGAAGGGGTTGTGTGTGTGACGGCAGTGGGGATGGGGAGATAATTGTGAGCGTGTGTGTATGTGTGTGAGGGGGTGACTATGTGTGGGTGTGTATTTAGGTGTGTGTGTGTGTGTAAGGGGATGACTGTGTGTGAGAGGGAGGTGTTTTGTGTGAGGGGGAAAGTGGGATGGTGTGTGTGTGTGCATTGGGGTTATGTTTGTATGTGTGTGTCCAGGGAATAACTAAGACAACTGTACAATTAGAAAGATTCGAGATGCTGTAGCCTCTCTTGAAGGGGGGGGGGGGGGAGACAAAAGGGCTTCTATTATTTTTTATCTCTCCCTTTAACTTGCTGACTCTCTCTCCATCTCGCTTGAATGCCTGTACGAATGTGTTTCCTCCCTCCTCCCCTATACCTCCCTCTCTCTCTCTCTCTCTCATTTGTGTTACAGTTACGGTTCCTTATTTACAGTACCGCCAATGATATCCAGCAACTTCCAACCAAAAATACGAGAAGGATTACAGATGGGTACGGATTAACCCTTTTCTGTACCGGCGACGTCTCTTTAACTATATTCTGGCTGCTATCAGACGATTTTATTCAGATTAATAAGGGCCTCCAGCAATTAACAGGCTTCGAACTATCTCACTCCCCTTTTTACTACCACAGATCCTTCATTAGCTACACAAAATTGTGTAAATATAGCTAGAATAGAATTAATAAGACGTCGCCGGTACGGCCGCGCTAATAAGTCATGTCCCACCTGTCATTACGTTTAGCTTGCTCTGTGCTGTATTAATGTATGTCAGATGTTGAATAGGGTGGGTAAGTATAGGAACATGTTTGTATATTTCATTCGATATGAAGAAATGAAGCTTAGATATTGCTGATACCAATTATTGATGAAAACATACTTGGTGCCGAGACATCACTTATTAGCGCGACTGTACAGAAGGGGTTATCCACGGTGCCAGAGCGAGAGCCATAAAAAGTAGGCCGGATCAAAGGCCTGGCTCCCGCAGCGGCTTCCCATACACCAGGTGAATTAAGGTATTGAGGGATAAGCCTTCGCAATGGCACATCCATCCTGGTTACGGCACCACCGAACTTCGAAACCACCTCTTATATATTTTGGGAGATTGTAAATGAACGGGATATTTAGTTTACTTCAGGTCAGGTCAGGTGAAGGTATTGAGGGATAAGCCTTTACAATGGTGCCTCATATCTATTTTCCGGAGTGTTGAGAGGAGAAAAGTGGTGTTGGAGAGAGAGAAAAGAAGCTTAAGAGAGCCCACCTTGCTTTTTTTCTCTTTCTCTCCCTCTCTCTTTGGCTTGTATCCATTCGGCCAAATTCAGCCTACTGTTTTAAGATGTTTATCCCCATCCAGGTGTCAATATTTTCCTGGCGAGCGGTAACGAGCCAGCATATATATATTTTTGTTTTGACAGCAAGCTAAATTTCCGGCGAAGCTGGATTTCTCCATACAATGCTGGCTCGCTATCGCTCGCCAGGAAGAAATCGACACCTGGATGGGGATAAACATCTTAAAACAGTTGGCTGAATGGGGCCAAATGGATACAAGCCAGGGAAAGAGAGAAAAGGAGAGTAAGATAAAACAAAAAAACGGTGACCCCCCTTAAATGATACCCTCAAAACCCCCCTTGAAGATGAATTTGTACATTGTTCGGTAGAAAAATATCCCGGCCAAGAGCAAAGGCGGTATGGTGGATAGCACGCTCATGTGTGAATTTCCTTGACCTGGGTTCGATCCCAGCCAAGGCAGACATATTTAATTGGTGCGGTAGTACGTCCTAGTGTGTTTCACATGCTTGCACCCAGGTGGGGGACACCTCGACAACGTACACAGACTAATAACACACAAAACAAAGCCACTCCAACAGCTTCCTCTCTCTCCAACACCCCTTCTCTCTTCTTAACACTCTTCGAATAGGTAGATACGAGGTGCCGTTGTAAAGGTTTATCCCTCAATACCTTCAAATGACCCGGCCAGAGGCCGATTCCTCCTCTATTGCAGGCTCGCCAGGAAAGAATCGAGATCTAAATGGCACCAACGTTCTTAATATTGGCAAAGGAATGAGGCAAAATGTCTTAAAATCGCCAGACTAATGTGGCAAACATCTTAAAATCTAAAATATAATATGGCTAAACCTTGCATAGAGGAAACAGGAAATAGTTTGGGGTTGGATAGGGGGTGTACATTTATAAACCAGCGGACAACAACACAAAGTTTACTCTCCATAGGTTCGGGGCACTCTGGAAGCGCGGTGAGAATGGTGGTATCAAATTTCCAGGTTTGTCTTTCGTTCCTGGGCGCCCTTGTTGTTTGTGTGTGTGTGTGTGTGTGTGTGTGTGTGTGTGTGTGTGTGTGTGTGTGTGTGTGTGTGTGTGTGAGTGAGAGAGAGAAAGAGAGATTGTGAGTGCGTGTAAGCGAGTTTGAGAGAGAGAGTGTGTGTATGTAGTCCTGTGAAAAAGAGTATTTATGCAAAAAATGTGTGATTATGGTGCATATAAGAGAGAACGATTATCTACAGCATGTATCTCTGTATGTATGTGTGTGTGTGTGTGTGTGTGTGTGTGTGTGTGTGTGTGTGTGTGTGTGTGTGTGTGTGTGTGTGTGTGTCTGTAGGTGTGTGTGTAGGGTTTATTGTATCGCCCATATATAACCACACTATACACCACAATCCCTTAGCCTATGGTACGATAAGCCGAACAGAATAGCAGCCATGAATGAGGCTTACTCTCTGGCTCCCCACTAACCTTACTTTAATACCATATTCTGCAAAACAAAAACAAACAAAAAAAGAATACAAATAAATAAGTAAATTTATAAATATAATACTGTCCATAAATACAAATATAAACACATAAATAAATATATATATACAGTATATATATATATATATATATACAGTATATATATATATATATATATATATATATATATATATACATATATACAGTATATATATATATATATATATTAGATAATAATATATATATATAATATATAATATATATATATATATAATAAAATATATATAATATATTATATATATATATATATATATACACATGAATAAATATTTTTCTAATGAAAACAAATTAAACAAACTTTAAAAGAAGTACAAAAAGCGGACACAAATATGGACAAATTAGAGCAAGAAAAGACAGACACACAGACAGAGAGAGAGAGAGAGAGAGAGAGAGAGAGAGAGAGAGAGAGAGAGAGAGAGAGAGAGAGCGAGCGAGAGAGAGAGCGAGAGAGAGAGAGAGAGAGAGAGAGAGAGAGAGAGCGAGCGAGCGAGCGAGAGAGAGAGAGCGAGAGTGAGAGAGAGAGAGAGAAAAAAAAAAACGGACGGTCGAATTACCCCTTGAGCCAGTCAAGAGATAAAAATATCCCCAGTGTCACCAAAATGGCGGAGATTAGCTATTCTCACTTACTACAGGATCTATTTTTGTGCGCACTATATCTTTAATGTGTCCCTATTACCGCACTAAGCCCCTATTAAGTACTTAGGAAGCTCGAGTGTTTTCCCGGGATCTGGTTTCTCTCCCATCCCCATCACTCACACAATTACCCAAACAGGCCTTCATACACCGCTATTTATAGAGCCCATCAGAGCATTCCATTACGATCATAATAATTGTCCGACTCAAAGCAAGAAGGGCAAATGTCCAGAAAATGGGCCAAGATTTTTTTTTTTTTTTTTAAGAGACAATGAACGGAGGAAGGAAAAACACAGATAAAACAAAAAGGTCCATGTGCCTAAAGGCATCCCCCATTCATAAAATGTTTGTAACATTTTTAACAATTAATGTATAAAGCCTGGATTTTTGCCGTGGGTGGTTACGATCTTGGCAAACATTAGTGTCGGGGCAACAACGGTGAAATGATTTGGCGGTTTGCGTCGCTTATAATTAACCCTTTGAGGATCATGGCGCGTTTCAGCGTGTTTCAACCTTACGCCCTTCTCGCACTCAGCCGGAGAATTATCCACCTGCGAGTTTCAGGCTATAAGGAAGTTGGAGCTATGAGTATCACCATTTAGCAGAATTATCAAGTAAAATACGGTCGTACATACAGTAAATACACAAAACCAAATTAATTATAATTCCTATCGGTCAGAAATCGACATTAATATTGCATTTCTGTTCTATATCGATATTTACGGCTCCAACTTCCTTATAGCCTGAAATTCGCAAGTGGTCAATTCTATTCTGATGTTTGTGTGTATATAGCGAGGGTATTGTCTGCGTGGTATTAAGTCAATAGGGGGTAAGTGGCATCATAACCAGGCCATCCTTCAATAGCAGGCGCCCCTCCTCTAACCCCTTACACATCATCATCTATCCTATAGATATTTAAGAACTGCACTTCATCTATAGTTTAGCTACTTTTATATATATTTTGAAGATACCAAAATGACGTCGAAAAAATTAGTTTACCTATCTCTCTCTCTCTCTCTCTCTCTGAAGATAGGGATTGGGAGGCCATGGGGTAAGTGTCAAATAAACGTTCGCCCCGTCAGGGTTCGAACTCGGGACTCAAGCGATTAGGGTGTGTGTGTGTGTGTGTGTGTGTGTGTGTGTGTGTGTGTGTGTGTGTGTGTGTGTGTGTGTGTGTGTGTGTATATCTTTATTTGTCTGTCTGTCTGTGTGTGTGTGTGTGTGTTTGGGTCTGTATGTGTGTATGTGTGTGTGTGTGTCAAACAAACTTTCACCACACTAAGGAATCGAACACAGGTCCCCAGAGTACATCTCCTAATCCTGCCACGGACATTTGTCCCAGGGCAGTCTTCCCTTTTCATTTTCCTTTACCCACTCTAAACCACTGTTTGGACACTTGGTCATCAGTGTTTTGGAGGGCAAGCAGCCTTGAGGGGTCGCTGGATCTGTTGTTGCTTGATTTCCTTTGTATTCATCCTACATTCTATTTTAAGTCTCTCTCTCTCTCTCTCTCTCTCTCTCTCTCTCTCTCTCTCTCTCTCTCTCTCTCTCTCTCTCTCTCTCTCCCAAGCAGTATATACATCAACATCACCCAAGCGTTCACGAGCCCCGCAGCTACCCGACTGAGATACCAGGAAACCTTTTATTCCACTCTTTTGTTATACCGCTCTCGAGGCTACTGTGGCTGGCCCCAGACTTCCTCACAGACCCTCTGGAGCGAAATATATACACACACGCCGGACCAGGCCAACTTTAAGGGGATTTTTGGTTTAGTTTATTCCCTAGACCTCCATCATCTTTACAATTACACCCCCTAGTACCCTTTCAAGACAAATGTGTGTATATTTCGGTCGAAAAATCGGTTCCTCTTAAATTACAGGCTCGCTATCGCTCGCCAGGAATAAATCGACACCTATTTGGCACGAAAGATCTTAATATTGGCAAAAAATGGGACAAACATCTTAGAATCACCATATATTTCGCTCTTTTGTTACCGCTTTCGAGGCTGCTGTGGCTGGCAATGAAAATGGTCAAAATTAGTGCGCTAAACATAATATTGTCCGCAATGTACTTACCGGTAGGAGAGAGTTAGCAGCCTCTTTCACCTCCTCCCAAGTAGCACCAACACTTCTTCTTCTTCTTCTTCGTCTTCTTCTTCTTCTTCTTCTTCTCCTGCGCCTCCTTCAGTATGTCTGGTCTAAGGGCTTCGGTGTTGGGTTACTCTCTGGTTGGGTTTATTGGCTTTAGAGCAGTTTATGTTGACATGCCTGGTGCATTTCTAAAGTCTTCAGCGCACTTTTACTGTTTAATTTGTCTTTCCGAGCAGTTTTTTCAAGTCTTAAAATAATGGACTTGCACAGTTTTCATTAGTGTCATTCATCTTGCGAGGTGTTCTTCAAAGTCTTTATACACGATTAGTCTTTTATCTAGTTCATTTCCAGGCTTCAGATAATTATATTTTTGTCTAGATGTCACTGTTCTTTTGTTTCCCCTAGATCATTTTCAAAGCTTTTCGGGGTAGGCTACTTTCTTATCTATCAAGAATACATTTTGAAGTCTCCAGTGCATTAAATAGTCTTCCGATCACGTTTCACCAATAATAAACACTAAAATGAAGGGACTTGCTATTCGCTTGTCACCCTGTTTCTCTCCATTTACTATTCACTCTAAATTATACGACAATATTCCCATAAACGTAATCTAAGGGGATGTTGTTTAATATATTAATATATTTTGTATTATTACAGGTACAGTACGTATATACATTTGTTTTAGTTTGTCCTCAAGCTTACAAAAAACAACAACAACAACAACAACAACAACAAAGACCCCCTTTTGAGATGGAGTTGTATATTTTTTCGGTAGAATAATGTCCCGCCCAAAGGCCGATTAATTCCTCCTAAATTACAGGCTCGCTATCACTCGCCAGGATATAATCGACACCTAAATGGCACAACAATTCTTCATATTGACAAAGAAATGGACGAAAATCATGAAATTTGAAAACTATTGGGGCTAAACATGAAGAAGGGGGTTCAGAAAAATGTACTATCGTTCGCCAGGGGAAAAAAATGGACACCTAAATAGCACGAAAGATCTAAATGTTGAAAAAGAAATGGGGCGAAAGGTCTTAAAATCGACAAACTAATGGAGCAAACATCTTAAAATCTGAAAACTAATGGAGCTAAACATGGAGGAGAAGGGGGTCTAGAAAAAGTATCCATTCCCCCTTAACACACACACACACACACACACACACACACACACCGCACTAATAGGGGGGGGGGGTCTAATTAGGAGGGTTGCGTGGGGTGAACACAATGGGGCGAACCTATTTGGGAGTAGGAGGCCTAATTAGAGGTTTACCCCAACAATATGGGTTCCGCTGTCGTCGTCGATAGGGAGAGTTTTGGGTTTTTTAACAGTGCTTATAATATAGTTGTTGTTGTTGTTGTTGTTGTTGTTCCCCAAGCTGCCTGGCCGAACAGCCCCAAGGCCCCGAGCAAGGCCAAGGCCATAACCGAGTGCCCCCACAGAACCCTCCCTGCCGACCACAATAAAGCCTGGGTGACCGAAGCCACTCCATGACGGGGAGCTGAGGAGGGTGCGGAAACGCCCGGGAAACCAAAGCCCCACCCAGGGCCCTGTGCCCCTCAGCAATTATGAAGAGAAAGGAAGAAAGAGGGGCAAGGGAAAAATGTGACGATTTGGCTTCCAATCTTGGTAGATTGGGAGGTCAATCCACGGAAGAGACGCCGTCACTTGAGATCTAGAAAATATATAAGTTAAAGGAACAGTCAGAGTAAGCTATGGGTATGGCAGAGATTGCTCAGTTCTCACTCTGATAGACCAGCCCATCACCACATGACTAGAACCCAATCCTCTCAGCATCAGCTAGTAAAGGCCCTAGAAAGCCGCCTTTGGCGGGGGGATAGCTCCCCTATTTCAACCCCTTTCGGGGTTGGGCACCCGCCCTTAATATAGTAATATAACTTATAATATAGTTCAAATATATGACAACTATCGAGGTACCTAAATTGACCACTTGCGAGTTTGGTAAATTTCTATAATTGCACCTATACGAGCTAAAACATATATTATTGTATTTAACAGGAAGGTACGATGAGGTAAGTGATGTGGTATAGGTGGCAATAATTATGCAGAAATGGATTATAAGGGCTGCAGGGCATTCCGCCCCCTCTGACAAAAGTCTATCAATCTAGATGTGACACGGATTTTACATAGTTTCAGAGAGACATTAGCCTAACCTAACAACCTTACCTAACCTAACCTAGTATTATGGGAGGGGGCTGCCGCCCCCACACCCCCGCTGGTTGGGTAAAACAGTAGAAATCCAGTTGGGGTGGAGTGAGTAACCGTAGCTTTTCGTAAGGGGGTCAGAGGGGGCGGAATGCCCTTATAATCCATTTCCGCATATTGCCACCTATACATAAGAACATAAGAACATAAGAAAATGGGAGTCTGCAGAAAGCCGATTGGCCTAAGCAAGGCAGATCCCTGTCCACATCACTTACCTCATCATACCTTTCTGTTAAATACAATAATAATTTGTTTAGCTCGTATAGGTGCATTTTTTTTTTTTTTTTTTTTTTTTCTATATTCCAACTTACTTCCTCTCGGGCATAGGCTGAGAGCCTTAACATTCACCGCTTTACAATGAACAGTGAAACCCGTGAGGTCTTGTTCCAGTCTAGGGAGTGAGACATGTGAAGCACGTAGATTACAAGAGCACCTGCCATCTTGCCTTCACATGAGGCAGGTGCTCACTCATGGCCCGAAACGACCCCATCTCTGAAGCCACCTCGTTCCCGTGCTTCACTGTCTCACCCCCTACACTCGGACTCTCACACTTACACACACACAACGCCACCTGTTGAGCAGATAACTCACCAGGCATTGCACCCCTATAGCATATTTTGAATATGGAAATATTCATACAGTGCTATTTAATCAGGGAACAATGAGGGTATTTTATTGACGTTTCGGTGGGCTTATGGTAATGCACTGATACCAGGTACAGCACAAATTCCATCCCAATAATATCTTCCCATTGATACATCGGGATTTGAACCCGGGACCTTTGGATTACCAGGCCAGTGGCAAGACCACTCCGCCACACCTCCCCTAAATATAGACCTATATCGCGAGTTTCAGGCTATAAGGAAGCTGGAGCCGTAAACATCAACATAAACCAGATATTCAATAATAATGTAGGTTTCTGATTGACAAATAGTATGTTGAATTGGGTTGCATGTATTTATGAATGCACTACATCCGTATTTTAGCTGGTAATTCTGCTAAATATGGATGTCTGTAGCTCCAACTTCCTTATAGCCTGAAACTCGCAAGTCGAGTTTCTGGCTATAAGAAAGTTGGAGCTGTGGCCGTCAATATTTAGCAGAATTACCAGCTAACATACGGTCATAATACATATATAAATACATAAAACCAAATTGATCATACTTTGTATCCATCAGAAACCCACATTATTATTGTATTTCTCTTTAATATCGATGTTCACGGCTCCAACTTCCTGATATCCTGAAACTCGCAAGTGGTCAATTGGTGACACGTGATAACTTTGGTGACCGGTCAACTCAACCAGTAGACCATTTCAACCAGCACCAAATCAACCAATACGGTTAGGTTAGGTTAGGTTAGGTTTGGTTTGGTTAGGTTAGTACTATATTTTGGCACTGGTTTGGTTGGTCTGGGTTAATTTGGCACTGGTTGAGAGCTACTGGTTGAAATGGTCTACTGGTTGAGATGACATGGAACCGATAACTTTGTCCTGCCTCTGAGACGGTAATGGCCTATATAACAATGATGTATGTGTTATGACAAACCAATAACTGTCATGAACATCGACGGGTCCCTCATGTTTATCCCCATTAGTTGCGAGATTTTAAGACGTTCGGCCCATCAGTTAGCCGATTTTAAAACCTTTCGCCCAAATTCGTTGTCAACTTTAGGACCTGTCGTGCCATACAGGTGTCGATCTCTCTCTAGCGAGCGATAGTGAGCCTGTAATTTAGGAAGAGCCGGCTTAATTCTCCACCCAAATATTTACAAATTCATCGCCAAGGGAAGTCTTGGTGTTTTTGTTTTGTGTTTGTTTTCCACCAGCTAGATTGGGGGCAAATGGCCGATTGAGTTGACATGGAATCCATTCTAGCACATAGCTTGGGTTAGGTTAGGTTAGGCTAATAAAAACATAATTGCACCAATTCTTAATATCACAAACCATGATTATATGAAGGAAAACTAGGGAATTAAATAAGAACCGATGCTAAAATCGATTTGGAGCCATTGCTAGAATTTTACCAGCTTAGGTAATGTGTTATTTAAGGGGGTACTTATTTATCTGGCCATGGTTGAGATCTACTGGTGTAATGCCCTGTACCCTCAAAATCCCGTAACCACAACTACCCGATTTGACGTCTGGGATAGCGTAAAATAGTCGTTGGTGGAGAAGTCTAATAAACCCACCACGTGAATCACCACGAGACTATCACCTGGTTCTTTCAAGTCCGTGGCAGTACAGTGGTTAGCGCGCGATTTTGGTATACCTACTGACCCGAGTTCGAAACCACGCCAGGTCATTGCCTTCTCTCTGTGTAGAGAAGGCATTGGCCAGGCCCAGCGATTTTCGGGAGGGGTAATTTCCCTTCTCACCCAGTATTTCAACTTGTTAAAATGGTCTACTGGTTGAGTTGAGATGGTTCACTTTTAGGGCGATTTTGCATGTATTCATTATTTTTCTAGTTTCCTCCCTAGACCTCTATCAATTTAAAAAAAAAAAAAAAACATCCATTAGATCCCCCTTCTAGATTAATTTGTACATTTTTTCGGTAGAAAAAAATTCCGGCCAAAGACCGGTTCTTCCAACATTACAGGCTCACTATCGTTCGCCAGGGAAAAAATCGACACCTAAACAGCACGAAAGGTCTAAATATTGACGACAAAATAGGGCGAAAGGTCTTAAAATCGACTAACTAATGGGGAAAACATCTTAACATCTGAAAACTAATGGGGCTAAACATGAGGGAGAAATTGGTCCAGAAACCCGGCCCCTCCCCCCTTAAACAGGACAAGTGGGTGACAACTATAGACCGCGACTGTACTGTACGCGTGTCTGTGTGAGGGGGCTGAGAGAGGCTGGTGGTGGTGGAAGTAGCGGGGTGGGTGTGTTCAACCGAGCGAGGGTGAAGACAGACTGAGTGCTGAAGTAGGGAGTCAGGACCCCTCTCTCTCTCTCTCTCTCTCGCCTGTTGAGCCTCACCCCCCCCCCCCCCCCCCAAACACCCCTACCTCCTTCCTCCCCCAATCCCTAAACTCCTCCATCCATATCGTCACTCGTTACCCATTTGCCCCCTCCTCCTCCATCACCTAACTCCCTAACCCCAACCACTCCACCTTTCCTCTCCTACACTCCTCCCTCCCCAATCTCTCCCCTCCTCCTCCCCCATCCCTACACTCCCCCACACCATCCCCCCTCCTCCTTCCCTCCCATCCCTACACTCCTCCTCCACACCCTCCCTACTCCCTCCCTACCCAATACCTCCCTCCCCCTTCCCATCCCTATCCCTACCACCCCCCTCACTCCCTACCCCCAATCCCCCTCTTTTCTACCCTCTTACACACCATCCCTCCTCACCCACTCCCTCTTCCCATCCCTATCCCTACCCTCCTCCACACCATCCCCCCTCACTCCCTACCCAAATCCCCCCCTTCCCTCTCCCATCCCTACACTCCTACACGTACCAATCTTCACTCCCAACCCCAATCCCTCCTCCTCCTCAATCCCTACACTCCTCCATCTATACCCTCACTTCCTATCCCAATCCCTCCCCCTTCCCTCTCCTACACTCCTCCTCCACACCATACCTCACTCCCTACCCAATCCCTCCCCAAAATACAGTACTACAACCCTCCTCGACCACCTCTTGCCCTTCTTTCCTGTAAATCAGAACTCATATTAGGTAGTTGAAATAGGACTTCAGAGGCTATCAACCCTTCTGGATTATTATGCCAGCACACTGTAAGTCAAGAACAACGTCAGCACTGGAGCCCCTTTTCGAGAACTCCAGTCCCTTCTAGAACCCAATCCCTCATCCCTCGTCCCTCTCCTCCCTTCCTACCTATACTATCATCCCTTCCTTCCCTCCCCCTACACCAATCCCACATATTCCCTCCCTCCCCCACCACTCCCACATCCCCCCCCCGCCCCCATCCCTTCCCAAACTGCAGTACTACACCTCTCCTTGTTTACCTCTTACTTTTAATGGGGGGGGGGGGGGTGAATCCCCTTTTAATGGGGGGGGGGAATCCCCTTTTAATGGGGGGGGGGGTGAATCCCCTTTTTCTTCATGTTTAGCACCATTAGTTTTGACATTTTAGAAAGTCGCCCCATTAGTTTGGCGATTTTTAAAAATTCGTGTCGTTATATATATATATATATATATATATATATATATATATATATATATATATATATATATATATAATATAATTAATTAATTTAACTCACAACACCAAACCACCCAATTAAATTAATGAAAGCATGTGCTCCAAACGGGATTCGAACCTGGGTTACCACATACAGATATTAAACACTCAAACCATTACACCATCAAGACAGTTACAGATTAAGTACATGACTACGATTATATATACATTTATCGAATACTGGATATCAATTTAATCATATACACACAAATCCAACTGCACATTGAATATCTATATATCAACAAAAGAGAGAGAAAGCGTTCATGTCCTTTATATGTATTGATTTAACCTGTAGAGTGCAGCATATACCGGTACTTAACATAATGATAATTATAGGCTATAATAATTACCTGCATGGTGGCGATAGGTGTGGCAAGGGTAAGGCTTTCAATACTACTACTACTACTACTAATAATAATAATAATAATAATAATAATAATAATGAAAGTACAAATATTAATTACAGTAATAATAAGAAGCTTTCAAGGTGTATATATATATATATATATATATATATATATATATATATATATATATACTGTATATATATATATATATATATATATATATATATATATATATATATATATATATATACTGTATATACAGTATATACAGTACTTATTTATTTCTCAGTTTCCTCACTACACCACCATCAAGCATAGCAAAAACACCAGCTAGATCCCCTTTCAAGACAAATAATTGCTGGAGGCCATTTTTAAACTGAATAAGATCGTTTAAGAAGTGCAGGAATAACGTACAAAAGACGGCACCGGTACAGAAAGGGTTAAATATGCACCCACCATTATCGATAGAGCATACCGGGTGTCTGCCAAAGGTGCTGGAGAGGGAAGAAGAAGAAGAAGAAGAAGAAGATGAAAGGCGACCCAAAAGAAGAAGATTACGAGAAGAAGATTACGAGAAGAAGATTACGAGAAGAAGATTACGAGAAGAAGATTACGAGAAGAAGAAGAAGAAGAAGAAGAAGATTGCGAGAAGAAGAAGAAGAAGAAGATTGCGAGAAGAAGAAGAAGAAGAAGATTGCGAGAAGAAGAAGATTACGAGAAGAAGAAGATTACGAGAAGAAGATTACGAGAAGAAGAAGATTGCGAGAAGAAGATTACGAGAAGAAGAAGATTGCGAGAAGAAGATTACGAGAAGAAGAAGATTGCGAGAAGAAGAAGAAGAAGATTACGAGAAGAAGAAGATTACGAGAAGAAGATTACGAGAAGAAGAAGATTGCGAGAAGAAGAAGAAGAAGAAGATTGCGAGAAGAAGAAGAAGAAGAAGATTGCGAGAAGAAGATTACGAGAAGAAGAAGATTGCGAGAAGAAGATTACGAGAAGAAGATTACGAGAAGAAGAAGATTGCGAGAAGAAGAAGAAGAAGAAGATTGCGAGAAGAAGAAGAAGAAGATTACAAGAAGAAGAAGAAGAAGAAAAACTAAGAAGAAGAAGATTACAAGAAGAAACAAAAATATGAAGAAGAAAGGCTATCACAAAGAAGATTACGAGAAGAAGAAAAAGAAGAAGTCCAAGAAAAAGAAGAAGCAAGGCGACCAAAAAAGAAGATTACGAGAAGAAGAAGAAGAAGAAGGAGTTGCAGGGTCTGGTAAATGAGTTTGGAACAGTGTGCGAAAAACGGAATTTGAAGGTAAATACGGGGAAGAGCAAGGTTATGGTCTTCGAAAGGGGTGAAGTCACAGAGTGTGAGGTGAAGCTGAACGGTCAGGCTATGGAGATCGTCAACTCTTTTAAGTATCTGGGCAGTGTGTTGAGTAAAGATGGGACTATGGATGAAGAGGTGCGGGAGAGGGTACAACAGGGGAAGAGGGTTGTAGGAACGCTAAAAGCAGTAACAAGAAATAGGGTGGTCAGTATGGAAGTGAAGAAGTCCTTGCATGACAGTGTGGTAATCCCGACACTGACTTACGGTAGCGAAGCATGGACGTTGGTTGAGAGACTCAGACCAAGAGTGAGAGCAGTGGAAATGAATTACTTAAGGAGTGCGTGCGGAGTTACATGGAGGGATAGACAGACTAATGAGGAAGTAAGAAGGAGGTGTGGTGTGGAGGTAGATGTGCTGGAAAGTGTGAAAAGGAACAACTTGAGATGGTTCGGCCATATGGAACGTATGGAAAGCGAGAGAATGACTAAGAGGGTGTATGAGAGCGAGGTGGAGGGACAGAGGGGGAGAGGTAGACCGAATATGAGGTGGAAGGATGGAGTGAGGAAGTACATGAACGAAGGTAGTGCTGGTTGGGGGGAGGGGCATCGACTGACTGGGGACAGAGGTGCATGGGGGCGGTTCGTTCGTGGCCACCCCTTCGGGGATCACGGCGTCAGGCAATAGATAGATAGATAGAAAAAGAAGAAGAAGAAGAATAAGAGGAAGGGATGGCAGGATAAAGTCAAGGAGGGGCAGTGAGAAATTATGACCCCCAGATACACACACACACAGAACCAATTTGTCAATTTATGAGTGGGCGTGTGGATGTGTGGGTGGGGTAGGGGGGGGGGGTGAGGGAGGAGGGGAGGGATGGGATTGGAGATGGAAGGGATGAGGGAGGGAGGAAGGGGGGAACTAGTAGACAGGTAGATAATGGGCCAAATCCCAAAATATCATAAATTATCAGGATCCGAAAGATCATATTGTAGGCGTGTATACATACATACAATATAATGAGGGGAGGTATGGTGGAGTGGTCTTGCCACTGGACTGGTAATCCAATGGTCCCGGTTTCGAATCTCGATAGATCAATGGGAAGATATTATTGGGATGGAATTTGTGCTGTACCTAGTACAAAGCCCACCCAAACGCCAAAAAAATACACTCATTGTTCCCTGATTAAGTAGCACTGTATGAAAATTCCCATATTCAAAATATGCTACAGGGGGGCAATGCCTAGTGAGTTAATTGCTCAATAGGTGGCATTCTGAGAAGGGAGGGACCGAGTCTAGGGGTTGAGACGGGGAAGCACAAAGGCAAAGCAGCTTCGAACCGTGAGTAGAGCTCAAAGTGCTTCACATGTCTCACTTCCTAGACTGGAAAAAGACCTCACGGGCTTCACCGTGTTGAGCAGTTGGATGTACAGGCTCTCAGTCTATGCCAGAGAAGGAAGAGGGAGTAGTTGGAATATAAAAAAAAAAAAAAAAAAATTGTTTTACTACGCTTCGCAAATTTACTCTAATTACAAATCATTGAGAATAAAGTGCTCCTCAAATGGTGTTTGTATATATTCAATCAACTTTCAGAGTTCATTATATCACACACACACACACAAACACACGCACACACACACACACACACATATATATATAATATATATATATATATATATATATATATATATATATATATATATATATATACGGTATATATATATATATATATATATATATATATATATATATATATATATATATATATACAGTATATATATATATATATATATATATATATGTATATATATATATATATATATATATATATATATATATATATATATATATATATATATATATATATATATATCTCTCTCTCTCTCTCTATATATATATATATATATATATATATATATAAATATATAATGGTATATCATTCATTGTCCCATTTCTGGAAGTGTCAACCACTCTCCATGTACCGGAAACAAAACAAACATTATCTGAAAAATAGGGCGTTATCCAGTGTGTGGCAGTGAGAGAGAGAGAGAGGGTGTTATCAAGTGTGTGGCAGTGAGAGAGAGAGAGAGAGAGAGGGCGTTATCAAGTGTGTGGCAGTGAGAGAGAGAGAGAGAGAGGGTGTTATACAGTGTGTGGCATTGTGTAGAGTGAGAGAGAGATAGTGAGAGTGTCGAGGGGTGTGTATTAGGGCGTGAGGTGTTGTTAGCAGTGAACTCTCTCAGGGGTTACGGTATACTGTATAATTATAACAACAATATAATATAACAGCAATAAACACAAACACACCTTGACACATCCACGCCTGACTAACTCCCTTAACCTTTAACAAAATGGACTTGGGTACTCGAACTCCTCCTCGTGTTCTTTTTCTTCTCCTAAGCTGCTGCTTCTTCTTCTTCTTCTTCTTCTTCTTCTTCTTCTTCTTCTTCTTCTTCTTCTTCTTCTTCTTCTTCTTCTTCTTCTTCTTCTCGTAACCTTCTTCTTTTTGGTTCGTCATTCTTCTCCCACTTCTTGGTCTTCCTTCTTCTTATTTTCTTTGTACACTTTCTCTTCTTACTTTGTTCTCCTTATTCTTCCTCTATCTTTTACTCTCCCCAAACAAAACGGACTAAGCTACTGAATCCATATACTTAACCCAATCAGTGTGGGCATATTTCCGCTATAATAGGGCTAATTCAGGCACTCCTGAATGCTTAAGCAACTGCCTGCATGAAATGAAATGTATTCAGCGAAAAACAAGAAAAATTAGCTTCAAAATTACATCAGAACGAGCTTCGTAGCATGCAGGGTTTACCCACAGCGAGCTACCCCAGATATCGGCAAATATTCTCTAATTATCAGCAATGTCCCACTACATTTGCCATTGGCAGCGCTGCATGGGTCTCGCAAGATATGGGGTGAGAGACTGAGAGTCTCAGTGCCCCGGCTGACGTGCTGGAGAGAGAACGGGGGCCTGCTGCGCTCCCGCTCACTCGCACTCGTCTCCACAGGCTTTAATGGGCTTTAACTTGCAGTACATTGCCATAGCGTTCCAAATCGGGTCCCACAATGAAAGGGTAAATTAAGACACATACCACACAAGCTCTATTTCATGAAACTTTAAGTCGGAAGCAATCACACCCGAATTCTATCTGTGATAAGAGGCATTGAGGTAAAGAAGAAAAATAAGTAACAACAACAACAATAATAAAACAATATGAAGAAGGAGAAGAAGGAACAATAATAATAATAATAATAATAATAATAATAATAATAATAATAATAATTAAAACAAAGTAATATTGATAATAATAAAGAAAACGTGACCTTTACCGGGGACGCTGTAAAAGTTCTCGCTAACGACCCCCAGCAAACTCCTTGGCAAACCCTCGGAGCCATAAATCCTGCCTGGTCAACCGTACACGACATTTTATCTTGTTGACCTCATTAGCGGAGTCTTAGTACAGTCGGGGTCAAAGGTCTTGTTATGGGGCTAAACATGAGGGAGAAGGGGGTCCAGAAAAAGCAACTACATGTATAGGTAGCGCCAGCGAACTTGACACTAATCTTGACCCCTTAACTTCTCATAACTCAAAATTAATGAAAGCAATCGAGATGAGATTTCTATCATTTGGGAAGAGCCCACCAGGAAATAGGTGTGGATATTTACAGCCTGCTTGTTCTAGGCCCTTTAGAGTTACAAAGAGATCAGGGATCAAGATTGTTGTCAAGTTCGTTGGCGCTACCTTTGTTATACCTCTCCCATAAACAACCTTTTATCCTGTTGACCTCATCAGCAGAGTCTTATTACAGTCAGGGTCAGAGGTCATGTAAAAATAATTGTCAGGTATGTATCTATCTATTGCATCTATGTCAGAGTCCGCCACTTACACGTGCCAGCGAGGAGTGTGTCGCCCTTCAGCATTTTGCATGAGGTTTACTTCCAGTCACCCAAATTGTAATAAGGTTGTCTTCCCAAGATGGGTTGCCGATCATGACTGACAAGTCATATATTTAAACCCCCTTCTCGCTAGCCCTCACTCCGAGATTCAATGGCACTCAACATACTGACATATAGTAGACTATATTTCTCAAAGACTATTACACATTTCCTTGCTCAAGGGAAATGGTACTGGCTACCAGTGGGATTGAACTCGGGTCTCCCAGGTGGAAGACAGATACGCTCGCCACTACACTATGGAGCCGGTATGTAACATCTGTAAAACGTCAAACTCAACACCTTCAATAATATATATATATATATATATATATATATATATATATATATATATATATATATATATATATATATATATAATTACAGTATACTGTATATATAATTTTTGTTTTTTGTTTTGTTTTTTCGCACTTAGGGTAGGGTGTGGGCACCAACTGAACAGGGAAGTACCCTGCAGGGGCTTTAGACACATCATAATTAGCTGCTGGAATTATTGTTTCCACTGCCTGTCCTATCTTTTTTATCTACCTTGTGCCTCACACACACAAAGCAACCCAACCAGCTCTCAGAAACATTTCCTTTTCTCTCCACACTGCATCACAAACTCATTACATTATAAATCAGATATCTATTGTAGTGTTTGGCACCTGCAAGTGGCACCGATGAACGCACTACCCTTCGGTATTTTGTAAAACGTTTATTCCCCTAGACAGGTTGCCGACCAAGGCTGATGAGTCCCATCCATTGTTGTATTATGCCTAAACGTCATTCCTAAGCTGCATAAAATCGTCTAATAATAGCCAGAATATAAGGAATAACGGCGTCACCCGTACTGAAGGGGTTAACAGACAACCCGCGATATATATATATATATATATATATATATATATATATATATATATATATATATATATATATATATATATACCGGTATATATATATTATATATAATATACAGTATATATACTGTACAATATAAATATATATATATCTGCTAATTAATTGATTGATCGTTTGATATATTAATTTTACTGTATAGTCACTCAAAAAGGTTTCTGGTTTACATATGTGTCCATCATAAAATAAAACCGATTATGTATTAACATGTACATGAAAGTACACACACGAATCAACCCCACCAATCACTCTCACATAACAAAATAAATAACAATCATAACAAGTCCATCTATTTTCCCGCCCGACTGTACCTCCTATAACAGTTTTCTGGCAGCGGATATAATAGCTGGCCCCTTCAATATTTACACGACCAATATTGACGAGGGATGGATGGCAGGAAGGAAGGGAGTTTTCATATAGTTAGCCCTGGAGAAGAAAATGTAGGGAAGAGAGAGAGAGAGAGAGAGAGAGAGAGAGAGAGAGAGAGAGAGAGAGAGAGAGAGAGAGAGAGAGAGAGAGAGAGAGAGAGAGAGAGAGAGAGAGAGTATAAATGAGTGAGTGAGTCTGTATGTGTGTGTGTGTGTGTGTGTGTGTGTGTGTGTGAGAGAAAAAAAATCGCCGATTTCTTTTAAACTACGGTCTCGCTATCGCTCGCCCAGATAATACAAAATCGACACATTGAATAGAGTTGAGCGTCATATTATCGCCAAACTAATGAGGTGCGAAACATCTTAAAATCTCCAAACTAATGGAGCGAAAGAGGTAAGTCCCCCCCCCCCCCCCCCGGGACCAAACAGGGTTAAGGGGGAATGGTAGTTTTTTGGTTCCCCTTCTCCCATATGTTTCTATAGTCTCATTAGATTGGCAATTTTAAAACTTTTTGCCCCATTTTGTTTGTCAATATAGACCTTTAGTGTCATTTAGGTGTCAATCTTTTCTAGGCGAGCGATAGCGATCCTGTAATTTTAGGAGGAAAAGGCCTTTGGTCGGGATATTTTTCTACCGAAAAATGTACACATTTATGTCGAAGGGGGGTCTAGGGGATGATTTTTTTTTTAAATTGAAGGTCTTGGGAGGAAACTATAAAATACATGAATATGTAAATAAATAGACCCAAACAAATAACCACTGTCCCCTTAAAGCCCCGTCCACACGATCGAGCACTGCCCGTCGGGCACAATGGAAATGTTCGATATGGGGCAAATTCAGAGGGCAAACCAGGGATATGCCCGTGCACGCAGTTGAGCGAAATCACCAGGCACTACTGTCCGGCAGTTTGCCGGCGGTCATTTGGTCATTTGGGCCCTCCAGGAAGGCCAAGTCGAACTGCCCGGCAGTTTGCCGGGGGGATTGGGGATAAAGGGGCCCGTGGAAGGAGGGAAATAAATGTGTAGCTTGATCTTTAACCCATTCAATACCGGTAACATCCACTTTATTATATTCTGGCAATTATAATAAGTCTTTACACGGCTTAGGAAGGACGTCTATCCATTAATAGGCTACAAACGATCTCAATTAATCCCTTTAGCTATCATATATCCTTTTAATCTTAATGCAATCGTCTAAATGTAGCTCAAAACAAATACAAAAATACTTCGCCGGTACAGAAGGGGTTAATAAATATATATGTATATTTTATCCTTCTATTATACGGGTATCAATCAGGAAAATTTGGTGGAAGGTAAACAGGACGTAATGTGTGCAATCACTTACTAAATGTCACTGATGGTATGACTTTAATGTTAGCTTCAGTATAAAGTGGGAGCGTCCCCATTTATATTGATAAGTTATTATTAGCAATATTATGAATATTTTATTAAGATTATTCCTATAAGTATGATGAAATATATTTATCTTAAAAAAAACGTTGGAATCGCAACGACGAGACGATTCCAAATATACCATAATCTTGAATAGTCAAAATCAGACCAAAATCATCGATTTGCCAGGGCTTAATTACTCCTAGGGATTTTGGAAACAAATATTTTCGATTTTGGGCGAATGGCTAGTCGAAAATGCAATCTAATACCATGTATAGAAGCTGCTCGTCGATAAAAATCGAATGGCACCAAGTAGAATTCCCTAGGACTTATAGTTTGTGCTACAGAGGACTTTTAATGTCCAAAAACTGGTCATTTGGGCCCTTCTGGGAGGCCGAGTCAAATACGAAATCCTAAACTAATTGTCCGATTTCAATTCTGTTTTCGCCATTCGATTCAGCGTGTCAAAGTGAACTTATGGTTAAAATTTGAACAAAATCCATATATAGATAACAACGGAAAGTACTGATACTGTAGGGCTACCTCGATTTCTAATAAAATATAATAGTTACCCATTCATGCCTATCGTTTTCTGTAAAGATTATTGAAAGAAAACAATCCTTCTTCAATATTGTATGGCTAACTATACTATTTGAACATGCCATATTATCACTTACGAGGCTGCTCCATTATAACAAGTGGGTAATTTGGGTGCAAGGAAGACACAGGAAAGAGCTTTAACTATATATCCTTCTCTAACTAATAACACACACAACAAAGCCACTCCAACAGCTTCTTCTCTGAATATGTGTTTGTAATATTTCATTAATCGATTTTAGGAGTAGAGTTGGTTGTTGGATAGAACATAATTAGACAGCCACCATATAGGGGGACAGTGTTTTTTAAACTTTAAAATAGGCCTATTGGGTCTAAAAATTGGTCAAAATTAAAAAATTCATATGCCGTTGCAATTGTAATGACGAGACGAATCCATATACAGTATACCCATGAAAACTCGAAATTCGAAAGTCGCCCGTCAAGTGCAAACATTTTAAACGCAGGGATTTTGGAAACAGATATTTTCGATTCTGGGCGAATGGTTGGTCGACAATGCAATCTACGACCATGCATGGAAGTTGCTCGTCGAGACAAATCGAATGGCACCAAGTAGAATTCCCTAGGACTTACAGTTTGGGCTACAGAAGACTTTTAAAGTCCAAAAACTGGTCATTTGGGCCCTTCTGGGAGGCCAAGTCAAATACGAAATCCTAAACTAATTGTCCGATTTCAATTATGTTTGCGCCATTCGATTCAGCATGTCACAATGAACTTATGGTTAAAATTTGAACAAAATCCATACATAGATAACTCATCTATGGGTGATTTAGAAATGTTCTAAATCAAAATCAAAATTAGGCTTATTGGGCCTACAAAATGGTCAAAATCCAAACATTTATATACCGTTGGAATCGCAACGACGAGACGAATCCATATATACCCATGAAAACTCGAAATTCGAAAGTCGCCCGCCAAGTGCAAACATTTTCCTGGGCTTTAAATTAAACGCAGGGATTTTGGAAACAAATATTTTCGATTCTGGGCAAATGACTGGTCGACAATGCAATCTACGACCATGTATGGAAGCTGCTCGTCGATATAAATCGAATGGCACTAAGTAAAATTCCCTAGGACTTATAGTTTGGGCTACAGAGGACTTTTAATGTCCAAAAACTGGTCATTTGGGCCCTTCTGGGAGGCCAAGTCAAATACAAAATTCTAAACTAATAGTCCGATTTCAATTCTGTTTGCGCCATTCGATTCAGCGTGTCAAAGTGAACTTATGGTTAAAATTTGAACAAAATCCATACATTGATAACAACGGAAAGTACTGATACTGTAGGCCTACCTCGATTTCTAATAAAATATAATAGTTACTCATTCATAACTATCGTTTTCTGTAAAGATTATTGAAAGAAAACTGGCCTTTTTCAATATTGTATGGCTAACTATACTATTTGAACATGCCATATTATCACTTACGTGGCTGCTCCATTATAACAACTGGCAGTGGTGGGCGTGGGCGCGCCGATTTGGCGCTCTGCGCTCTGCGCTCTGCGATCCGGTGCGCACTACCAATATAGAGGAGCGCGGAGCGAGGAGCGGCAAAAATATGAACTCGGAGTGCAGGCGGGGAGCAGCTTGAATTTTGCGCTCCTTTCTGGCGCTCCGGAAGCGATTTTTCCTGTCAACAGGTTCAAGAACGTCATTATCGTGTACAGTCATCGTACGGTGTTACTCACGGTGTTAGTGAACTGTGATACAGTGATACTATGATAGTGACAGACTGACAGTGCCACCTTCAAACCCTGGAAAGGTAAGAACCTGTTTTTTTTTTGTTTTTTTTGGCTAAATCTATCAAGTTGGGTGAAAAAGGAAGGATAATGGTAAAAAAAACACCCCCCTTGTCCATTTTCGCCAGAAATCAGGTCCCCGATAGTCGCGAACATAGCTGAAAAGAGTCAAAAGACACTATAGACTTCAGAGACTTTTATCATTTTATGGTATCGATACCATCGGAATGTTACTTGAATGTATGGGTGGGAGGATGGTTTGGGGGATGGTGGGGGGATGGTGGGGGGAAGGTAGAAGCGTAATTGACTCGTGTTACAAATATGAAGCCGATTGGTGAGGTAGTTTCGCCACCACAGATTTTTCTTTTTTTCCTTTTCTTCGTACGGATACGCTGGAAGTGGGTTGTGGGAGGCAGTTGGGGGTGTGGTGGAGGGAAGGCAGAAGGGTAAGGCACTTGTCACACAAATATGGAACCGATTGGTGCAATCGTTTCGCCACCACAGATTTTCCTTTTTTTTCCTTGTGAGGCGACCGATAGTCAGCGAGTGGGTGGGAGGAGGGGTTTGGGGTAGTGGTGGTGGGTATGCAGAAGGGTAAGGTACATGTGGTAAAAAAATAAAAATATGAAAGCCATAGCTGCAGTCGTTTCGCTGCTACGATTTTGTTTCGGCGAGTCAGTATATAATTATATACGGACCTGGCACTGGGCGTGACAACTGACAAGACCCTAGTCCCGGCCGTATATATACCGTCGAAGACTGGTCAGCGGGTCATCCATGATATGATATCAATCATATCATTGATATGACATAAAGAATTACAGAAACTGAGAAAGCGATAAACTTAAACTTCAGAAAGACACCATGACTTGAGGTTTTTTGAAATTTTTGAATTTTTTGAATTTAATGAAGTGAAAGACAAAAGATTGTATTAATTTAGGTAAATAATTAAATAACTTCTAGAAGCTGTTTTTTACTTGTTTTTATTATATACCTATTTTTGGGAGCGCGGAGCGCAGGAGCGCAGAGCGGGAAGCGCATCAGGTCGGCTGACCAAAGGAGCGCGTGAGCGCTGCCGCATTACCTTATGTCTGAGGAGCGCGGAGCGCTGCCACATTACCGGTCCCACCGGAGCGCGCCCACCACTGACAAGTGGGTAATTTGGGTGCAAGGAAGACACAGGAAAGAGCTTTAACTATATATCCTTCTCTAACTAATAACACACACAACAAAGCCACTCCAACAGCTTCTTCTCTGAATTGGACAGCCACCATGTAGGGGACAGTGTTTTTTAAACTTTAAAATAGGCCTATTGGGTCTAAACAATTGTCAAAATTAAAAAATTCATATGCCGTTGGAATTGTAATGACGAGACGATTTTTTTTTTTTTTTTTTTTTTTTTTTTTTTTTAGAGACAATGAACGGAGGAAGGAAAAACACAGATAAAACAAAAAGGTCCATGTACCTAAAGGCATCCTCCATTCATAAAATGTTTGTAACAACTGGATTTAAACATTTGTTGATTGTAAGTTTGTGGAAAGCAATTCGAGGGAAGTGAATTCCAAAGAGTAGTAGCTCTGGGGATAAATGAATTCTGATAAGCAGAAGTTCTGCATTGTGGAGGAGAAAGTGTAAATTCATGGGCGCTCTCAGCTGCCCTAGTTCTACGGGGAAAGATGTGGAGAGGCGGCACAATTGAAGCAAGTTCCTCGGAACAATTGCTGTGAAAATATCTGTAGAATAATGCAAGGGATGCAACGTTTCTTCGTATGGCTAATGTAGGAAGGTCCTGTGTGATTGCAGGGTTATTGATTAATCTAATAGCTTTATTTTGAATTTTGTCCAACTGCCTCAATGCAACCACTCCACTTCCACCCCACAGAGGTGAACAGTAATCCATCTGAGAGCGCACATGACTTTTATATATTACGGCCAACTGCTCGTCAGTGAAGAATTCTCGAACTCTGTACAGGAGTCCCAGTTTTTTAGAGGCATTCTTAGCAATGCTTCTAACATAATGTGTCCAGCTCAAGTTAGTAGTTAATGTTACACCGAGAATGTCAATACTAGGGGAAGTGGGAATATTTACATCATTAAAAAATATATGGGAGTCCGTGAGATTCTGTCGGTTAGAAAATTGAATGTACTTGGTTTTCTGTGCATTAAAGGAAACTAGATTCTCTTGTCCCCATTCATTAATTCTAGAAAGGTATATCCATATATATACCCATGAAAACTCGAAATTCGAAAGTCGCCCGCCAAGTGCAAATATTTTCCTGGGCTTAATTAAACGCAGGGATTTTGGAAACAAATATTTTTGATTCTGGGCGAATGGCTGGTCGAAAATGCAATCTACGAGCATGTATAGAAGCAGCTCGTGGAGAAAAATCAAATGGCACCAAATAGAATTCCCTGGGACTTATAGTTTGGGCTACAGAGGACTTTTAATGTCCAAAAAATGGTCCCCTGGGCCCTCCAGGAAGGCCAACTCAAAACCGAAATCCTAAACTAATGGTCTGATTTCAATTATGTTTGCCCCATTCTATTCAGTGTGTCAAAGTGTACTTGTGGTATAAATTTGAACAAAATCCATAAATAGATAACTTGGCTATGGAGTTTTTAAACTTTAAAATAGGCCTATTGAGCCTAAAAATTTGTCAAAATTAAAATATGTATATACCATTGGAATCGCAACGACGAGACGATTTCAAATATACCATCCGCAATTGCATTATTTAATTAATTTTATGTAAACTTAGGTTGAATCGTCTCACTATAAATCTCACCTGCAAGCACTCTTGATTGAGTACTTCGTATATTGCTCGACAAGTTTCAAGAATAATGCGAGACAAACTATGCTTGGATAATCTTTTAGTATACTGCAAATAAGTGTAGCTGCATCCATTTGAAACAAACATGAGGTGTTGCCTCCAGTCAAGCTTCTGCCGATATACACTCCCTCCTATTGGCATCTGCTTGGATATATAAGTTATATAACTGTCCTGTGATTATTGTTGTTGGGGACCATGGTGATCATACCGGACCCACTGACCCAGCCCTGCCGAGCTGCTACTCTGACCACTGGCAGACTTTGACTGGTTTTGTTTAGAGTGTAGCCTAAGGGCAGCTTGAAAAGTATGAAAAAGACAAACAAGCAAATTCGGGAGGTGAATGCAAAGCTTATCCAGGAAAATTATGACCTCAAACATAAAATAGAGGAACTGGACAAGAAGTTATGGAATATAAAGACTGAAATTGTGTGTGATGTGAAGAGAGAAGTTATGGAGGAGTTAGTGGAAGAAAGAGAGAGGGAAACAAGACAATGCAACCTGGTTATCTACATCCTCAAGGAAGATAAAAGTGATGATCCAAACGGTTGGTACGATAGAAATGGAAAAAGCTATATGTGCTAATCTCTTCGCTGAAAAAATTAAAATGGAAGGGACCGAGATAGAAACAATCTTCAGGCTTGGGCAAAAGGGCAGGCCTATAGGCCTAGGCCAACTAGAACAAACCAAAACAGAAATCAAGGACAAGGCAGTGGAACAGGAGAAGAAACAGGAGCAGATACCAGTAACCAAAATGGAGAAGTTGAAGTCCAAGGAGACGAAGGGCAGCCGAAATCTAGGCCTCTACTAGTAAAACTCAAGATCCCAAATATGAAGTGGGGCATTCTAAAGAATGCTAAAAACCTGAAAAACACCAAAGTACCAGAATTCTCCAAGATTTCCCTTGTATCTGACCTAACTCACAAAGATAGAGAAGCAGATAAAAAACTAAGAATGGAGCTTAAGGAAAAAAAAGAGAAGGAAGAAGAAGGATCACACACATCTAGGTCGTCCAGGAGAAACACCTGGAGACCCACGCCCAGCTGGGGTCCCCAGCAAAGTATTCCTAGGTCCCAGATCCCCCGGAGAGGCTCCGATTTCCGCAGGCAGACCCGCAGTGAAGCTTTACCACCACAAGCCTGCCCACCATGCTTCCAGGCGTACCCTTCATTACCACCGGCTCCCCGGGCCAGGTGCCTGATGGACTACTATCTAGTCCAACTGGCGCATGACCCTCTCTCCCAAACGACCACGTTTACACTTATCTATTCACTAGCATTCTCCATTCATTCTTACTTATTACCACTTCTCTTGCCTGATCTATAGTCAATCCTATATCTTTCAACACTTGTCCTACACAGTCTCTCCATCTCAATGGAGGTCTTCCTGCCCCTCTATCTCCCCTTGTATCTGACTCACATATTCTCTTTGTAAGCCTTTCATCTTCCATTCGTTAAACATGACCATACCAGCTCAGGAAGAAGGGGGACCAGAAAAATTACCCATCTCCCCTTAAGCATACAACCATAAGCATCAAAGGATTACTCACTACTGTAATTCCATTAACCATTTGAATCCGCAGATCTCCTTCCTATGTCAAATAAAATTGCCTGCCGTTCTGCAAAAGCAATATACAGTATATAATTTACCAGATAATTAAGGGGAGATAGGTCCTTCTTCTAGTCTCCCTTCTTCCTCATCTTTAGCCTCATTAGTTTTCAGATTTTATGACTGTCGACTCATTAGTTTGGGGATTTTAAGACCTTTTGCCATTTCTTTGTGAATATTAAGAATTTTTGTGTCGTTTATGTGTAAAAAAAATCCTGGCTAGCGATAGCGAGCCTGTATTTTAAGAGGAACCGGCCTTCGGCTGGGACATATTTCAATCAAAATATGTAGGCCTATAAATATATCTTGAAGGAGGGTCTTGGGGTGTTTTTTTGTTTTAAGTTTAATGGATGTCTAGGGAGGAAACTAAAAAATATATATAAAGATATATTTATGAGCAAATAAATACGCCCATCCCCCCGTAAAAAGTTAGTGAAGATCAGGCGTATATCCACTTTTTATTTTGTACAAACTACCAAGGGTAGGCCTATTTTTCACATTAGAGAATTTACTTTATAGACGCTTAGAGAGCAATCAACATAGCATGTAGTATATTAATGCTAAACTTGCAAAATAAACAAACCAAAACTGGGACGATACAATATAAAGGCAAAATAACTTATCAAAATCGCTATGTGGAAATAACTCTTTAATGATAATAATGATAGCATTATTTTGGAGACACTTCCTATTGAGAATACTGAAAATGTAATCACAGATAAAATCATAAACATATAATCACAAACATGAATGCACAACTCCAGTTCTTAGCATATTTATAACCTGTGCACAGCAATAAATAGTTTTATACACATCATATTTACTCAATGAAATATCAACCTCCAAAAACTTAACAAGATAAGCAGTCCAAAACAGGGCTGCCTGGAATACCGTCACTATAGTCCGTTCATTCTAGGTTGGGCAGAAATCGTAACCTCTAAAACCTCTGTAACTCAAAAAGGGCTAGAGCAAATGAGCTGTAAATTTATACATATATTCCTTAGCCAAGTCTTCCTATGTGGTAGAAATATTAGCTCGATTACTCTAGTCCTTTTTGAGTTATGAGAGGTTAGGGGTTACAATTTCTGCCCAACCTAGAATGAATGGACTATAGGAAGTGAGACTGAAACCATACCTTTTATAAATCACTGTGCGTAGTTGTGCGTTTTGAGAAGCATGTGGCTTTACTTAAAATAATATGAGTCCAAAATCAAAATTAATTAAGGAGTGTAAGAAATGTTTTATATACGAAAGGAGAGTAAGCATTAAAACCATTTGACAGCCACTGCTTTTCAGTATTGAGCGTAGTTTAGTCAGATTTGAGCGTAGTTTTGTAAAATTCTGTGAGAAACATATTACTTCAAATTTACGAGAAATCGTGCATAACATAATGATAACTAATGAGAACAAACATAACACTACTGTACAGTAATCTGTTCATTCTAGGTTGGGTAGAATCGTAACCCCTAACCTCTCATAACTCAAAAAGGGCTAGAGCAAATGAGCTATCAATTTATACACATATTCCCTAGCCAAGTCTTCCTATTTGGTAGAAATGCTAGCTCGATTACTCTAAGTCCTTTTTGAGTTATGAGAGGTTAGGGGTTACTGATTTCTGCCCACCCTAGAATGAATGGACTATAGTTATTGCTGGTCCCTACCTACCCTGCACATACATTTCAATCACCTATTAACCCCTTGAAGCTCCGACACGTTTTAGCAGTTTATTTTGGCTATCATTAGACGATTTTCTGCAGCTTAGGAAGGATCTGTGGGTATTAAAACGGTAAAGACTAGCTCAATAAACCCTCTGACTTCCATATACCCTTTCTAATCTGAATAAAATCGTCTAATAATTACCAGAAAACAGAAAAGAAATGTATATAGGGAGCTTGAAAGGGTTAACTTATGGCAGAGTAAACATAAGCAAAGTTTTCCTTAAATTGCTATTGGAATAATTATCTAGAAAAAGTTATATCAAATAAATGTACAGGAACTAAAATGGAACGAGGGAAATAAGCAACATAGAATTAGGTCTATAGGAAGAAAAAAAAATAGACTATAGATGCTAATAACAATACAGTACTGAAGTAGTTCTTATAGAGGGATGATACAGGTCTCCCTCGCTATCCGATGCCCTGATTTACGATATCATTATAGGTTTTGGGGTGTTTGGCTTTGGGTTTTAGCTGGTCCCAGAATGCAACCCCATTTACCCCATTAATTTTAGGGTTTGCTATATGATTTTTCTATTTAAGATCAGGTTTTCAGGAATGTAACCCAGTCGATAATCAAGGGAGTCCTGTAAGCAACATAGAATTAGATCTATTGGAAGAAACAAATAGACTATAGATGCTGATAAACAATGAAGTATATACTGAAGTAAATTTGGGGAGGGACAATATGCAGTACACCAAAATTAAATCGAAGGTTCGAGATAATTACCAGGAGATTCAGAATCAACAGTGGAATATGTGGATGACAGTGGTATTAACCCCTTCAGTACCGGTGATGTCTTTCTTATTGGATTTTGGCTACATTTAGACGATTATATAAAGCTTAGGAAAGACATATGGTAGCTAAAAGGATAAATTGAGATAGTCTGTAACCTTTTATTGGATAGATGTCCTTTGTAAGCAGAATAAAATCTAATAGTTGCCAGAATAAAGTGAAATGGGTTTCACCGGTACTGAATGGGTTAAATTATAAGAGTAAAACGACTGGTGCCACATTATGACTAGAATAAAGCAGCGATCAAATGGTAAATATCGTCACAAGTCATGATAAACACAAGCTTATTTCAATCTGTACTGAACCCAAATGAGATAGCATAGTGGTACTGTATGATACACACAAGTTTATTTCAATCTGTACTAAACCCAAATGAGATAGCATAGTGGTACTGTATGATAAACACAAGCTTATTTCAATCTGTACTGAACCCAAATGAGATAGCATAGTGGTACTGTATGATAAACACAAGCTTATTTCAATCTGTACTGAACCCAAATGAGATAGCATAGTGGTACTGTATGATAAACACAAGCTTATTTCAATCTTATGAACCCAAATGAGATAGGCATAGGTGGTATTATCAATCTGTACTGAACCCAAATGAGATAGCATAGTGGTATATCAAATAAACCAAATGCTTCGGAATTAGGGTTCATAGGTTCAGAGATTCAAAAGGGTGTATACGCATTATGGTTTGCGAGAGTACTCCCTCAAAACACTCCTGAAAATAATTGTATGAAAGCTTAGATCATGGGGGTGACCAGTAGCGACATTGGTAGAGCGCTTGGTTTCTAAACGGGAGGACCGAGTTCGATTCTCGGCTGGTGGATAGTTGGGCAATCTCCTCACACCCCTTGCCTCTGTTCTGATTGCCTAACAGTAAAATAGGTCTATGACAGTAAAAAGGTTCCTCGTGACCTCATCCCGTAATTAACTACTAAAAAAAAAAAAAAGCTTAGATCATAAACCATAAAATATTAAAGTACAGTACAGTACTGTACTTCCAAGCCACTCGACAAGTATAACAATATTTGATTAATATCCTAAAATTCTAAATACCGGTAATGTTTAACCCCTTCTGTACTGGCAACGTCTTTTGTATTCAATTTCAGCTACATTTAGACGATTTTATGAAGCTTAGGAAGGATATATATTAGCTAAAACGATGAAGTGAGACAGTCTGTAGCCTTTTAATGGGTAGGCATCCTTCCTAAGCTGAACAAAATCGTGAATAGTTGCCAGAATATAATGAAAAGTACATCACCGGTAAAGAAGGGGTTAATCACTTCAATAGTATAATCAGCAACCAGAGAGATCCTATTCATGTCGGATGTAATTAACCCTCTCACGCTTTTGATGCATTTTGACCGTTTATTCTGGCTATCCTTTACAGCTTAGGAAGGAACTGTGGGAATTGTAACGGTAAAGACTATCTCGATCAACCCTCTGACTTCCATATATCCTTCCTAATCTGAATAAAATCGTCTAATAATAGCCAGAAAGCAGAAAGGAAGTGCGTCATCGATCCTCAGAGGGTTAAATATTAGGCTATATAATCTAACTAATATATTTCACTCCCAACACCAAACACCTCCCGATGAAATTAATGAAAGCATGTGCTCCTCCGGGGATTCGAACCTGGGATACCACATACAGATCTTAAAAATAGGCAAAGTCCACAAATATTTATGAGATGGCTGAAGACTATGGCATCCGAGTGTACATTTATCTCTATATATATAAAAGGAATGAGAGCATGATTTAACACAACTAATGACACAACCATTCTTTCCTTTCAGACTTGGTGCGGAGTAGTCAATCTCCATTTTATATCTAAATCTATCTATATCTCTGTACACTATTACTAACTAATTACTGGTCTTAAAAGTGCTGGATTCTTAGGTGTGCCAGAAAATCAAGTTTCTGATTTTAGAATTTTTACTGTATTTAAACCCGCCGACCACTTGGTGGCTCAAAGGTACCCCTCCCTTCTGTCACTATAGTCCGTTCATTCTAGGTTGGGTAGAAAGCGAAAAAGCGTAACCTCTAACCTCTGTAACTCAAAAAGGGCTGGAGCGAATGAGCTGTCAATTTATGCACCTATTCCCTAGCCAAGTCTTCCTATTTGGATTTTTTTTTAGCTTGATTACTCTAGTCCTCTATGAGTTACAGTGGTTAGAGGTTACAATTTCTGCCCAACCTAGAATGAACAGACTATAGGAAGTCTACTCGGGACTAAACAAGCATTTTAATTTTTCCAATATAATGGTAAAGGCCATTGGAAATACTCCCTATACATACTTCCTATCATAAATGAGAGCAGATTCAACTCAGACAATGACACAACCATTCTTTGATATCTGTTCAAATTAACCCATAAAGCTCCAGTGTGGTTATGCCGAATCGCACCTAGTTACACAACCTTGCTCTCTCAGACTTGGGATTTGGCTAAGTGCATTCCTCAAAACATTCTCTCCAGAAGAAGTTATAATGTCGAACTTGCGAAATAAACATTACATTACATTAATGAATTCTACGCGCCAGGCGACAGAGGCCATATGGCACGAAATTAAGAAAAGGTAAAGAAGCTAACTAAATATCGGCAAGGAAGTTAATATGATGAAGGAAGGACATAATGCGGTCAATAGAAAATTATGGAGATTCCGAAAGAATATCAGCAAGGCAAGGAGGGCGGCGGAAAAATTTAGAAATGGAAAGAAACGTGAGCGGGCTACAAAATATAAGGAGCAATTCAGTCACGTGTGTGAAACCAGTATCACACAAGCGCCTTATTACACAACTATGATACAATATAGAGTCAGTCACAACCATTCTTCACTATTAAACCAAGTATGGATTCATTACCCTCCCTACACACATATTAAATCTTTATCTATCCATCTAGGCATCTATCTATACATATATATTTATTGATTTGAACGCCAGTAGCTATCTATATGTATACAAGTGTCTCTCTATATATATTTATTCATCAATGTCATAGATACACTCTCCAACAAAGCTCAGCTAAGTGTGGATTCTACATCAAATCTACATAATTCTACCCATTCATCCATCTATCTCTATACGGTATATCTATCTATTAATCTAAATATCCATTCATCTATGTACTGTATATGTATAAAGCTTTCAAATCAACATCGTAACCATTCTTCAAAGTATAACTATCTACTGTGTATGTATAAAGCTTTCACATCAACATCGTAACCATTCTTCAAAGTATACCTATGTACTGTGTATGTATAAAGATTTCACATCAACATCGTAACCATTCTTCAAAGTATACCTATGTACTGTGTATGTATAAAGCTTTCACATCAACATCATAACCATTCTTCAAAGTATAACTATGTACTGTATATGTATAAAGCTTTCACATCAACATCGCTGCCGTTCTTCCAAGTCCAGCTAGGTGTGGATCCGAGACATCATCTTGGGGTAGCCGTTGCGCTGCTTCTCGCCCCGGTGTTTGGCGTTCATCTTCCGCGAGTCGAAGAGGATCTCCGCGTCGCTCTCGCTCTCCGTGGCCGAGTCCAGCAGGCTTCCTGAGGGGCGAGTCTTAACTAGTGGGGAGGGGAGAGGGGAGGGGAGGGGGGAGAAGGGGGGGAATGATATACAAATAAGGTGGTCTCTGTGTGCCTTGAGAGCATGATCATCGCAAGTGATAAACAGTAAAAATAAAAAACATAAAACACATCCAATAAATCTCACAGAAAAACCACATAAATAAATAAAACACATCCAAAAAAAAATCACACAGAAAAACCACATAATAAATAAATAAAACATCCAAAAAATCACCAAAAAACCCAAATACAGTAATAAATAAATAAACATACTAACATAATGAATAATAAAGAAGATATTTATGATCATCTTATGTAATTGATGATATAAAATTGGAAAATGTTCAAGTCAGAAATGAACACATCCAAAAATGGAGAATATTACTGTAACAAATATGTCATGTTAGTCAGAAATTAATACACATAAAAACATGGTGAATAATGAAGAAAAAACTAATGGTAATCGTGATAAAGAGAAAACGGAATGTGTCCAAGAAAATCCTAAATAAATACACATAAAATACAGTGAATAGTAAAGAAAAGGATCAGTAAAGTCACTATCAAGTACAACGTGCAAATCCTAAGTATGAAGACAAATATATACAGTATTCATATCGTTCTCAACACCAGTAACCCCCATATGAAATCAAAGAAAGCATATGATTCTCCGGGGATTCGAACCCAGGACACCACATATCGGTACATACAGTATACACCACAGTAAAAAAATAAAAAATAAATATACAGTATAATATATAATATATATATACAGTATATATATATACAGTGTATATATATATATATACTGGTGTGGTAAAAAAAATAAAAAAAATCTGAAAATATTAAATAGGCTATATGAAATTCGACAACTTAACTGAAAAGTATACTGAAAACAGCAACCAAAACATTAACTAAAATCTCGACACTAACACTAGTAAAACACTCGCAACTTGTGAAAAATAATGAAAACACAAACACAATACGGTTAAACCAAGTGAATGATAAACTGATATCCATATTGTTTTATTCAACGCAAATACAAAATATGAATAAAATGAATCATAACCAAGCATATAGGGTACAATAATCCAAAGGGTTTCATAAATAACGAAACATTCATGGAAATCAAGGAAAAGAGTAAATATACATGTATTGTACGGTACATTGCTACCTACCACTTAACAAAGAGTAATATACATGTATTGTACGGTACATTGCTACCTACCACTTAACAAATATTTATTATAAAGATTAATCAAAGACAAAAAACATTTCTATCAAGTAGATCTCAAAAGATAGAATTAGTAAATAATAAATAAATGGCCAGTACCGGCATACTGTACTGTAAAACAATAAAACAAATAAATCAATTATTTATATACAGTATAAGCACAGGTTGTCCTTCATCTTTGCAAGAGATAAAATGGCCAAAGCAATGCAATTTCATTTAAATTGTCTTGTATTCCTTCTCATAACCATTCCAGTCTTAAAAAACAATTGTTCCAGTATGACATCCTCTTTGTTTTATTATATAACAATATTTAACTGTAGTCAAGAGCATTAATGGGTGAGGGCTGGTCCTATCCAGAGCGAGGTTTGGCATCCTATTCTCAACCTTAGCTGTGTCTGTCTGTCTCTTTTACTGTCCTACTTTTCCTTCTGGGGGCAGGGGGCTAGGAATCCTCCTCCCCTTGTATAATTTTCCTACTCGAGACAGAAAAAAGGGCAAGAGAGCGCGAAAGTGGTCCCGGACCCTGAGAATAGGAACTTTGTTCAATGTTTCTTAGTAAATAGGCATCTGAAAAACATTACTACCCGCTACACAGGATCTTACCATATACCGTACAGTACAATAGTTGATCGCCTAACAGTAAAATAGGTCTATGACAGGGTAAAAAGGTTCCTTGTGACCTCATCCCTTAACTACTACACAAAAATTTGACTAGACATGGAGCCAACACTTACTCTTGGCGCTGGTGTCATCGTGGGCCCCCAAGAGGGAGTATCGTAGTGGCTTGCGGTGCGGCCGAGAGGTGCCCCTCAGCTTGGTAAATATGAGTGCTGCCGCGCCCCACACCACCAACCCCGTCGTGATCACAGTCAGGCACAGCGTCACGAACACGTACACCACACTCCAGTCTGCACGGGAGAATAACCTCATATCATACTGGTCACACTCATTTATAGTAACTTCATCCCCTATCTATCATGTCTGTGTCTCTGTCTCACTCTCTCTCTCTCTCTGCACAGTATGTATATGTATACATGTGCATACTGTATGTAATTGTATATATACAGTATACTGTATGCATAATGCATGTGTGTATGCATGTCTGTATGCATTTGTATGTGCATGTATTGGGGGAGGGAGAGATGTGGAATTTATAAAACTCAACAACTTAACTGAAATGTATGGTAAACTCTCAAAAACCCTCGATAAACCCTCAGACATCCATAATTTCTTTCTAAGCTGAATAACATAATGTAAAGATAGTCGAAAAAAGAAAAGAAAAACACGTCATCAGATTCTGAGGGAGTTAAGGGGACAGTGGTTAGTTTTTGGGGTCTATTTACCTATATATTCATATATTTTCTAGTTTCCTCTCTAGACCTCCATTAAACATTAAAAAAACATCCATTAGATCCCCCTTGTAGATTAATTTGTACATATTTTGACAGAAAAATCCGGTTCTTCCAAAATTAAGGCTCACTATCGTTTGTCAAGGAAGAAATCGACACCTACATAGCACGAAAGGTCTTAATATTGACAAAGAAATGGGGCGAAAGGTCTTAAAAATCGACAAACTAATGGGGCAAACATCTTAAAATCTGAAAACTAATGGGGCTAAACATGAGGGATAAGGGGGAGCAGAACACCAACCCATCTCCCCTTAACCTACCATCGACATACTAATGGGGCTAAACATGAGGGAGAAAATCGACCCACCTCTCCCTCTTAACCTACGTACCACAGTTCTGCCAGCCGTCGCCCATGTGTCTGCGGGTGAAGGACTCCATCCACCAGGTGTGGCAGCGACAGTCCCGCGTGGCCGCCACACACTCACCGTGACCTGCAAGATGTAGTAATGTTAAAGTGTGGAATCAATTAATACAACATATGAAATCAATGAAACTGATGAATACATGTGGCACTCCAAGGATTCAAACTTAGGATACCGACACCGAAATTCCGCGCACCAACCATTACGCTACCAAGACAATAATATCAATAATAATATCAATATACAGTAAGCTAATTACCTGAGCAGTTGTTCTGACAGACGACGGTGTCCACTGAGAGGAAGGGAAGGTCCAGGAGACCTGAGGACTGTGAGCTGACATGGTGACGCAGGACTGACACCACCTCCGTCCCTTTGACAACTTCATCACCAGCAGTCACCAGGAATGTTACACTCACCTGGCCTGGTCATATATCATAGCATTAGTAGCAGCAGTAGTAATACAAATAAACATTACTATCATCATTAACAGTACAATCATTATCGTCCTCATCACACAAATTCCAGTATCAACGGTATGGTATGGGTTGCCAACGTTGGAGGTCACTATCCCCAGGAATCCAGCTCCAGGCTGCCCCGGATGGTTGTCACCCAGAGGCCATCCCAAGATCTTTATAGGGGTGGGACCTAGGGGCCTCAGGGCACCCCACCAGAACCAACCGCAGGGACACAATCCGTGCGCGCACACGGCACTATGGCTGGCCCGGTATCATGCACCTAGTGATAGAGCAGCCTCCCGGTGCGCTACCTCCAGGTTCAGGCCCCTGTACTACTAGGCGGAAAGTGCCAGTCTGCAAAGACACTATGCCCTGTACCTTCTAGGTCCTCCTGGCTAGGATGCACCCCCAGGGGGCCAGAGCTGGGCCTGAGGTACGGAAGGTCCCTCCACGTCAGCGAGCTGCCATTGCCGACCACGGCTGATGAGTCCTGTCTACCCGGATTGTGTAAGGTTGTCTCCCCTAGATGGGTTGTCGACCAAGGCTAACGAAACCTATCCAAGCAACACAAGAGAAAAAGGAAAAGTCCAGTAAATCTGTGGACTGTGAGTTAAAGTGGTGCCGCATCGTTCACCAATCACATAGCCAGGTGGTGTATAATAACATTATAATCGGTACCAACACTCAAATAATGGTATTGCAGAATACACCCAATGTATGCCCTAACTAAAAAGTAGTGTACACATCGAAAACTACCAGAAAATGCACTCCATCTCAAGTGAAGATATCCCGCTTAAGTGACAGCATACTGAAAATGTTATAGAATGATCCCACAAGAGAAAGCGCTAATGTCATACAAAACTGCCAGACAGTCTAGGGAACTACAACAATAACAACAACCAAAGGTCCCCGAGTGGACTATCACTTTGGTCAAGGCCTTGGAATAGCCAGGCTATAGCTGCATCAGCAGGACGACCTATAAGCCAACCCAACGCTCCACATCTCTTTGAACAAGGGAGACAGTAATATTCTAATTTATTAATATCATAATGCTGTGAAAAGCCTTCCATGCCTTGAGCTGGATTCAAGCCTGGGACACTGACGTGGGGTTGCAACGTTAACAACTACACTATCAAGTGAATATGTCTCGCTTGAATTACCTGAGTGCGGTCGTCCTCGGAGAGCAATAAGGTGTGTGGTGGCGGCACTCTGAGCTGTGTGAAGCAGCAGCTCCAATTTCTGCAGCAGGGTGGTCAACTGAGAGTAACTGAGGCTGCCAATGTCACCCCCCACCACCACCTCCACTTCATCCAGGTGATGCTTCCCTGCCAGAGATAAAAAGGTTTTGCTTTAAGTGAAATTAATCATGAATCCTAGAGTAAGACAGTGATTCATAAGAAATAGTTTTCGTCTCATCCTAAAAATATAAATCTTATGGATAGCAAACTCTTTAACCCACGAAATCCGGGGGGCCTCATATGATCCCGATCGCTGTGTCCGGGGCCCTTTTGGTACAAGCAAACTTCATAATTCAGTAGCTACTGATTGAGACCACCTAGAGCAGTCAAATTTGTTGCAAATTGTAGAACTTTTTGTTGTTTGTAGAATGTCGTTCAGATGACATTTGCCTCATATGAGGCCTCTCGGATTCCAAGGGTTAAAGTGTATGAATGTATGCATAATTCATGACAAGTTATATATTCTATTCCGACCAACATCCAACAATTTTACTTAAGAAAAGTGTACTGTAGCTGAAGTTGTTATGTATCATGACTTTTAACCCCGACTGCTTTCTACCAAACAGCTTACCTTCCTCGACGATAATGGACACAGTATCGGAGCTTGACGCCCCTTGGTCATCCCACACTGTTAGTTTCCACACGTACCGTCCGGCCACCACATCTGAAAACTAAAAATATATTCGTAGTAACAATGTATCTTTATTCAAAGTATATCATCATTCATCGAGTGTGCATGACAATACAGTATTAGTTTGCTAGTAATTGTTCAGTATATGTAATGGTTCTTAATTACATACACATACATGGTTCTTAATTGTACAGTAGTTGATCTTTCCCTAAACAGTATACAGTAGTGATATAAACAAGAGAACAGAGTTAATGTTTTGCAATAATAATGTAAGACTTGCAAAATAAACAAACCAAAACTGGGACGAGACAAGATAAACGCAAAAGAACTAATCAACATCACTATGTGGAAACAACACTTAATAAAATAAAATTTGAAATAAAAGAACACAATCCATTTTCAATTTGACCCCAGACAGAGAGAGAGAAATAAAAAGATTGTGATGGCTTGGTTATATTAATTTTGGTATGTTTATTGAAAAAGGTCTATGGTATTCCCTTGGGTAGCGCCACTGGTACAAGTCTCCCTCAGTATCCGATGCTCCGATTTATGATATTATTATAGGGTTTTAGGTGTTTGGGTTTGGGTTTTGGCTGGTCCCAGAATGCATCCCCATTTACCCGATTAATTTTAGGAATTGCTATACTGTACTAATTTTCTATTTAAGATCGGGTTTTCAGGAACGTAATCCAATGGTATATTGAGGGAGACCTGTATTCACGTGACCATCGTACATCCATGACAGCATGACAAGCCTGCGTGTGTGATAAGCCGGTATCACACAAGCTCTTTTTCACTCAACATTTATCCTCAACACTGGTCTGGCAGCTTATGTGGTCAACTTATATAATATTTCGGTTGCCTAAATTCATCTATCATGTCTAGTTTCTGATACCAATGCCAAATATTCCAGAAATGTTGCCAGAAAAATTTTGATCAACGAATTCATGTTGACTATAAAAGTTCTCGTGTGATACCGGCTTAACCCTCGACAGTTCTCCAGAGAGTGGAGTCATTGGTTTGAAGGTGGTACAATGGTGGCCTAGAGTTGTCATGTGATAGAAATACAGCAAAGGGCGCCATTTGTGTTGTCCCGAGTTGGAATCCCGGGAGGACCATATGCTTTCATTAATATATTCAAGTACTTTGGGGTTTGTAATGGAGGATTAATGTTAAGAATGGGGTGTTCCTTAATTTTTCATGGCAGATGTCGTTCCTGACTCGTCCCTCATGCAGATAATTATAATGTAAAACAAATAAACAAACCAAAACAGGAACGACACAATATAAAGACAAAAGAACATAAGGAGAGGAGAGGAGAGGTCGGAGAGAATTAAGGCGAGAAAATTAAAATATAAAATTTGAAAACTAACTCAAAAGTTACCGTTCAAATCAATTTAACGAACTCATTAAAATTAAAAACTATTGAACCGACAACACACTAAACAAAATCTATATGTGGATTAATGCATATAAATTTATCGAAAATTAAACTATGAAAACAACAAACTTATAATATCCACATACTGTATCCAAACTTACCATAAGGACGGGTGTGGTTCGTGAGGCATTGATAATAGTGCCGGCAGAGAGGGAGGTGGGGTCTCTCTCCCACAACCAGCGAGCCACAGCCACGTCATCCGTAGACTTATAGTGTAACTAAACACGAGGGAGAAAGGGGCCGTAATCCCAACTTACCATAAGGACGGGTGTGATGTGTGAGGCATTGATAATAGTGCCGGCAGCGAGGGAAGTGGGGTCTCTCTCCCACAACCAGCGAGCCACAGCCATGTCATCCGTAGACTTGGACCCGTTCACCACCACCACTGACACCGGCAGCTTCACACTCTGGTCACCTCCCGCACTGGCCACTGGGGCGCGGTTCTTGTCTGGTGGGTTATACAAAAGTTACTGAATATATGCATTCACTGTACTGTATGAAATTTGTTCAATAATGGACTGTATTTGGTTATGTAAAACTTGCAAAATAAACAAACAAAAAAAGGGACGACACAATATAAAGACCAGATCATTATTATTATTACTTATATTTTGTTTTTGTTTGTTCATTGTTTTCTGTTGTGTTGTCCCTATTCGAGCTCTGTTGAGTCCCCCCCCCCAAAAAAAAGGAAAAGTGGGGATTGGGCCTGAGTATATAGATAGATAGATAGACAGTAAATGAATGGGCCTGAGCAAATAGATAGATATATATTAAATGATACTGGAAGAAAGTAAAACACCATCAGCTTACCGTGTATAACAGTAACGGTGACGTTGTCGGTGGTGTTCTTGAGAGGGTTGTCCCCGTTCCACACCGTCAACATAAACACATACTTTCCTTTAGTTAGGCCCGTGGCGTTCGCTTGAGGGGCGTCCACCTTGGAAAACTGAGCCGTGTTTGGTCCACTGAAATACAAAAAAAAATCATATTTGTTTTCACCAACCCACCAATTAACTTTACCAACAAACCTAATTAACAAAATCAATGAAAGTAAGGAATACATGTGGTACCGTACTCCAAGGACTTGAACCTAGGATACTTACATCAAAATTCTGCTACAAAGTATTACGCTATCAAGACAGTTTACAATACTGTAGTACTGTGTATGTGCCTGAGTATATACCGTACATACAGTACATACATACATATAATACTGTAGGCTAGTGAATACACAATGAAAATGGGGCAACTTGAGAAGGACCTATGTTACTCAGAGGATTTACGAAGATAGTAGTGGGGAATGGGCCTAAGTATATACATACATAGATACATACATACATACATACATACAACACATACCTAAGCTGCTTCCACAACCAGTGAGTGCTTATTGAGGCGTCTGCACTGCGGGAGCCGTCCAATGCTATACTGGCATTGGGCAGCACGATCTCTATGTTCGCTCCGGCGTTGGCTATAACAAAGAATTATTTATTGATTAATTTCCACATGGTGATTTTGATAAGTTCTTTTGTCTTTATATTGTGCCTTTCCTGTTTTGGTTTGGGTGTTTTGCAAATTTTACATTTTAATCATAATAATAATAATAATACTGTCTCGAGTTGGACACCCCCAGCAAAATAATAACAAAATAAAACATAAAATGGGGTATGTACCTGAGTACTGTACTGTATATAGATAGATAAATTTAGCGTGGATTTTATTATGATATATCTTTAATGTAAAGGTAAAATTAGGAGGCTTATCCTAGGCTGCACTTTACCACAGCGCTTATCTCCGCACTTTGCCATCAAATCTGTGGTGGGTAAGATACCCAGCCTGGTACACAGGGTAAAACTGCACACCAATTTTTGGAGAGGTGATTAAGAGAACATTATTGCTGAATACTAAACCGCAACCCCCGGTGCACGAAAGGGTTGAAAAGAGAGAACTTTTAGTGAGTGTCTGTGAATGTAATCATATTTATTCACCAACCCACCAATTAACTTACAAATTAACTTAATGAAATCAATAAAACTAATGAATATATATGGTACTCCAAGGACTGGAACCTAGGATACTCTTCCAGACACATGTACAATACAAAATGTGCTTGAGATTATCAGTTGTATTTTTGTTAATTGGTATCATAATAGAGTATGAATAAATAACATACGGTAGTGCATAGGGTATTTGGTATATCGGTACTATAAAATGTATGATGCGTTTTTTTTACCACCATGCACTCCCTGCTCAATAGCTGGGCTAGGGTGGGTGCCCTGATGTATCAGGGACTTCAGTGAATATTTGCCACAGATTGCTAGACTGCGCCGTACACCACAGCACTGGCGTCTTCCTAATAGCACACTGGTTGGCTTCGAGACTTGAACCCTCAACCTAACGGTTTGTAGGAGAGTGATCTACCAACCGCGCTACGGCCTGTGCATTGTAGTTAACCCCTTCACCACCATGACGTTATTTTCATCATATTCTGGTTATTATTAGACGATTTCCTTTAGTTTACAATCTAATTTTACGACTCAAATGGGTAAATACGATCTCCATAAACCCTCTTAATAACATAGGTCCTTCTTAAACTGCATAAAATAATTTGATTTTAGCCAGAATCGGTAAAAAGGCGTCATGGTGCTGAAGGGGTTAAGTAAAAATATAGCCCGTCAAAAGTATAGTAAGGAAAATTATTAATCAGCAGCAACAAACATTTGATAAGTACTGTACTCCCACAAACACAACCTACCTTTCGGAGCGGTCAGGTTTGGCTTCTGGACATAAACATAGACGGAAGTGTTGGAGGACTGGCCGATACTGTCCGTGACTCGGAGGATAAACTGGTAGTGTCCCTCCTCCAAGTTGCTCAGGCGGAGGAATGGTGTTCTCGTGTCCTGTGGAAGTGAAGGTGAGCTTGGTAAGAAAGAGGGAACATAATAACTTTTTCAACCAATAATTAAGTAACACCCCGTTCTTAACATTAATCATCAATTACAAACCCCAATGCACTTGAATAAACTAATGAAAGCATATGGTCCTCCCGGGATTCAAAGTCGGGACACCACACCCAGAACATAAGCATCTAAACAATTACACCACCAACACAGTTAAAGGTTGAATACACGATCAATGGTTCACTTTTAGGTCAATTTTTGTTTAATTTATTAATAATTTTTCTAGTTCGAGACAGAGCCCAAATAGGGACAAAAAAATAAATAAAAAGAGACTGTCTCACACTGAAGGGCTCAATCCTTTACCTGCATATCAACGGCTTTACCAGAATCCTTGGGTCCCTTGGTCCACTCCCACTCCTCAATTCCATGGTCATCAGTACTGGTGTTCCCAAAGAGGACCGTCTCCGTCTGAAATATAAAGAAAAGAGATAATAATAGAGGTGGCAAAAAGGATGTGAGAGTTTTAATGGACCACTTGCGAGTTTCAGACTATAAGGAAGTTGGAGCTGTACAGTCGTGCTAATATGTGGATTGTGTTCTTTTATTTAATAATTTTCATTTTAGTAAGCGTTGTTTCCACATAGCGATTTTGATAATTTAATTTGACTTTATATTGTCCTTGTCCCAATTTTGGTTTGTTTAGTTTGCAAGTTTTACATTTTAATTAAGTCATGTCCCAGCTGTCATTACGTTTGGCTTGCTCTGTGCTGTATTATTGTCTGTCAGATGTTGAATAGGGTGGGTAAGTGTAGGAACACGTTTGTGTATTTCACTTGATATGAAGAATAGATATTGCGGATACAAATTATTGATCAAAACATACTTGGTGCCGAGACATCACTTAATAGCGCAACTGTACATATCACCATCAAATATAAATGCAATACTGTAGTAATGTATGTTTCTGATGGATAGAAAATATGTTGAATTGGGTTTAATGTACTGTAATAATAAATACACTAGAATCGTATTTTAGCTGGTAATTCAGCTAAATATTGATGTCTACAGCTCCAACTTCCTTATAGCCTGAAACTCGCAAGTGGTCAATTGTTCAGATTGTTTAAGATTATAATAGCCTTGGTGTTTACTTCACTCAGAGCAAAGATGGGAACAAACTATGATTTTGCACAGTACCGGTACATGTTAAGGTGAGATGGACATATTTATTTGCTTATTGTTTTATCTTTTTATTAATTTAACTTTCCTCCCCAGACCTCCATCAAGTTGTAGGCTAAAAAAATACCCCCTAGACCCCCCTTCAAGATAATTTTGTAAATTTTTTGATAGAAAAAAATCTCGGCCGGAGGCCGGTTACTCTTAAAATTTAAATTACAGGCGAGAGATAACAGTAAACATTCAACACCTAATTGGCACGAAAGGTCTTAATGTTGTCAAGGAAATGGGGCGTAAAACCTTTAAATCGCCAAAATAATGGGTCGAACGTCTTAAAATCTAAAAACCAATGGGGCTAAACACGAGGGAGAAGGTGGCCCTAAAAACCGGCCCATCCCCCCTTAAAAACAACACGGACACCAACCTGAGGTAAATATACGATTTTGTCCCCCCCAGCATTTGCCGTGGGTGGGTAGTCGGTTTCTTTGATGACGTTCACTACGGTTTTGGCTGTCCCTTCTAAGCCTTCTTTGTCTTTCACTCGCAACCTGGAAAAACAAATACGGTTAAACTATCGCACCGTAAATATATGGTGTTTACATGGTAGGGCAGTGTTGTGGCAGGATTTTGTTGTTCTAAAGTTCAAGTTGCCTAATGTATTATAATGTAAAACTTGCAAAATAAACAAACCAAAACTTGGACGAACACAGTAAACAGACAAAACAACTTATCAAAATCGCTATGTGGAAACAACGCTTAAGCAAAATAATAATTTATAAATAAAAGAACACAATCCACCACATAGGGTGTATATTACTACATGAGCAAGTTAGAGTCCTGCTATGGTACTGTCTTGTTGTAGCACTGTTGAGGCTGGTGTGGTTTGCAGATACCGTAGCAGGTGCAGGTGCTACAGTTAGACTTAGATGAGACTTCCTACGGCAAGGTTAGCACTATGCCAACATCAGCCAAAGTGATGACATGATGGGGCAGTGTTGTGACAGGACTATATTTTATTATATTCCAACCACGTCTGAGCCTTTACAATGTACAGGTCTCCCTCACTATCCGGTGCCCCAATTATGATATTATTATAGATTTTTAAGAGTTTGTGTTTGGTTTTTGGTTGGTCCCAGAACGCATCCCCATTTACCCCATTAATTTTAGGGTTTGCTATACAATTTTTCTATTTAAGATCGGGTTTACAGGAACGTAACCCAATCGTAAATCGAGGGAGACCTGTATGTAATGGAAAACTATATTAAACCATTATATCTATGTATGTAAACTAAAATCAACTAAATTATATGACAAATTAGTATTGCTTTTACTACAGTAAGACTTGCACAGTATTGATATGACAATAAGATTTGCAAATGAGGTATTTAATCAGAATTACCATATAATCAAGAGCTAATATTGTACGATAATTTCAAAGTGTGATATGTTCAGTTGGGATCTCAGTTATGAAACAGCTGCTACAATTTTAACTTTCTATCTATCTATCTATTTACTCAAGCCCATTCCCCACTTTTTCTTTTTTTTCTTCTGGGGGCGGCCGACTCGAGACAGAGCCCGAACAGGGACAACACAACCAAACAGAAAAACAATTAACTCACAAAAACAAAACACAAATTCACACACATCTAGGTCACCCAAGAGAAGACCCGGAGACCAGGGATCACTAAGGTCACTCCAGCACTCCCCAAGCCACCCGACAACCTTCTTAAATTGGATAAAGCATAAAGCTTAGTTCTGATGTTCAAGTTATTTCCCCAAAAAAACTAGAAAATCTTATAGTATATCCATGTACAGTCGCGCTATTAAGTCATGTCTGTTGCCAGATGCCCTAATCTTTCATGGTGTGGCTATGTATGATGTAAGTTATTTCCTAATACAATTATAATGTAAAACTTGCAAAATAAACAAACCAAAACGTATACGAACACAGTAAAAAGACAAAATAACTAATCAAAATCGCTATGTGGAAACAATTATGAGAAACTTGTGATGTACATATTTGTCATAAACTGTGTTGGTGGTGTAATGGTTTAGATGCTTATGTTCTGGGTGTGCTGTCCCGAGTTGGAATCACGGGAGGACCATATGCTTTCATTAGTTTATTCAAGTGCATTGGGGTTTGTAATTGATGATTAATGTTAAGAACGGGGTGTTACTGAATAAACTGACAATAATTTCAGAGAAGGATCTTACATAATGGTATAGTTTCCCGGGATGAGGTCTGTGAGGTGGAGCGTGGGCCCGGTCTGGTCGGGTGGATTATAACCCAGGGGCACCATGACCATCTCCCAGTGGAAGGACTCTATACCGTCGTCATCGGTGCTCCCGGACCCGTCGATGATCACTCCCGAGGTGGGCAGTTTGATGGGCTGGGTCATGGAGCTGATGATGGCCTTCGGAGGTTGGTTGGTCCTTTTGGCTGAAAAGGATAAAAAAAAAAAAAAATATTGGTAAGGGAATATATTTAGTATTTTCTGCTGTCTTTAACCTCTGAAGTGCGCATGGGGGTAATTAGACACCTCTCCCTGTGCGCATGTATTTGAGGTGTTTCCGTCACTAAAATATTCATTGTACCATTAATAGCATTAATACTTATCCATGTGCGCCTATTATGGGTTGATTATAAAGGTATTAACCTGAAACAACAATAAAACGAGTGAAAACAGCGTTTGGATGGTCAAAATCGGAGATATAGCCCGCGAGTTGTATAATGTATGGGTGAGGCAAGCTGCTTTCCCGCCAATTTCCCCCAAGGCCACTGAGACACAGTCGATCGATACTCTCTCTCTCTCTCTTGCATTCGCTTGCTATCAGTGATGACCACACCCTGCAACCGGATTTCTAATGTTAGCACGAAAATATACCTCAGAATAAGGGAATAACAGGGAAAATAGGTGATAACTGAAGGAGAGGAGGAAAGTGGGGAAGGAGGGGAGGTAGAGGACTGAGATTTTGCATGGCCCAGGGGCCAAATAAAAAATAAAAATAAAAAAAATAATTTGTTTTTCGATGTCAAAAGTTGATTTTTTCTTTCTCTGACTCTTAAGAGTCTCCCCGCAGTCCGCCGGGGGAACTCTTAAGAGTCTCCCCGCAGTTCCTGGGTTAAGGAGAAAAAAAACCCTAGAACCCCCCATTCAATATAAATTTGTACATACCCATAGCTTACTCTGACTGTTCCCTTTACCTATATATTTTCTAGATCTCAAGTGACGGCGTCTCTTCCGTGGATTGACCTCCCAATCTACCAAGATTGGAAGCCAAAGCGTCACACTTTTCCTTTGCCCCTCAGCTTTCTCTTCATAATTGCTGAGGGGCACAGGGCCTTGGGTGGGGCTTTCATTTCCCGGGCGTTTCCGCACCCTCCTCAGCTCCCCGCCATGGAGTGGCTTCGGTCACCCAGGCTTTATTGTGGTCGGCAGGGAGGGTTCTGTGGGGGCGCTCGGTTATGGCCTTGGCCTTGCTCGGGGCCTTGGGGCTGTTTGGCCTGGCAGCTTGGGGAACAACAACTACATAAAGTTGGGCATTGTAGACTTAATTTTCAGTGGAAAATTCACCCCTGAGTTTACTGACTACGCCAGCAGGCAAACTGTCAACTAAGCATTTGAGATGGAATATGTAATAACATACTAGTATACTGTACATAGCACATTTCAAATAAACATCTCACCTGGCTTAACGGTAACATTAGCCACAGCACCGCCCTCGACTCCCCCATCGGTCACCAGGACGTGGAAGACATAGATGCCCTGACGGAGGTGTGAGAGAGTGATGGTCTGGGAGCTGCTGTCACTGATGGAGCCACGGTCGTCACCCTCCGGTTGCTGTAGCAGGTTCCAGTCATATTTCAAATTGTCCGAACCTGTACGACAATAGAACATGTAATATTACATAGAGTATGCCACTTTTGCTTACTGCAGTATAAAATTACTTTCTTTATTCTCCAAAAGTTCAATGTCAATTTATCAAAAGCCAGTCATTTATAATAACAAGACCTAATAGAAAAATAATTAAATCCTTATAATATTTACTCACCTAGGTCAATAATACCATCAGAATGTTTTTTTTGTGATGTGTGATAATTATAGGGTGCATAACAGGGGGAAAAGGGAGGTATGGAAACAGGATGCTATTTTAGAATGTACAACATATGTTGCTAGTTCAGTACTTTGGGAGTAGCACCTTCTTCCATTGTTATAGTGAAAGCTAGTGGTTTTGAATTCATAATTTGATTCCGGTAAACACCTCTTGTGAATTGCTGAACTGCATATGTTTTGCTTCTCCTCCCACCCATCACCATTTTCACTCATAATGAGGACCTTTCAACTCCATCCCTCCAGCTCACTCTCGATCTGCCTCTCCTCCTTTCCCGTTCCACCTAACTCTTATATACAGTACTCTTTTAGTCTTTCTCTCACTGACCAAACGCTCCACAAGACCTAACCACCTCAAAATGTTACTCCTGACACTTTACAGCACATCCATAACCACACCATAATGCTCACATACTTCCTCATTCATCTGTCTTTCTTTCAATGTGACTTCACAAACATTTTTCAAGTACAGTAACTCATTTCTACCCTTCTCACTCTCGATTCTTATCTCTCCAATAATGTCCATGGATATCTATACAGTAATTCACAAATGAACATGAAATTTTACTAACCTCCTATTGCATACGCAGATAAGGTAACCCTTTTTTCATAGAAGGTGCTACCCGCTGGAAGGTACACAGTCTTATTATTGATGCTCACAACCAGTCGTTCAATTTGCTTCTGGGTTGAATCGTTATGCGAGGGCGTGGAAATAGCTTCCGTCGAGGTTGGCAGTATAACCGTGGGGGTGGAGGACGTCACGGTTGAAGCGGAAGACGAATTTTCACCAGTGCCCGGAGAAACTGGGGTGGGCAATGTTCCTTCGGTGGACGTTTGCGTGGAATTTGTCTGAATGCAGACTGCGGAGGTGGGGTCGCGGTGGAAATTTTTGACGCACTTGCAAAGCCCGTTTTTATTCCGTGGGCCGAGTACGATGCAGGCTTCGTTCTTATTGCACTCCCTAAGGCCAACCTCGCACCTTGCATCGTATGTAACTGGGGTGGCGATGGTGGTTTCCTTCAAGGCCCTGGCATTTCTGGTTAACAAGTAACTCGCTCTCCTTGGTTTCCTAGATTGCTTGTATTGTACAGCACTCCTGCAAATAAATAGTACCGGTAATAGATAAACAAATCAAACTAGTACCATACTGGTATGTAACTATCATAAAACTACTGCACTGGAATGGAATTAAAATATAATTTAACATTAGATAGCCGAATTTACGTAAAGGTGCTACGAAGGATGGTCATATACAAAATGTCCCAAGTGGACCTATTCCCCATGAGGACAATCTGTGCCAGTTTATGAAGGACTTACAGGACTGAACACTCAACTTAGGGATCGTCAGTGGTGGACAGTGGTGGGCGGCTAGTTCATCCACTAACCTGCTTCACCCTTAGGTAAGCAGTAAGTAATTTTTAAAGATTGTCTCCCCTAGATGGGTTGCCAACCAAGGCTGATGAGTCCCATCCACCCATATTCATAGATAGCTACTGTTTTTTACTTAATGTGTATATGCTGCATACGGTACATAAATAACTAAGAAATTAGGACATTTCACCGTATTACTTTGGGTTTATCCTGTGTCGTCCCAGATTTGGTTTGTTTATTTTGCAAGTTTTACATTATAATAATAAGATGCTTCACCCCATTCAGGTGTCGATATTTTTCTGGGCGAAGGATAGCAAGCATAAATTGACCCTTGGCCAATTTTTAGTTTGAAGGAAGTGTAGGAAGGAGTTTTAGTTAGCCTAAGGGACTAACCAAAATACATTAAACTCGAAAACGGCAAAAGCAAACAAAATCCTACATAACAATTAAAAAGCATATCATAATAACCCACAAGACGTCGGATCAGATAATGTTAACCCCTTCTGTACCGGCGACATCTTTTACATTATACTCTAGCTACAAATAGACAATTTTAAGAAGCTTAGGAAGGATATCTGGAAGCTAAAAGAATAAATTGAGAGAGTCTGAAGCATTTTATTTGGTAGACATCCTTCCTAAGCTGAATGAAATTGTCTAATAGGTGCCAGAATACAATAAAAAGGATGTCACCAGTACAGAAGGGGTTAAGGGGGAAAAGGAGAGAGTCTCACCTATAATGCGGAGTCCAGGATTTAGTTTCTGCCGAGCTGCCGAGGGGTGGTCCTCTTCTCACTATCACAACAGAGGAATCTTTTCTTGAGATCACTTTGCACACATCTACATTCTTGCAGTGGATGTTGTAGCAATGTTGGTCCTGCATAAGGGCAACGTGACAGCTTGTGTTATGACAGCATGCTTGTGCACAGGTGTTTAGGTTTGCAGCATTCGTAAGTACAGCATCGGCTTCTGAAAAGTAAAAAAAAGGAGGTACATGTACATTATATTCATATTTATTCACCAACACACCAATTAACTTACAAGTAAACTTAATTAATTAAATCAATGAAACTAATGAATATATGTGGTACTCCAAGGACTCGAACCTAGGATACTCACACCGATAAAAGGTACCATAAAAAAGAATAGCCTACCGTATATAATTACCAGACACTTTCATGACACTAGCAATGGGAATTCCGGTCATTTTGGCATATCCTCTTGACACCTAACCTTCTCCTTAGCTCTTTACTTGATATCCTATCTTGCAGTTTGGCACCACAGTGACCACACATATATCTCACCATTCTCATTGCGTTCCATTCTGTTGATATAATCCGCTTCGATAGGAAAAAACATGGAAAATACAGCACCAGTACTGTATTCTATTTCCTTTACAACAAGTGCAGCTGCCTCCTTTCCCACCACCATGGCTATAGCTATTGAGTGTGATACCATTATATCTATATGTGATAGATATTTTTTTTTGGGGGGGGGGGGAGACTAGGCATATTATCTCCCGCCCTCTCTCTCTCACACACAATATCAACATTCACTTACCAAGGTGTCAAACCAGAGCGATTTTGTTTGAAGACTTGAATGATTATGAGAAGGAATATAGGAAAATTAAGATGAAAAAGCATTGTTTTGGCTATTTGTCCAATCCAAAGGCATTAATTGGAATATAAGCCAAAATTTTAGCTATACATGTACAATAATAAAGACCAAAAAGAATGGTCTCGGCTTTCGTTTGCCAGCCTGTCTCTTACATAAGAACACGGGAGTCTGCAGAGCCAATTGTCCCCCACAACTTAACAAGGCAGATCCCTTTCAAACCCAACCCATCATGTCACATTTTGCTTACCTGTATAACTTTTTATTCTAACTGAGGTATCTTCATGAATCTGTAAATCCAAGTGTGGGCAATGAGGTAGGCCATCTTTGACTTCAGCGCCATACAGTGAAGCGTCGGCCCAGCAGACTGCCCATAGTCCACAGAGCAATGCCAACTGGTAATGCAGAGTAACAACACTTCTTTTTGAGTCTTCACCCATGATTCTCTTTTATTTACACCCTCATTATTGCACAACCTGAAATGACAAAATCCTCAAATTAATACTTTATGTAGTAAGACGTTCCCTAGGCTGCCTGGCCGAACAGCTCCGAAAACTTGATGTAAATACCATTGCATTAGAATGATAGTGGATAGATCATTCTTCATATTATCCATTCCATATTGTTTTGAAGATTGAATGGTAATGGTATTTCTCTGACCCCCCTTGCCCTCATAGAGATATCTGAGGAAAGCCTGGGATAATAGGAGCTTGCATGGGGTGGTTAGATTAAATAGGCTAATAGGCTAATAAGGGGAAAGAGGAGTGTGTGGTAACCACCAAGGAATATGTCTTCTAAGCGTAGTATGGAAGGTATACAGTAGGGTAGTGATTGAGATAATGAGAGTGAGAATGGAGAAATGGATAGGCGACGAGCAGGGAGGTTTTAGGAAGGGAAGAGGATGTGTAGATCAGATTTTTACCCTGAATTGTGTTGTGGAGAAATATCTGGAGAAGAAACAAAAGGTGTATGTTGCCTTTATGGACTTGGAGAAGGCCTATGACAGAGTGGATAGAGAAGGTTTGTGGAAAGTACTTAGAATATACGGAGTAGAGGGCAAGTTACTGAAAGCAGTGAAGAGCATGTATGAGGGTGCAAAGGCGGCAGTACGTGTGGAGAGTGAGCAGAGCGAGTTCTTTGACCTGAATGTTGGTTTGAAACAGGGGTGTGTGAAGTCCCCGTGGTTGTTTACTGTATATATGGTGGAGTCATGAAAGAAATACTATCAAGAGCAGTGGATATTGGTGTATCGCTGAAAAGGGAGGGAATTGAGTGGAAGCTACCTATAGTGCTGTTTGCGGATGATACAGTTTTGATGAGTGATAATGAATGGGAGTTGCAGGGTCTGGTAAATGAGTTTGGAACAGTGTGCGAAAAACGGAATTTGAAGGCAAATGCGGGGAAGAGCAAGGTTATGGTCTTCGAAAGGGGTGAAGTCACAGAGTGTGAGGTGAAGCTGAACGGTCAGGCTATGGAGATCGTCAACTCTTTTAAGTATCTGGGCAGTGTGTTGAGTAAAGATGGGACTATGGATGAAGAAGTGCGGGAGAGGGTACAACAGGGGAAGAGGGTTGTAGGAATGCTAAAAGCAGTAACAAGAAATAGGGTGGTCAGTATGGAAGTGAAGAAGTCCTTGCATGACAGTGTGGTAATCCCGACACTGACTTACGGAAGCGAAGCATGGGCATTGGTTGAGAGACTCAGACCAAGAGTGAGAGCAGTGGAAATGAATTACTTAAGGAGTGCGTGCGGAGTTACATGGAGAGATAGACAGACTAATGAGGAAGTAAGGAGGTGTGGTGTGGAGGTAGATGTGCTGGAAAGTGTGAAAAGGAACAACTTGAGATGGTTCGGCCATATGGAACGTATGGAAAGCGAGAGAATGACTAAGAGGGTGTACGAGAGCGAGGTGGAGGGACAGAGAGGGAGAGGTAGACCGAATGAGAGGTGGAAGGATGGAGTGAGGAAGTACATGAACGAAGGCGGTGCTGGTTGGGGGGAGGGGCGTCGACTGACTGGGGACAGAGGTGCATGGGGGCGGTTCGTTCGTGGCCAACCCTTCGGGGATCACGGCGTCAGGCAATAGATAGATAGATAGCTAATTTTAATTAAATTGTATGCTTTTCTTTACCTATTTTACGGTTCATTCTTCTTTCAAGTCAAACTTTGCTTAGGCCGGATACTTCAATAGGTATCTAGAATTGAAAGGAAAGAAAACATGTGAAATTTGTAAAAAAAAAATGCATGAAAATAAGGACAAAATTACCGGTACGGTAGGCTACCACAAATATGACCCGAAACGCAATTTAAATTTTATTATTTTGAAACAATAAAATGCACTCAATAGGCTTAGGCTTATCTATAATAATCTATTGTCCCATAAAAGAAAATCCTAATAACATACGGTAGCAAAGTAAATTGCGGAATGTTAGCTACTAGGCTAGGCCATTACCGAAAAAAACAATGGCTAAATAAATTCAAGCAACTTTTCGCAACTGGCTGCAATGTTCGGTTTCGCACGCTCTCAGTCATGACTGCTATCCATCTAGTATAGCCTATTCATCTTATTACTTGGCTAGGCCTAGCCAATTACGAAGATTGGTAAGAGTTTTGTTATCGGGCGTACCACTACTGACATACAGCATAACTCCTCTCTAAAACATTAACCTAACCACCTAACCTAACCTAACCTATACTGGCGGGTGCCCAATCCCGAAAGGGGTTGAAATAGGGGAGCTATCCCCCCGCCAAAGGCGGCTTTCTAGGGCCTTTCCTAGCTGATGCTGAGAGGATTGGGTTCTAGTCATGTGGTGATGGGCTGGTCTATCAGAGTGAGAACTGAGCGATCTCTGCCATACCCATAGCTTACTCCGACTGTTCCTTTTACTTATATATTTTCTAGATCTCGAGTGACGGCGTCTCTTCCGTGGATTGACCTCCCAATTTACCAAGATTGGAAGCCAAAGCATCACATTTTTCCTTTGCCCCTCAACTTTCTCTTCATAATTGCTGAGGGGCACAGGGCCCTGGGTGGGGCTTTGGTTTTCCGGGCGATTCCGCACCCTCCTCAGCTCCCCGCCATGGAGTGGCTTCGGTCACCCAGGCTTTATTGTGGTAAGCAGGGAGGGTTCTGTGGGGGCACTCGGTTATGGCCTTGGCTTTGCTCGGGGCCTTTGGGCTGTTCGGCCAGGCAGCTTGGGGAACAACAACAACAACAACCTAACCTATACTCCATTCAGTTGACTCGTGCATCTGGCTTCTAACTGGTGTTTCTATCGAGGCTCATGATTGGCTATCTCATCACACAGGCCAAAATGAGTAGCAGAGCTGATAATATTTTATTATTAGTTTTATTATTCTTTATTTACTCATTAAACTAGATATGTTTAGGTAATATTAATGATTACCTAATATATTAAAGTCTTATCCGAATCTAAAGAGCTATTAAATATAACATGAAACACAATAATAACGTATATATCATAAAGTAAACACAAGGGAAATATAATGATAAAGGAGGGAGGTCTTCTTCTTCTTCTATCGAACCCACCCGCAGACTGTGTAGATCCACAGGGCTGACCTTTAAATCGGTACTGGCTCAGAAACGTTAGTAGGAGGGAAAGTTTAGAGTAGAAGGATAGTTTTAAGGGACATTTTTTTTTTTTTTATAAACCCACCCCTCACTTCCTCCCCCCTCCCCCTCACCTCCCCCCCCCCATTTCTCTTCCTCCACATTTTCTCCAACATCCTCCTCACCATCTCCATGTCTTGTGTTTCCATCTCCTGTGTTAACCCCAATAGCGCCCCTACCCCTCTATCTTCCCTCTGCTTAATCTCCTCCCACCCCCTCTCCCCAACTCTATTCCTCATGTACCCCTCCAACTCGTCTCTCTCCTCATTATATCTTGTACATTCCGTTACTATGTGCTCTACATCCTCCACTATTGGGTCTCCTCCCATTTCACATTGATTGCAGTGCGGTCCCACTCCATTCCATCTCCTTGTTCTCTCATTCGTCTCTAGCGATCCTGTCCTTGCTTTAAACAGTAGTTTCGATCTCCATCCTCCATCATAGAATAGTTCTCTAGCTGGTTTTTCCTTCTCTCTGTAATATGCCAGCGTGGCTTTATTTTCTACCCCCTCCCTCCACTTTCTTCTCCCCTCCTCCTTTATCCCTTTCTCTATCTCTCTGACACATCCCCTCCCATTTTCTAGTATGACCCACTCCTCTCTCCCATTTTGTTTTCTAAATTCCCCTCCCACACAGTCCTGTTTTATATTTATCCTCCCCAATCTTCTTTTGCACTCTCTGTTCCATTTACTTTGCTCGCTCGCCCATCTGTATACCTTCCCCGGCCACCTATCTTCCTCCATCCCCTCTAGCCTCACTTTGTACTAAGCTTCCCTTTCGCTTTCCCAATCCTTTCCTCAAACGTACTCCACCCCATTTCCCCTCGGATTGCTTCTTGTGATCTACGATTTTATGTGTTCCATATGGTATTTTATAGCTCTTAAGGTTCTGATACCACCTATCACGTTCATTAGAATTACCAAAACTTATCTAGTTCAATTAATATATATGGAATAATAAAGAAAAGTTTACTTAATTCATATTATGATGTGATAATCTACAGTGGTAATCGAAACATACCAGCTATAAAATACCACATGGAATACATACAATCGTAGATATAATGCAGTAAACACAAGCAAGGGAAGAAATGCCGTCAATGCCTATTTCAAATGTGTGATACCGGTAAGTAAATACCGGTCTGTGATTTGCTAAAACGTGTGAGCGAGCCCCAGTCAGTCTTCACCTCCCTCCTTTATCATTATATTTCCCTCGTGTTTACTTTATGATATATACGTTATTATTGTGTTTCATGTTATATTTAATAGCTCTTTAGATTCGGATAAGACTGTAATATATTAGGTAATCATTAATATTACCTAAACATATCTAGTTTAATGAGTAAATAAAGAATAATACAGATTATATTAAAATATTATCAGCTCTGCTACTCATTTTGGCCAGTGTGATAAGATAGCCAATCATGAGCCTCCATAGAAACACCAGTTAGAAGCCAGATGCACGACTCAACTGAATGGAGTATAGTATTCATGTAGTAATGAGAATACTAGGTTAGGTTAGGGTTTTTGGCAAGAATGTAGTTACCGGGTGTACCGCCCACCTTGTTTACACTATGCGGCCTTTGGATATAAAAATACATTAGCCTAACCAAACAACCTAACCTAACCAAACCTAGTATTCATGCATTAATGACAGGGGGCAAATAGCAGAAATTATAGCGTCGAAATAGACGGGAACGTAAGAGCGAGTGTACAACATGACAACCGTACACCCGGAAACTACATCCTTCCTGTTTTTTTAGTTAGGTCAAGTCAAGTCAAATTGAGTAGTGACAGGGGGTTAGGGGGAAGTGGGGATAGGACAAGAATTAGTTGTTGTTGTTGTTGTTCCCTAAGCTGCCTGGCCGAACAGCCCCGAGTCCCTGAGAAAGGCCATGGCCACGATCGGGCTTTCCCACAGAGCTCTCATTGAGTGTAGATTGTGTTGTTGGCGTAAGTGGTTGTGTGAAATGCAGTCTTCTATGATGTGTTTAATGGTATGGGGTGCTGTGTTACATCCCGGGCAGGTGTCGACAACGGAGTCATCCAGTCTCTTCTGATAGCTCAGGAGAGCTGGATGGTGTCCGCATCTCAGCCTGGCCAGGTGGACTCTGTCCTCGCGAGGAAGGGAGGATTCGGAAGGATGGATTTCGGGAGGTCGTGCAAGAATTAGTTGGATGAAGTGAATTTTAGCAGGAGAAAAAGGTGTCCAGGCTTAACTGGAGCTGCCTGAGGGTTTTCCTGATTTAGCTGCTAAAGAGACTGGCCAGGGCAAGGTCGACAGGGGCGCATTGGGGGTGACTCCTTGCTGGCTTGGGTATCACATGTTAGTTAGGCTATGTGCCAATTTACTAGCAGCTGGAAAAAATAACGGTTATACTGATGTTTTGGACCGACAGATAGCCCATCGATCTTTTTAGGCCTAATAGGTCCAGTGGACCAGTAGAGCATATACATCATTGCTATATACCGGTATGTCATTAGGAGCTGAAATGTATTATAAGGGAGAAAGAAAAAAAAAACTAAAATACATATTATATACAGTACTGTAAAACAATAAGTTTTTCAGCCAGTACCCAACCAGCGGGGGTGTGGTGGCGGCAGCCCCCACCCATATACTAGGTTAGGTTAGGTAAGGTTGTTAGGTTAGGCTAATAGCCTAGCACATTAAAAAAAAAAAAAAAAAACAAAAATCCTAACCCAACCCGAGGGGTGTGGGGGCGGCAGCCCACCCATAATACTAGGATAGGTTAGGTAAGGTTGTTAGGTTAGGCGAATGTCTTCCCAAAGTTGACTATTTTTATAACATAAGATACACTATTAGGCTACCCACTCCACCCCGTGAAATCCGAGCCAGCTTTCGTCAAAAAGTTGGCTCGGGTATTCACAAAATTGGGTTTTGTGGGTTTGCAATTTGGGAAAACCCGAGCCAAGTTTTGATACAAAACGCTATATTATTTTTGTTTACGCTTTTAACCTCATTTTCCCTGAACTTCATAGCCCTCCCCACTAGTGTGGGGCGTGTTTTTAGATTGTTGGATAATGGGTAAATACTCATTTCAGCTCCTCTTCAGTATAAAACAACACTAGGCCTAGGCTATATCTGAAGGAAAAATAAAACAAAACAAAATAAAACTTACTGAAATCGCTGTCGGTCCAAAAAGTCAGGTTTACCAAAATAAGGTACGAGTTTAGTTACTGGACACCTATTTGACAGGTACCGCCAACGATTTAATACATATTATTTTTCGGTTTCCACGCATCCAACACCAAGCTGCACCCTTTTCTGGTGTACGAAACACTAAAAAAGCAATGGGGACACTTTAATAATGATAATATGAGACGAAATATAAAGACAACTCGGTTGCGTTCGTGGAAGTAGCGTCGCTTTCTTTACTTTACGCTCGGAGTGACTTCCCGGTCCCGCCGCCTTGGCGGTCGACTTCAAATGGCTAAGCTTATATAACCAGTTGTTGGGTCAATTTTTTGATAAAGACTTGCGTTATAGGCCGTGGGATACAGGACAGGGTTGAGGGGGGCTCTGCCCCTCCTCACCCCCCGGCCCCGTGAATTATAATAATCGTCATATATGTGGCCAGCAGGGGGCAAGTAAAACAGCTGGCCGTAGTAACCTCGAGCGTCCTGGGTAAACAAACTGCGACGATCCGAAGCGACGACGGACTCCCCCCGCCGCCGATTTTCGGCCCAAACGCGCCGTTTTATTCTCGTCGAAAACCACATTTAAAAAGTTATTATATTGTTTTCAATACTATTACCGGACCAGAAAAAGGTGTAGCTTGGTGTTGGATGCGTGGAAACCGAAAACAAATATGTATTAAATCCTCGGTGGTACCTGTCAAATAGGTGTCCAGTAACTAAAATCGTACCCAAAATAACTACTGGTAGTCGGTAGGCCTACTGCCTAGGCCTATTAACTTGTATTAGGCTAGCCTTATGTCAATGATGAAATTGATGATAGGCTAGATCATGATGATGAGGATAGCCTAGCCTAGCCAGGCTATATCCATCATCATCATCATCATAAACATAAAGCCTTGGGCTTGGCCTTCCCCACCTTCCTGAATTAGGCTAGTCTAGGCTATTTACCTAGTCCTATTACTGTATCTGTACTCTGTAATAGGCCTAATGATTGGACTCTTGCTTGGAGTTAGGACCCACTGTCACCACTCTGACCACTCAAGACCAATTATAGCCTAGCCTAGGCCCTATACCAAGATACTTAATATGCTAGGCTATTCTACATTCATTTTAACAGACACTAATAGCTATGAACCGTAATTAACTCATAAATATAGCTGTGACAGCTGTCAGTCTGTGAGTCTGTCACTCCCCTGCCATTGAATTCATTGATAACTAAATAGGCCTAGCCTACTAGGAAATATGAAACATCTCGTCGTTTCTAGAAGGCCCTAGGCTATATTATGCAGATACTGTCAATTATACCGGTGCAGGACATAATTCATAAACCACGACACGGACACCAGGCACATACAGGTAACTATATCATTAAGTGCTAAAATAACCCATTAAATAGCGATGAATCGAAGGACTTCACGTCACAACCTTTCCTTGTTTTGGAGTCGTCAGCAGGGTTACAATTACAAAATCTATACAGCAAAATACTGCTAGCTTGATGTTCAAAAGCTGCTAGAGTATCGCTAGAAAGAGAACAAATAGTGTCACAACTAGAGAATATCACTCAATCATTTATCAAATTTCCAGAAATGTAGCTCGAATTTATGTCTTCAAATGCACATTACTGGTGCTATAATAAAATACAGTATAATAAACAATTATAACAGTAAAAGAGCTAAGTTGGCAACTTTAGCTGTCAATGTATTATATTTTAGCCAATCACACCGTATCTTTATATCGGCTTACACAGGAAATTGATAAGAAGTCGATAAGGGGTGTGTAAACATGTGTAGGTTACTCCATTTTTTTTTTTTTTTTTTTTTACTTGGCGGAAATTGTAGCCCACGTTTACGTTTAGGTTTACGTTGAGGGACCCGCAGAGGGCCGCTCTCGGCCGGCATGATATGCGGGGGTTGTGCCGTGGTGGTCAAGTGGTGAGCACGCTCGCGTGTGAATCTGAAAGACCCGGGATCGAATCCCTGCCACGGCGGACATTTAGTGGGTGCGGTAGTACGTCCTAGCATGTGAAAACATGCTTGCACCCAGTCAGGGGACATCCTGACGACGTATACAGACAAAACACACATAACAAAGCCACTCCAACACCTTCCTCTCTCTCCAACACCCCTTCTCCCCTCTCAACACTCTTCTCTGAGCTATTGCCGATAAAAAATGGCATGTTCAGTCCTGTACAGAATCGTAAGATTCAGAGTCGTAAAGATTCCAGGACGAGCTCATCAGCGGCGGATCCCCAGATCGACCGTGGTGATTGTCACCTAAACATCTACAAAAAAAACAAAAAAAAAAAAAAAAAAAACAAGCATCTCAAATCTCCATAACTAGTGGAACAATAAGAAACTACTGCGTTATATAAATGAGAGCAGAAATACACTTCTGAAAGAAATTATATATTATATCTGGTTTTAACCATTGATAGGTACCTATCAATGGTTAAAACCAGTTAACTTGACAAGGGGGATCCATTTGGAAGGAATCTTCCCCCCCCCCCCCCCCCTCCCCGAAATCATCGCATCACATGAACTGGCACGCTTGCGTTTTCTGGTTTCATCGGGCAGAAAAATAATAACCTAGAAGAAAGAAGAACAACTTGGAAAGAAAGAAGAATAACCAAGAAGAAAGAAGTGAAAATAGTAAGAAAAGTAGCCTACATAACATACTGAACATAAAGAAGTAAAAAGAGCACGATAAAAGGGAGGCGCCTTTGTAAGGGCCTACCTTCCCGCCCAACAAGTGAACTAGCTGATTGTCATTGTCACTTGAAAGTTGACGCCACTTGACGGGCTCTTATGGCAACATATTAGAATTGAATATTTGATTGAAATTAATGACATAAGTATATAGTTTAGACTATTTATTTGCCTAATAAACGCAATATCACTCATATTACAACCATACACGTAACTAAAGAAGGTATACGCGTAAGTTTGAGGAAGTTAAGCGTAGACCTACCCTTGGCCCTGATATGTTGCCATCGCAACCTCTTACAACAGACCGCATATATTGACTGACACAATGACACTCGTCAGTGGAGACTCCAATGAATGGATAACTTGTAGGGGTGCACCGGTTAATGTAGCCGGCCGGATATTGCAATTAACTGGTATTCGGCCGGATAATAGCAAAGGAAAAAGAATGCCATCAATCAAGCTTGTATTATGTAGGCATATACATCAGAATAATTAATTCTGATTAAGCAGGGTGTTCTGGTATTGTAGGCAAGATGATTAAGGCCTCAGGTGATATAGGAGTGAGTTTGGTCACAGAGCTAAACAAAAATCCATCATTAGAGAGGAGTCGAGAGTCCCTGACGAAAGTGTAATAGTAAATATCTATAGGGCAAGGGGGATTCGTTGGATAGGGGAAATTATAGGGATCTGATAATGCTTGACCAAGTCGTGAAGGTCTGTGAGTGAGTCTTTGAAGGTATGGTCAGGGAAAGCATTTACATCGATGATATGCAGTTTGATTTCATGCCAGGACGTGGTACAATCGATGCTATCTTCATAGGCAGCTGCAGGAAAGATATTTACTTAGAAATAGGAATCTGTATCTTGTGTTTGTATACCTTAAGAAGGATTTGATAGTGTGCCCAGAGATGTTATGCAGTGGGTTATGAGAACATTTGGCATAGAGGAGTGGCTGGAGTGTGTGATAATGAAGATGTACGAGGACTCCCATACAGCAGTGAGGACAAGTGTAAGCTACTGAGTGAGGAGTTTACAGTTCACGTCGGAGTCCACCAGGGCTCTGTGTTAAGCTCTCCTTTTTTTTATGGTTCTGGAGGCACTATCTTTAGCCTCTTGCAACTTTGAGAGGGCTGGAGCAAACGGGCTGTAAATTTTCACACACACTGCTTGACTCTTTACAAATGGTAGACAATAATAGCCTACTAGATATATCAGCTTCATTGCTCCAGTCGTTTTTAGTTATAAGAGGTTGAGTATAGGGATTTCTAGATTTGTGATAATGAATAGACTTAAGAATACCTGCAAATAACCTGTATCGGTTTTCAATAGCGCACTCTAGGAAATATATAATAAATATCAACAGTTTCTTCATTTTATGTCAGTACAAACAATGCAAAAATGGTAAACAGTGTAAAATCCATAACAATTCCGCAATTAATGAAATCAACAAATACATGTGGCACTCCAGCTATATTTAGACGATTTTATGCAGCTTAGGAAGTATCTGTGGTAATGAAATAGGTTAATGGAGATAGTCTGCAACCTTTTAATGGGTAGATGGTAAATGAGAAAAAAAAAATCGACCAAAGCACGACCCATCTCTCCTAAAGTATTAATCCCTTCTGTACCAAGGATGTCTTTGTAAATATATTCTAGTTATGTTTAGACGATTTTGGTCAATTTAAGAAAGATCTGCGGTAGGAAAAGGGGTTAAGTGAGATAGTTGGAGGTCTTTTACGCGCTTGAGGGCCTTTTTAAGCTGAATAAAATTGTCTAAATATAGCTAGAATATAATTAAAAAGACGTCGCCAGTACGGAAGGGGTTAAGGCAGAGAACACACCTTACCTCACCATGGCTACAGTCTATTCGCTGTAAGTAGGCGAGAAATCAGGACTTCTATCCTCTGTAACTCAAAAAGGGTTAGAGCAAATCGGCTGTAAATTTCTACATGTATTCCTTGACTGACTCTCTTCCCAAATGGTAGCAATATTAGCTCGATTAGCCTACTCTAGTCGTTTTTGAGTTAGAGAGGTTAGAGGTCATGATTTCTCACCTACTTACAGCGAATTGACTATAGCCACCACCTTAGCTTTATAATTATTACAGAAACAGTTTACATATTTTGATATAGTAACTTCTTTCGTATACATAATTGATTATATTCAAGTTACAAATTCACATTAATCACCCATTAAAAACCCCAATGTACTTGAATAAATTGATGAAAGCATATGATCCTCCCGGAATTCGAACTCGGGACACCACATCCAGAACATAAGAACCTAAGCCATTACACCATCAACACAAATACCCGGTATATATTCATAGACCTAAAACCAAAAAAAAAAAAAAAAAATAAGAGTAAAATAGAAAATAAAAAATAAAAATAGGAAAAGTGGGGATTGGGCATGAGCATATACAAAACCATTGAGCCATAGAGGGGTTTGGTAAAAAGAACAAACATGATTATTATTAAAAAAAAAAAAAAAAATTTAACCACACTTCTGAGTTTCAGGCATAATTTTCGTAGGGCTGGCAACAATTATGATAACTACATTGCAATTATTATGAACACAAACTATATCTTAAATTTTTAGATGATTATGTATGTCAAATTTAATACAATTCCAGCCAAACAAGCGCAATCCTCGCATGGTTCATTTACAACGCATGTGTTATAGTAGTAAAAATTTTCAATAGACAAACATACAAATTTATCTGGATGGGGGGTCTTGGGGGTGTTTTCCTAAAGCTTGATGGAGGTCTAGGGAGGTGAAGAAACTAAAAATAATATAACCATTTGTGATGGTTACTTTATACAGAGATACAAATGATTTACAAAACAGCCCTACTTTCTTCCATTCGGTTCGTAAAATAATGATCGATAGTAGAATGGTTCAATTCTTCCTCTTCTACTACTGATCTTCCTTCTTCTTGTTAAGGCCCTCTTCCATTCGGTCGAGCCTGTCCAAAACCGTCCCGAAAAAGCCCTCGACGGAATCTCGGATGCTACGGAGCTGGTGGTGGAGGTGGTCGAGGCGACGGGTGACTTGTTGGTCCGCCTTATAGCGCACCAGGTTTGGGGTGCCGGCCCGGGAATGGCCAGAGTATGGACGCGACTCAACCATCTGAGGAAAAAATGAAGGAGATTTATATATGTGAGAGTGGAAAGATAACAAAAGACAAGTTGATGATACTGAAAAATGAGGCAGATGGGTAGACAGTTATATTTTTACCTTTATATATCACTGTCACACAGCACTCCATGTTAATGGGATTATAATGATCTTTCGAGTTCTGTTGGTGATGTAATGGTTTAGATGCTTATGTTCTTGGTGTGGTGTCCTGAGTTTGAATCCTGGGAGGACCATATGTTTTCATTAGTTTATTCAAGTACATTGGGGTTTGTAATTGATGATTAATGTTAAGAACGGGGCGTTACTTATACAGTATATATCAAAAGGTATAACAGAATAATCTTGCAGTCTTAAAAGGTTATCAGGATCATAACTGCCAAAACGCGAGGGCCAATAACCTTTTGCTGGAGATGCGAGAGCTCCTTTTCTATATCCTCGTCGAACAGTTCTTCCGTCAACACGTCCAATTCTTCGTCAAGATCACCAGGCTCTTCACTTACACCTGTCGGCTTCTGCTCCTCCCCTCCGTTTTCCCCATTACTTTCTTGGGGAAGGGGAGGCTGGGGGGTGATTGGGAAGGATGGTGGCATGGGGGAGGGAGTGTACGGGAATCGGGTCGTGTTCGGTCGGGTGGTGCGTGAAGAGGCAGGTCGGGAGATGGATATGGGAATGGCTGACTGTCCCAACTCCTTGTTGTGTTTCAACTCTTCCGCTTCCTTCATGATCCATTCTAGGTCTTCCTCTCTGTATTGGATAATAACATATATATGTAACTAAATGGATAACTAACTTATTAAAAACATACTATTAACCCATTCAGTACCAGGGACGTCCTTTTCGTCAAATTCTAGCAATGATTAGACGATTTTATGCAGCTTAGGAAGGACCTTTAGGAATATTAAGGCTTCTAACTATCTCAACCAACCCTTTTAATTACCACAGAATCCACAGATCCTTCCTAAGCTGCATAATATTATCTAAATATAGATACAATAAAATATAACAAACGTCGCTGGTACTCAAAGGGTTAAAAAGGAGAACAAGCACTAGCATATATATTAATGGACATGCAAAAGGTTGACATATTGAGTTAAATCTAAGCAAGGAAGTGAAAATTAAGTTAAGTGGCTCAAATATACAGTAAATAAGATTCTCAAATCAAAAGAAAACATACCACTGTACAGTACTCAATCATTAGATTTTTCTTTTATATTCTGATTTGGTTAGATAATAGTATCAATTCTACTTACATTTCTTCAAGTTCCTCCTTTTGGTCGATATATTTGGCAATTTTATTGATCCTGAAAACAGAACACAATTACAAATACCATTATAACTTAATTATATGCATTGTATATTGCACTATAAATATATATTTTCATTGTGATAAAGATGTTATTAGGGGAGATTGGCGCAATTATTTGCATATTTGTATAATTTTCTATCAATATTTTTTTAAGTTTCCTCCCTAGAACTTAATCAAACTTTAAAAAAGACCCTCCAAGACCCTCCTTCAAGATACATTTGTACATTTTTCGATAGAATAATGTTCTAGACTCTTCGGACTGCGTTTTCTGGACCCACTTCTCCGTCATGTTTAGCCCCATTCATTTTTGAGATTTTAACCCTCTCAGATGCGTCCTCCTATCCTGAAAGGGTTAAGGGGAGATGGGTAGTTTTTCTGGTCCCCCTACCTCCTCATGTTGAGCCCCATTAGTTTTTGAGATCATAAGACGTCCGGACCATTAGTTTGACGATTTTAACACATTTCACCCCATTTCGTTGTCAATTTTAAGACCTTTCGTTCCCTTTAGGTGTCAATGTTATCCTGGCAAGCGATAGCAAGCCTATAATTTAAAAAGGAACCAGCCTTTGGCCGGGAAATTTTTCTACCGAAAAGTTTACAAATATGTTTTGAAGGGGGATCTAGGGGGTGTTTTTTTAAGCTTGATGGAGGTCTAGGGGATGTTTTTTTTAAGTTTGATGGAGGTCTAGCAAGGAAACTAGAAACTAAATGAATATATACATTAATAGACCAAAAAAATAGCCTCTGTTCCCTTAAGTTACTCACTTTTCCGACATCCTCTTGATGCTGTTCTCGACGCTAGACTCCTCGGCTTGTGCGATCCTCTGCTGGTAAGTCTGGATCACCTCCTTCTCGAATATCCTCAGTGCGTTCAGAGATTCCTTCATGTAGTCGTCCACTAAGAAGATTCAGAATTATATATATATATATATATATATATATATATATATATATATATATATATATATATTTTATATAAATAAACATACTGCACATAATTCGTTTTTATCAATCCAATTTACTGCAAAAAACATATAATTCAAATGAGTAAAGCTATTTAAATGCTTAGCTAAGTGTATCCAAGTTTAGAGTTCAATTCCAACAAATTACTAATGAAAAGAACATCATGCTGCATAGAGCCTAATCATAATTAAGGGGAGATGGTTTATTTTTTGGTCGATTGTTTCATATATTTATAATTTTCTTAGGTTCCTCGAGATCCCTAGACCTCCATCAACTTAAAATACCATTCTTTAGATCCCGTTTCGAGATTAATTTGTATATTTTTAGTCCACTTCCTCCAATATTACAGGCTTGCTATCGCTCGCCTGGAATAAAATCGACACCTAAGTGGAACGAAATGTAAAAAATATTGACAAAGGAAAGTGGGCGGGGGGGAAGGTTTTAAAATCGACAAACTAATTGGGCAAACGTCTTAAAATCTCAAAACTAAAGGGGCTATAAATAAAGGAGAAGGGGGTCCAGAAAAACGGCCCATCTCCCCTTAAGCTACACTTTGACATTACAGTTAGAAATTCACCAACTCACAGTTTTCTCTCTTCTTGCGGAGAAAGACTTTCCAGAGTTTCTTCCCCGCCCGCCAGCAATACTCGAGGGCGTTCAAAGGAGGGATGAGGGTCGGCTTGTGGTCGTATTCTCGGATCAGGCGGAACATCTCATACTTCCAGATCTCCATGCTGTTTTCCTGCACCTCGTCAAACACGTATCTGTGGGAAACGTGTATATTGGATTAGTAAGAACTAATAATAGAAGTGTATGTGTTTGACAATTCTATAGGTTGCGCCAGCGAACTTGATAATAATCTTGAACCCTTAATTTCTTATTACTCAAAATAAATGAAAGCAATTGGGCTGATGAATCTATCATTTAGGAAGAGTCCACCAGGAAATAGGTGTGGATATTTACAGCCAGTTTGCTCTAGGCTCTTTTGAGTTACACAGAGAGGTCCGGGATAGAGATTATTGTCAAGTTCGTTGGAGCTACCTATAGTTGAATCTGGTTGAACTTCCTTTGGGGATTGCATAGGCTTCAGAGCACTTGACCCTTGCTCACGGTTTCATACCATTCATGAAGTTCAACCTGAAAACATTTTACTAAATATGGGGATTGGGGAGAGTAGGAGTATGGGGTAACCAGATTTGTATTTTCTAGGTTCGAATCCATGGAGTATCACATGTATTCATTAGTTTCATTGATTTCATTAATTAGGTTTATTTGTAAGTTAATTGGTGGGTTGGTGATATGAATTTGTAGAACCTTAGAGGGGAGTACAATCCTAACAGAAAACTTTATATTGGTAACAAATTAAGGAAACTTACGTGAAAATAGCAATGAGCAGATTGAGGAGCATGATGTTGCCAATGATGAGATAGAATATGAGCATGAAGTTGATGACCCACGAGTAGTCCTTGGAGTGTTCGCAGATGCACTCCCGGCCACAGAGGGAGGTGCTGTTGATGTCGCTGTATTGGTCAATGTCGCAGGTCTCATAGGCGGAGGTAGAGCAGGAGGTGGAATGGCATAGTTTCTCGTTCTCGCCTGGAAGGGTGAGTAAAGCCGGTATCACACGAGAGCTTTTATAGTCAACATTCGATGATCAAAAAAAAATTGGCAAAATTTCTGGAATAGTTTGTGCTGGTATAGGAAACTAGACTGATGGTAGATGAATTTAAGTAACAGCAAAATATTAAATGTTTACCTCATAAGCTGCCAGACCAGTGTTGAGGATAAATGTTGAGTGAAAAAGCGCTCGTATGATACCGGCTTAAAGAAAGAAGAAACATGTCAGTCAGTAAGTCAGTAGCCAAACCCTTTTTCCCTTAACACATACAGTACCGGTGACGTCCTTTTCTTTACATCGTGGCAACTATTAGACGATTATATTCAGACTTGGAAGGACCTCTAGCTATAATAAAGCTTCAAACTACCTCAGCCAACCCTTTTAGCTACCATAGATCCTTCCTAAGCTGCATAATATCATCTAAATATAGCTAGAATAAAAGATAACATACGTCGCTGGTACTCAAAGAGTTAAAGGGGTAGAGAGGATCAGCCAGAACTGGGACCTTTGCAGACAAACGGCCCAGCTTTGAGGCTTGCTGATCCATAAGTGGGAGTTAATCTTGAAAGTGGAACTCCCAGGCCCAATCTCCAGGGGCTATCTTTTATGTTTTCCGGCTATTATTAGACGATTTTATTCAGATTAAGAAGGGCATATGGAAGTCAGAGGGTTAATTGAGATAGTCTTTACTATTACATTTCCCCCATTTAGGGATGGTTGCCAAAAGAGGGAGCAAGAGATACTCCACATTCTCTTTCATATACAGTAGTGTCTTGGTCTTGATCAGATACACTACTCACCTCACAAGTCCCGGCCAAAGGCCGGTTCCTCTTAAAGTTTCAGGCTCGCGCCTTAAAATCTCAAAACAAATGAGGCTTAACACGAAGGAGAAAGGGGACCAGAAAAAACGGCCCATCTCCCCTCAAATTATCCCCTATATTAACGAACTCCAGCATCACCTCTCACCCGTCAGTTCATCCAGCAGCAGTTCGCCATACATCTGCCAGTAGGGCATTAGTATCACGTCGTTGGCGATGTTGGCGATGGAGGCTAGGTTCAAGGTGACGGAGTTACGGTTCAGGTGGAGGAGAGATTGTGACGCGATGCCGTAAGCCAGGATGAAGATCACAAGCAAGGCCAAGAATACTGCGACTTCACTGATCTGTGGAAAGGTTGTGGTGTAATGGTTTAGATGCTTAGGTTCTGGGTGTGGTGTCCCGAGTTCGAATCCCAGGAATATTATATGCTTTCAATAGTTTATTCTAGTGCATTGGAGTTTATAATGGAGGATTAATGTTACGAACGAGGTGTTCCTTAATATGTAGATTATTACCAGGGTGTTCTGTGGGTAGTGAGTAAATCCAAGAACGTATAATTCTGTAGAGTTTACCTTAAATGAAGACTATAAAGCTTTGGATATCTGAATTATTACGTAATGCGAGTAATATCTAATCCAATGATGTGGTGATCTCAGGATAATACCAATAGAAATACCAGCTTGTATTATCATTACCAGGGTGTTCAGTGGATAGTGATTTGTGGAGAGATTTACTGCATGTGATTATGTTCTCTTTCTTTTCAACTGAAGGTTAGTTGCAAAGTTCCAATCAAGATTTCTAAGTTATTTTGATGATTTTGTAGTGGAATATGGTGCTAATTATATAAACTTGGTCTTTACTGCATGTCATTAGTTAGCCTATATGGAGGTGATACATAATTAACTTTGATTAGTTATATGTGGTCGATACATAATGAACTGTGAGAATATTTATTGCATTTAATTTGTCATATGGAGTTGATACATAATGAACTGTGAGGCAAAGCAATAACCTAAGATGAAGGTCAACAGCATATCTACCAATCGATATAAAGTATGCCATGTTATATAATATTATATCAGCTTGGGAATTGGCAGCTCCTCGTCAACATTATAAGGGGGGATGGTTCACATTTTGGTCGATTTTTTTCATTTGTCAAATTATTATTCTAGTTTCCTCCCTAAACCTCCAGCAAACTTTAAAAAAACATCAATTAGATCCCCCTTTTAGATCAATTTGTAAAAAAATTATAGAAAAATGTCCGGTTCTTCCAAAATTACAGGCTCACTATTGTTCGCCAGGAAACAAATCTACACCTAAATACCAGGAAAGGTCTTAATATTGACAAGAGCATGGGGCGGAAGGTCTTGAAATAGACAAACTAATGGGGTAAACATCTTAAAATCTGAAAACTAATGAGACCAAACATGAGAGAGAAGGGGATCTAGAAAAACGACCCATCTCCCCTTAAACAGAAATTTAGACTCCAACCGTACCATGCGATAGAATATAATGAGCTTGGGTCCGAGGTGATAGTTGATGTGGTAGATTCGGAGCAACCGACAATATAAGACGGTGGTATTGACAGCATAGGCGATGCGACCCCAGGAGAAGGTCTCGCGGTTCAGCCTAAGACCCAGGGCGAGGGAGCCGAGGAAGAGCGCGACCAGATCGAAGCGGTTCCACACGCTGCTGTACCATTCTGCGAGCTTCCCCCGCAGAGTGGTTGCCTGCTCTGAGGCCACCTGTGAAATAGAATCAAGTTGTAAAATAAACATAAACTTAGTGGTGGAATAAACATAAACTTAGTGGTGGAATAAACATAAACTTAGTGGTGGAATAAACATAAACTTAGTGGTGGAATAAACATAAACTTAGTGGTGGAATAAACATAAACTTAGTGGTGGAATAAACATAAACTTAGTGGTGGAATAAACATAAACTTAGTGGTGGAATAAACATAAACTTAGTGGTGGAATAAACATAAACTTAGTGGTGGAATAAACATAAACTTAGTGGTGGAATAAACATAAACTTAGTGGTGGAATAAACATAAACTTAGTGGTGGAATAAGTAACACCCCGTTCATAACATTAATCATCAATTACAAACCCCAATGTACTTGAATAAACTAATGAAAGCATATGGTCCTCCTGGGGTTCGAACTTGGGACACCACACCCAGAACATAAACAGCTTTGTGGAATGTGGCGGATTTTTTTTTAATTGTCTGTATATCATTGGTGCTCTAGGTGGAAGCTGACTGCTCGGAGGCATTTTGTGTGAAACATGTGGAACAACATAATCTGTGGAATCTGGTTGTGGATTGCTTAAAATGGGTGAAATGTGATTATATATGTATCACTTGAGAGTTATAGAATGTTGCAGAGAAATTAGAGCAACTTGTAAGACATATCTAAAACTGTACCTACTGAAGCAAAACAAAACCCTAAATGAAACACAATGAAAATTACCTATCTATTCCCTGTTCAATATAGGTAGGCCAGAAAGCCTGCCTTCCATCTCTCATAATTCAAAGACGACGCTAGTGTTTGAGCTGTCATGTTTACCATCAGGGTAGAGTCAGCCAGGGAATGGGTGGGGAAATTTACATCCCCTTTGAGAAGAGTCAGACTGGCTACTGACTGACTGACTAAAACAAATAAATTAATAAATAAATATATAAATAAAAAAATAAATACAAAAAAAAAAATCATGCCCACCTCAGATATTTCATCCAGAAGATAAGAAGCCATCCACACCAGCAGTATTTTCTCCCTCGTGCTCATCTCGTATTTGAAGTCGAAGAGCACCACGTATGCGTAGAGGAGCAGGAAGAGAACGAAGATGGAGGAGTGGGCCCCGAACTTGGAGATGGGGGACTTGTAGAACACGATGAGCTTCTGGAATGGGGTCAGCTCTCCTCGGTTGTCGCCTAGTTTGTGAAATCTAGCAAGAAGAGAGCAAAAATGGAGGAGTCGGCCCCGAACTTGGAGATGGGGGACTTGTAGAACACGATGAGCTTCTGGAATGGGGTCAGTGTCGCCTAGTTATGAAATTTGCGTCGAGAACATGAGAGCTGAATAATAAGTCCAATGGATTATTGTCTTCACAGAGTAAGCACTTGTGATGGAAATGGATTAAGGGGGGGATGAGCGTATTTATTTGCTCATTCATGTATCTTATTATTATGTTTTTAGTTTCCTCCTTAGACCTCCATCAAGCTAAAAAAAAAAAAAAAAAAAAAAAGCCCAAGATAAATGTGTACATTTTTCGATAGAAAAATTTCCCGGCCAAAGGCCGGTTCCTTGTAAATATCAGGCTCGCTAACACTCGCCAGGAAAAAAATTGACACCTAAATGAGACGCTAAGTCTTAATATCGAAAAAAAATGGGCCGAAAGGTCTTAAAATCGCCAAACTAATGGGCTGAACGTCATAAAATCTGAAAACTTATGGGGTTAAACATTAGGAAGAAGGGGGGAGGGGCCAGAAAAATGACCCACCTCCCCTAAAACTGTAACTAGGGGCTGATAACGGATGTTTATGGCTGGACCTATTGTAAATTCCACCACTATACTCACTTGAAGAACTTCGGCACAAAGATGAGAAACGGAAGGACATTGGCCAGGAGGACAGCATAGAAAGACCCCCCGATCATGTCCCTTACCTATGCAAGTACGATATGTATATACGTTTTCTTATAAATCTATTGTAATTTCTAACGTTACTCACTTGAACAGCTTCGGTACAAAGATGAGAAATGGAAGGACATTGGCCAGGAGGACAGCGTAGAAAAGGCGCTCTGATCATACCCCTTACCTAAGCAAGTATGGTATAAATATTTTCTTAGAAACCTATTGCAAATTCTAACACTACTCACTTAAACAGCTTCGGTACAAAGATGAGAAACGGAAGGACATTGGCCTGGAGCACAGCGTAGAAAGGCCCCCCCGATCATGTCCCTTACCTAGGCAAGTACGATATATATATGTTTTCTTATAAACCTATTGTAAATTATAACACTACTCACTTGAACAGCTTCGGTACAAAGATGAGAAACGGAAGGACATTGGCCAGGAGGACAGCGTAGAAAGGCGCCCGGATCATCCCCCTCCGCCAGCCGATTTCGATGCTGGCCTGAGACGCGGGAGAGGCGATGAAGGCCATGTTCTGGTACATCTGGGCCATCTCCAAGCAGTCCATGTCACCCCACTTGGCAATCCGGCGTTCAACCAGACCCATGGCATTCATTGGGTCTTGGGTGTAGCACTGGCAGAGGAGCTGGGGAGAAGAGTAAGGAATGTGGATATTGGTATGAAGCAGTAATGGCTATAGCTATGGGGTATGTGTTAGAGTAAATAGTATTATATACAGTACATACATACATACATAGCCTACATACATATATACAATATCTCGAAGCAAGGAAGGAGACAGAGGAAGTAGTAGGGGGTCAGGAAGGGAGCTGAAGGAGAAGGGAAAGGTGTCAGGGCTAGGGCCAACATGTGTGTGAGCAATTTGAGGAGTCTCTACTACTACTCACTACTCACATTCATTATATACTACTCACATCAACAGCCAGCTTCTCGAACTCCCTCTTGTTGGTAAGGTATTCCTGGCGGATATCAGTGTTCTTGGCCCCCAGGGAGCGCCAGAGAGCCTGGTAGAGGCAGGCGGAGGCCACGGAGGCAGTCAGGGGAGACTCACACTTTATCCACAAGTACCGGGCCAGGGAGGTGCGGCGGGTTAAGATGGACCACAGCAGCAGCTCTTGGTAAGGGTCCTGAATAATAGAAAGAGTTGCAAATTGCAATGTAGGAAACTAAATTGATTGTCATTACTGGTGATAGTTATGGCTTTGCTAGGGGCATTGGGCAACCACCGTCCACCCCCCACTGCCAGCCATCATCAGCTGGTCTCGCCTTAAGCTTGTGATTATGGGTAACCCACCATACCAGCCACAAGGACACCTGTCTGAATAACACTCGCCACTAGGCCCACTACACCTGACATAGTATTATCCATCTGGTGATGGGACAGGTGGAAGTGACCTGCATTCTCTAGCAGGCCATGTGAATGTCCTCTGGCGAACTAGCATATGGTGCATATACAGGCCAATCCATTTCATCATGGATATACAGTGGTCTCTCCAGTAGCACTACCTACAGGAATACTGTGGGACTTAAATCTTGAACAACTACGTAAGTGCATACCTCAAAGGTGAGATAGGACACATGGGGCTGTGAGGTGGCAGCTTCAGGTGTGTCGGCCAGGTACGGAGGGTCGTGGTGATGCCTCATCACCACCTGCAGAAGGTTGTGGACGTGCAACAGGTGGTGGTTGTGTAGCTGACGGGATGACCGCTGCAACATCTTCGTCAGGTGGCTGTTAGGTGTGGACTGCAGAGCGTGATAGAGAAATAGTAATAAAGTAGATGTGCCATTTCGGCATTTACTAAAAATATAAGCCTACGTAAAAAAAAATATATATACAGTATATAAAGATAATAAAACTGCATACCCATCTGTGGAGTGTGATGGAGAAAAAACAACAACAATAAAGTAGTTGTATAATCTAAGTACGATATAATTTTTTTTTTTAGAAACCTATTGTAAATTCTACCACTACTCACTAGAAAAACCTCAGTACAAAGATGATAAATGGAAGGTCATTGGCCAGGTTTACACATACCACACTCACAGTACATACACATACCACACACACAGTCACTCTACACATACCACACACACAGTACATACACTCATGGCCTGATTGTAGAGTTGCCTGAGCTTGCCAACAGTGAGGAAGTCTTCCATGACCAGCCCGTTGACCACAAACAGCTTCACAAACTCCACCTTCTCCTCCATAAGGGCCGTCGTCATTAGGTCCTCCAGGGCTCCGGTCGGCCAAGTTGGTTGAGCTGGAATGATCAGAACAAGGGTACACTACAGTACTTTAGATTACGAAAACATAATTGATTGGGGGATGAAAATTGAATGGCTTCTCAAACTCCACCTTCTTTTCCTTAGCCCCTTCAGCACCATGACGCATTTTCATCTTTGATTCTGGTTAAAATTAGATGATTTTTTGCAGTTTAAGAAGACCTATGTTACTAAGGGGGTTTAATGAGATCGTATATACCCATTTGAGTCGTATAGGTAGATTACAAACTAAAGAATATTGTCCAATCGTAATCAGAAAATGATGAAGATTACATAATGGTGGTGAAGGGGTTAAACAACGATGTCATAAGGTCTTCCAGGTGTCCAGCGGGTCACGTGGGATGGGCTGAAAGGATAGTCTAGGTGACAAAGTAAAACACATCGATCAATAATGGGAAAAGTAAGCTAAATCATCAATAACAATTATCCCCTACTGCACCAGAGGGTATTACCATAAATGTACCCTCCAGTACCAGGCAATGTGGCCAAAATGGCTTGAGAGTCAAGAGAGAATACCCTCCCACCTCAAAAGTTGGAGGAACACTGACCCAGATACCCTGTGGGAGCTTGGATCCAAGCTGAGAAGTGTTACCAATGTCTCAGAGCAGTGCGTACAAGTCATGGTACCAGGTACCGCTCGATACTGGCAGTTACAAGGACCGCATATTATGGACATACGTCGTTAGTCGTTGGTACTGACGAGTTACTTTCTTACTGACGGCCAATGTCCGTCGCTGGTATAGTAAGGGTTAAACAAAATATCCTAATAACCCACAAGATGTCGGACCAAATAGCGTTAAACGATAATTGCTGTGTGTTGTTGTCTTACCAGTGAAGATGTGACTCTCAGCAATGTCGGGTCGATCCCACAGCAAGGCCAAACCCAGCTGGTCCAGGAGGGAAGTTTGGGCATCACCTGCAATAATAAAACTAATGCATAATTGAAAACAAACTCTCATAAACATCTCTTTTATTTTTCATTTCATTTCACTTAACAAGCACACTACACTTCTTCTTTCCAGCACACCTAAATTATTTCTAATGTACCTTGATTTGAGCTCTCTATCACTCTTTCAACCTTGGGGAGGGTGGACACTTGTTACGCTTGTTACACATAAACACAACAATAAAACAAAAAATATATTTAATAAATGCTCACCAGTCTTGCCAGTGAGCAGGGCGTAAAGGATGTATCGGTCCATATCTTCGTTGGAGTTTATGTCGAAGATGGTGATCCTGTCGAGGTGGGTGCAGCACTCGATCACACTATCCATGCACTGTAAGGATATAACATCCATCAGTCATGAGAAGTGTGGATCCCATGTCATCAGTGGGAGACTTTCAAAGTTTAATCCCTTCTTTACATGCTTTAAGAGGCTTTAAAAGCCTGTAAATTGACTTATATTGCCAGGACATTCCAGAACGTCTCCCGTAGTCAATGGGTTAATAACACCATTCGTTAAATGGAAGAGAATAACGACAGAGGCATAACGGTTTTATGATAAAAACATTTAGTGTTAGGAGGGATACAATGAGAAAATAATCAACACACTGAAAGAGTCAAGCCCACCTTCTGCTTCTGGTCGTTATGCTCCAATTCCTTCATGATAATACTGATGCGGTTCATGAGCTGCGTCTTGTGCCCCTTCCGCATGATGTATCGGCCGCTGTTGGAAGGAGAGGGGATTAAGTTAACCTATAAGGATAGACGGATATGAGGAAGAGTATTAAATAGACATGCTATTTGCCCTGCTGGATTAACCCATTCAGCACCGGTGACATCCTTACATTATATTCTGGTAACTATTAGACGATAATATTCAGCTTAGGAAGGATGTCTACCAATTAAACCCACCTAGGAGTCTTTAGCGTCATGGTGTCAGCAAAGGCCAGGAGATCCGCTGCCCACCTCGTTTTTGTTTGCTCTCTCTCTCTCTCTCTCTCTCTCTCTGGGTTGTATTCATTCGGCCTCATTCAGCCTACTGTTTTAAGACGTTTATCCCCATTCAGTTGACAATTTTTTTCATGGCGAGCAGTAGCGAGCCAGCATATTTGTTTAAATGTTTTTGACAACAGGCTAAATTTGTACATTTTTCGATAGAAAAATTTCTCCGGCGAAGCCGGATTTCTTCATACAATGCTGGCTCGCTATCGCTCTCCAGGAACAAATGGACACCTAGATGGGAACAATTAAACGTCGTAAAACAGTAGGCTGAATGGGGCCGAATGGATACAAGCCAGAGAAAAAGAGGAAGGGAGAGAGAAAAAAGCAGGTGACCACCCTTAAACCTCCCTGATGATGACGTCCAATCTGTTATGTTATGTTATATAGGGTTCAACAAACTCACCTGGGAGTCTTTAGCGTCATGGTAGCAGCGAAGGCCAGGAGATCCGCTGCCCGCCCCGTGCCTGCCACCACCACGATGGGTATGTTCCGTCGCAGGGCTAGCGTGCACTTAAAGATGGAGTTCAGCCCGCCCTCCACCAGAAGCAGGATCACCGGGACTCCGAAACCCCGTGGCTCCTCCTCCATGATGGCTTCCTCCAGTTCGGTCCTGTGGTCAGTGGTAGACAATTTTATTCAGCTTAGGAAGGACCTCTAGCAATAATAAGGCTTTACACTATCTCAAGCAACCCAATCGACTACCGCAGATCCTTCCTATGCTTAACCCCTTCTGTACCAGCAACGGCATACAGCCGTCAGTAAAAGAGTGACTCACCAATACCAGCGACGGCTCTCAGCCGTTCTGCTAATATCTAGCTGTAGCTGCTAACATGATTTGGAGGCACTGCTGTGAGGAGTTGGTAATACTTAACATGGTCCCTCTCAGTTATTTCGGGCCAGTTGACTCAGTTACCCACCAACTCTTGAGCTGAGAGGGTGTTGTCTCTTTGATTATGGCAACAAGTCACTTTTATCTACTATGCCATTGTACAGTAGGGGTTAAGAATGAGCTTTTAATGTCAAAGGGGTACAAGGGATCGCAGTTGGCCCTTCAACTTTAAAAAAATCTTACTATATTTAACTAATATCTTCAATACAGTTCCCTCCAATTCGTTCCTATGGTCAGCGTTACAAGATTGTATTCAGCTTATGAAAGAGCACTAGGTTTCAAAGGAGTAATAAAAGCCATTTCAATTTTATCTTTCAAATCTTTCCATAATTGACCATTATCTTCCATGAAAGCTTCCTTATATTCGATTTGGTATAAGAGAGAGAGAGAGAGAGAGAGAGAGAGAGAGAGAGAGAGAGAGAGAGAGAGAGAGAGAGAGAGAGAGTGAGTGTGAGAGTGAGAGACAAATTCATGGACACACCTTAACCCTTTCAGCTCGTCTTGAATTACCTGAATTCGTCGATGCCCTTGAAGCTATTTCTGCTACCGTCATCCACGAAGAGGAAGTGTGTGTGATCGCCATTGAGGGAGATCGGCTTGAGGTGTTCAAAGTTGTCCTCCACCTTGTATCTGTCGTGGGTCAAGATAGAAACATAAATAGATAGATAATACCCTGAAGATGTCTTGAGAGAATAGACGAATGCTTGGTGTTCCATTGTTTCATTTTTCCTGCGAGTTTAATGACATAGATAGATAAATATATCATAGGTCAAGATAGACACACATATAGATAGATAAATAGCTCATAGGTCAAGATAGAAACATATATAGATTGATAAAGAGACGATATGACAGTCAGAAATATACACAAAATTGCAGGGTAATGCTATAGAATTTTAATTTACTATTACAAATAGTGGAGAGTGTGTCGTATTTTCCGGCTTATTACCATAATTTTTACGAATAATATCTGCGGCCAATACAATACAATACAATACAATACAATACAATACAATACAATAAGACAAATAACATGATCTGCGCCTAATCTGACTTTTGTTTAAGAGGGATCTATGGTAGTAAAAAGGGTTGAATGAGAGAGGACGAAGCTTGTTAATTTCTGGAGGCTCTTTCGAAACTGAATAAAATCGTCAAATAGTAGCCAAAATACAGTTAAAAAGACGAAACTGGTACTGAAAGGGTCAATTTCTGGACAGGTCTCCCTCGATATACGATTGGGTTACGTTCCTAAAAACCCGATCTTAAGGGGAGGTATTTAGTTTGTTCCCTACGTTTCCATCAAGCTTAAAATTACACCCCCTAGACCCCCTTTCAAGATAAATTTTTAAATTTTTCGGTAGAAAAATTTCCCGGCCGGAGGCCGGTTGCTCTTAAATTACAGGCTCGCTATCGCTCGCCAGGAAAAAATCGACACCTTAATGGCACGAAATGTCTTAAAATTGACAGAAATGGGGCAAAATGTCTTAAAATGTCCAAACTACTAGGGCAAACGTCTTAAAATCTCAAAAGCAATGGGGCTAAACATGAGGGAGAAAGGGGTCCAGAAAAAAATCCCTCAAGTGGAATCTCCCCTTAAATAGAGAAGTCGTATAGCGAACCCTAAAATGAAGGGGGTAAATGGGGATGCGTTCTCGGACCAACTCAAACCCAAACCCAAACACCTATCAATCAATCAATCAATCAATCAATCAATCAATCAATCAATCAATCAATCAATCTATCTATCTATCTATCTATCTATCTATCTATCTATCTATCTATCTATCTACCTAGCTATCTATATATCTATCTACCTACCTACCTACCTACCTACCTACTCTCGCACATACCCCATCTTTTCTCCCCTTTTTTTTCTGTTTCTTTTCTTTATTTTCGTGTTTTTATTTTCTTCTCAAACACAAACCCCTAAAAAACCCTATAATGATATCGTAAATCGGGGCATCGGATAGTGAGGGAGAGATACCAACTTGACGGAGGCGAATTTGTTGAGGTTGGTGTTCACGAGGCCATCCCTGTTTAGGATGTACCCCCACGGCAGCACACCCAGGCAACGGATTCCTCGGATTAGGTGCTCGCGATCCTGAAAAAGAACCCATAATAAAACATAGATTTTTTTTTTTTTTTATAAAGGTAAATGGATAAAATCGTTTAATTATAGCCCGAAAACAGAAAAGACATACAAAATCGGATCTTGAAAGGGTTGACAGAAAAGACCCATCTACGTAGCATAGTACTCACCTCTGCGAAGACTGATTTCCGCTTGATCTGAAATAGAAAATATATATATCTATCAAGCAACAAATCTCACAATTAAAGAGTATATCAAATCAATTATAATCTAGAATAGTATATAAATATATATATATATATATATATATATGTTTTAATCTCTCAGTGGGGTTCGAACCGCCGACCGTCAGGACGATAGCCGACGCTTTAACCAACTCCACCACGGCAGTCTTGGTTAAAGCGTCGGCTATCGTCCTGACGGTCGGCGGTTCGAACCCCACTGAGAGATTAAAACATTTAGTGGCTCACGTGTATTTGTGATATATACTTAATATATATATATATATATTATTATATATATATATATAATATACTGTATATATAATAATCTATATACTGTACTGTATAAATATCTATATATCAGAGAAACCTATAAACTGTATTACTATCACTTTGACATAATATGTGACAGAAGAGATTCAGTTGTTAATAATCTATCTATCTATCTATTTGTGCCTCATCGACACATAGTAATTCAGCTAACTCTCACAAACACCTATTCATTTCACTACACTTAGCAAGCACACCACACTTCTATCCAACAACATTACCTCGAAAGCGCCTTGATTTTGGCTCTGTCGCTCTTTCATCCTTGGGTGGACACTTGTTACACGTATATTTGTCTTTTGTCTCCTTCGTGCACATAGGAAACAATATTAAAGTGATTTATCGGGTGGATGGGACTCGTTAGCCTTGGTCGGCAACCCATCTAGGGGAAACAACCTTATACAAATCCGGGTGGATGGGACTCGTCAGCCTTAGTCGCCAACCTGTCTAGGGGAGAAAACCCTATAAAAATACGTACTGCTCACCTAACGGTGATGCAGGTTAGTGGATGGACTAGCCACACACCACTGTAGAAAAATAGTGCTAAAAAAATATACATAGAAAGCCTCGGAGTCAGACGGACCCTAAGTTGAATGGTCAATCCTGTAAGTCCTTCAGTAAACTGGCACGGGTTGTCCTTCTCACAGGGGTTAGGTCTGGTTGAGGGCGTTTTGTGTATGGCCACCCTTGTAAAGAGGAGTAAGGCGTCAGGCAATAGATAGATAGATAGATAACTTCTTTTGTCTGCATATTACGGTGTTCCTGTTTTGGTTTCTTTATATTATGCGTATTTTGCAAGTTTTACAGTATAATATAGCATGCACAGTTGGCCACATTAGTTCTTTTCCTCTCTGTGATCTTATACATGATAATATAATGCCCAAGATTGAATTACGAGTGTCTTTCCTTATGCAGTGGTTAACTCATCTGATTAGTCAACTGATAATTAATAGAAACCACACTCGCAATTCATTCATACTACTTTACTTTCATACATAAAATCGCGACGAGGAAAACAACTTATGCTAAAATGTAAAACTTGCAAACTAAACAAACCAAAACTTGGCCGATTGTACATTACAGTATACTAACCTTAACAATATACTGTCCCTGGTTGACTGCTTCACCCACACTCCTCATCACGCCCACATGCATCCCGCCCGTCAGGATCCACGCGTTGGTCGACTTCACCGCCTGCAGAAAGATGAATTAATACTCACAAAAATAAACTTCTGAGCTTCTTAGGTAGATATAAGATAGATATATTTTTTTCCTCCTCCCTAGACCTCCACCGAGCTAAACAAAAATGCCCCCTTCGAGTTAAGATTCACAAAACCCTCAACAGACTTGAAAGTTATTATATTCATACCTCACCTTCCCTTTATTATATTATACCTGTTTCACTGGCAATCGATCGACCAGCACAGCCCACTCAATATAAATGAATGAGACGGAGATTATGGGGGAGGTAGTCGCTTTTTCTGGCCCCTCTTATCCCTCATGTTTAGAGTATTAGTTTTGAGATCATAAGACATTCGACCCATTAGTTTGACGATTTTAACACCTTTCACCCTATTTCGTTGTCAATTTTAAGAGTTTTCGTGCCCTTTAGCTGTCGATATTATCCTGGCAAGCGATAGCGAGCCTGTAATTCGGGATATTTTTATTATTTTTTTACAAATTTTACTTGAAAGGAGGGTCTAGGGGATGTTTTCTTTAAAGCTTGATGGAAGTCTAGGGAACAAACTAAAAACTTCCCCTTAACCCCTAACTAATGAGGCGAACATCTTAAAATCTCAAAAGCAATGGGGCTAAACACGAGGGAGAAAGGGGTCCAGAAAAAAATCCCTGAAGTGGAAATCTCACCCTAATCAGTCCCGTGGTAAAAGTTGCCTTCTTCTTGCCGTCCAGTCGGAAGTTCTTGGCACCGCCCGTAACGGAGATGACGAGCTGGGGTCGAAGGGGGTCCATGAGATGCCAGTAGTCCGCTAAGAGGGTTAAGATGCTCTCCATTGGGGTATCGGCAGCCAGGCGCACGTACTTCGATGGTTTGTTCGACCCTGGAATTGCCGAAGAGAAGAAATAGAGTCATACTGTAAGCTAATTGACCACCTGCGAGTTTCAGGCTATACGGTAGTTAAAGGTATAGACATCGAAGAAATAGTCATATAGTAAGATACTGGGAGAACAGGGTCTTGATAGTGTAATAGTTAGTGCCCTGGCTTTCGGTGTGAGTATCCTAGGTTCGAGTCCTGGGAGTACCACATGTTTTCATTAGTTTCATTGCTTTCATTAAGGGAAGCTGGGCCGTTTTTTTGGTCTATTAATATACAGTATATATTCCTACATTTCTTAGTTTCCTCGCTAGACCTCCATCAAGCTTATAAATATACCCCCTAGAGCCCCCTTCAAGAAAAATTTGTACCCAAAAATTTCCCGGCCAAAGGCCGGTTATTCTTAAAATTTCAGGCTCGCTATCGCCCGCCAGGAAAAATCGACACCAGACACGAAAGGTCTGGATATTGATATAGAAATGGGAAGAAAAGGTTTCAAAATCGCCAAACTAATGGGCCGAACGTCTTAAAAATCTGAAAGCTAATGGGAAAAACATGAGGGAGAAGGATGATTAGAAAAGCGACCCATCTCCCCTTAAACCCTGTAATAATAATACTGAACTTCACAGCCGTACATCCAGGGGGTCGAACCGGACCAATTGTGTTTGAAGACTTGAATGCATATGAATAGGAATGCTTACCTTACCTAGTGATGCTTACCTAGTGATAGTTAAAGAGGCATGGGAGTCAGTGCTCATAAAGGGTGCCTCTTCTCAATCTAACAGTCTCATACCGGTCATATCTATTTTTAAACGTGTTAACACTCTGGCTCATGACGATTTCTTCTGTGAGACTATTCCATTGGTTAACCACTCTTGCATTAAAAAAGTTGTTCCTCTTGGATGTCCTATGTCTAGGCTTTGCTAGTTTCAAGCTGTGTCCTCTGGTGTCTGGCCGGTTGTTTCTTGGAGCGAGCTGAAGGAAATGGCCTTCCTTCACTGCATCAATACCATGTAGGATTCTGTAGGTTTGAATCATATCACCCCGCTTCCTTCGCTGCTCCAGCTTAGTTAAGCCAAGGCGGTTTAACCTTTCCTCGTATGATGACTCGGACAATTCCGGAACCAGTTTAGTTGCTCTCCGTTGAACTTGCTCAAGTTTGTTGATATCTCTTCGAGTGTAAGGGGACCAGGCTTGTATACAATGTTAGAGTCGAGGCCTAATCAGGGATCTGTACAGCGGGAGGAACATTTCAACATTCAGGTATGTACTGTATATGTTTTTTTCAATAATCCCACCAAGGAGTTGGCACTGGCAGCCGCCTTGGCTACCTGTGTTGCAGGTTTTAGCCTTTAGGTCCGGGGTAACATATACTCCTAAGTCCTTCTCTTCTGTTGTGGTAGTTAGTGGAGTGTTTCCTACATGATATTGACATCCAGGGTTTCTCCTCCCCAGGTGCATGACCTTACACTTTTCCTCGTTGAAACTAAGAAGCCATTGTTTTGACCATTTTATCACTTCCAATGACATATATTGGAACTATAAACCACAATGTTATCTTTACATATACAAAGGCTTATATAAAAACAAAGTACAGTATACAGTACAACGAACAAATTACATAATATATTTTTTCAATAATTTAGTCATACCGGTAAGACCGGTTTTCTATGAAATTATATTTATAGAAAATGTTAATTTAGGGGTAACTTAATTGTAAATTGAAATCAAATTCACATATTTATTCAGTTAGCATTTTACAATGTTGGTACCACATAATATGTTACATATATGACATGTAGGCCTACCAGCTTTGCATAATTCCAACTAAGGATAGCCCAATAAGGCCGTTAGGCGTATTTCCATTGGGGTCCTTGTGGGATTAGGTTAGCTGGGGAAAAAGGGGAGGATACAAAAAAAAAGTAGATACTTTAGAGAAAATATTCTAGGGGGTTATATTAAGATACCTTACATTCTATAGTTGGACTGGTCAAAATATTTCAGTAATCATTTCAGTTTGTTTTGCCTATCTCTTATGTCATATTTAGTAGTAGACATAAGCTTGCTGCTCCCTTCTCGCAGCTGTCCGGTTCAGGTGCTGACAGATGATGATCTGGAAGAGGCTTATTCAGCCTGTGTCTCCAGCTCTATATTAGACTCATTAGTCACTGCCGGGGTGGTGGTCGATGTGTTATTTGCTCTTTTTATTTGTTTTTTGTAATTACATTTTATTTCTTGGTTATGCCACGTTTCATCCAAGCTTTTTTCATTTTTTTTTACAGATTCTGAGGCAACCAAATGTTCTAGCAGATCATTCCAACAATTCACCACTCTGCAGCAGAAAGAGTTCTTCTTTTTCTGTTGCTGGTTCTTGGTTTGTAGATCTTCTTGGTGTGTCCTCTTGTTCTAGAATCCTGTCTGAGGATGAATATGTCCTCACACACATTTGGGTCGTACACACCACATAGGATTTTGTATGTTTCAATCATATCACCCCTAGTCCTTCGGTACGCTAGAGTTGGTAAATCCATTTTCCTTAGCTTTTCCTCATAAAAAAAATGGATTTGGCTTTCGTTTGACACCCTGCGAGCCAGATAGTAAATATAAGCCGAATATAGCTAGAATAACGGCACATTCTCTACAATATCTCTCTAAAATGGCTCAAATCTACAGAATATTGCTAGAATAATGTTGCTAGATGTAGGAATTTTCCTCTAGATCAAAGTAAATACCTCTAAATCTAGCGGGAAAGTAGCTAAATGGGCAACACTATAGGTAGCGCCAACGAACTTGACAATAATCTTGATCCCTGACCTCTCTGTAACTCCAAAGGGCCTAGAGCAAACTGGCTGTAAATATCCACACCTATTTCCTGGTGACTCTTCCCAAATGATAGAAACGTCCGGCCGATTGTTTTCATTACTTTCGAGTTATAAGAAGTTAAGGGGTTAAGATTATTGTCAAGTTCGCTGGCGCTACCTATGCCCTGCGTCCATCTCACCTGTCGTTTCGTTAACAAAGTTGATGGTGCCGTAAGCGTTGGTGGGGTACTCCCGGATGTGGGTGGCGGCGGTCCACTTGTCTTCCACCACACCTCCAGGGGGGGCTGCTCCACCACCCGCTGGCACACCAATTGGGGGCGGAGGAGGAAATACTAGCCCACCTCCGCTTCTCTCCTCGGTTTCCTGGGTAAAAAATAAAAAGTAAAATGTAAAAAGCAAAAAGTTAAAAAGTAAAAGGTGAGAAGTAAAGGTAGGGGACTTACTTTGGGCTGTGCTTTGCTGCGGCGCTCATCTTTGTTTTTCAAGAGGGTTGTTTAGTTTGATCCCAACACATCCATCAAGCTTTAAAAAACACCCCCAAGACCCCATTTGAGATAAATTTGTCCCTCTTTTGGTTGAGAAATCCTCCTTAATTACAGGCTCGCCCTCGCTCGCCAGGAAAAAAACGACCCGTAAATGGCACAAAAGGGTATGATATTGGCAAAGAAATGAGAGGAAAGGTCTTTAAATTGCCAAACTAATGGGACGAATGTTTTAAGATCTCAAAACTAATGGGGCTAAACATGAAGGAGAAACAGAAAAACAGAGCATCCCCCCTTAACAGAAGTGGCAATGGTACAATAATCACTGCCAACACTAGGAGTTAACCCCTTCTGTACCATCGACATCCTTTATATTTTGTTCTGGCTACAATTAATCGCTTATATTCAGTTTAGGAAGGGTCTCTTTGTTGAGTCTTGCTGAGACACTGTTTGCGCTATACCAACAACGGCCACTGTGATGACATGACGAGGCTGTGTTGTGGCAAGTCTTTATTGTACTGTACTACACTAAAGAGACTAAATCCACGCCCTCTGTGTGTGAAGCAGTCTTTAAGCTTGTATGTATGTATGGTATTAGATTACTATATATGTGAGAAAAGAAACAAGATTAAATTTCTGCCCCGTCTGCCCCTAGTTCTGGCCGTCTTATCATTGGCTGCCAGGACATGATGTAGTGGTTTGGTTCCTCTTCCCACCTCACAGTACAATTGATAAATATTACTGTAGAGTGTAGAGTATAGATGATCAGAACAGAGACATAAGCTTTATATTCACTTACTTGTCTGCCTCTCGACCTGGACGTGATACCATTGGCTGTCAGGATATGGTGTAGTGGGTTGGGCGCTGGCGCCGTTTCATTCACTTCGCTCACTTCACTCATGGTGTCTTGCTCCTGTGGGGTGAGAAAGGGGAGTTAAGATAATTTCACAATTATTCTTCATATATTTTAGAAAACTATTTGAATGTTTCATGTTATGATGACGCGTGTCTATTCTATTTTATGTGTGTTATTAGAAGATAATATTTAGATTAGGAAGGGTATACGGAAGTAAGAGGGTTAGTTGAGAGAGTATTTAACCTTTACATTCCCCAAAATTCATCCTAAGCTGTCTCAAAATGCTTAATGATAGCCAGAATTAACTGTTAAAATGCATCAAAGTATCTCAAGAGGATAAAATTACAAAATGGTAAGAAACTTCATTACCCCTTACGTCATGGAGGATTTCAATAAACATGAGCCAGTTCCCACCTAGTAATTGCCTTCAAAGGCCAATAGAACCCATGTTCATGGATCGCAGGCATTGTAACTTGACTTAGGAGATGAGTCTTCTACTCTGAGAGTAAGAGGTCTGCGCTCTTGGTAATCTTCATTATAATTATGTGCCCACCTCTCAGCCCTTGGTTTCGACAAATGCAAAACGATTTTTAGTGATTGTATGGTTGCATTGACAATGTATTTGTATAACACAAAATAAAGTTTTAACCAGTCACTGACAAATAATTCACTAAGTGTAATATGTTGGTGAAACACAAGAACGAAGATACCACGTAATAACTCTCGCTCGCTTTCCTGCTCATTAAAGTTTTTTGTAGTTTTCAACTTGTAGCCACAGTAAAACAGTAAGAGTTACATAGATGTAGTTTGTATTATATTTGAAGTATTATCAATATAGATGCTCATGATCTACAATACCTAATTTTAATCCTATCCCTTACCTTTATTATACAAAACCGTATTTGTTAAAAGTACGTTTAGCAAATACATTTTTGCGTTCAGGAATTGGCAAAATATCTCGGGCCTGTATTTTGGGGGTTTAGATTTATCTTTACTTAGGTTTATCTTTACTGTCTTGATGGTGTAATGGTTAGAGTGTTTAAAAAGCTATGTGTGGTAACCCAGGTTCGAATCCCGGTGGATCACATGTATTCATTAATTTAAATGGTGGTGTTTGGTGTTGGAGTGAAATTAATAAAAATAGATTATATGAATTTCTCTTATGAAGACTGGAAGGAACTTACTCGGTCGTCGGCATCATCTTCCGCCAAGTTGATGTTGATGATGTTATTGGTGTTGTTGTTGTTGGAGGAATTAGTATAGGGGACATGGCCCTTGGGTGAGGACGTGCGGGTGAAGGTAGGCAGGCTGATGGGGGCCAGGACGGAGGAGCGGAGGTGACTGAGGTTGAGTGACCCGAATATAGACCTCCGCTTGGTTTTGGTGGTACTGTTTTTGAGGCTGTCGTCGAGGCTGTCGTCGGAGCGGTCGTCCTCATCCTCCTCCGTCACTGTCTGGAAGCTGAAGGCGGTCTGTAAGTAAATAAATATCATGACACGACAACATGAATTTAGGAAAGGTAAGACAAGCAATCAAGTGGATGGTTTACTTTTTGGCTGATTATTTCATATATTTATCCATTAGATCCCCTTCTAGATTAATTTGTACATTTTTCGTTATTACGGGCTCAATATCGTTCGCCAGGAAAAAAAATGACACCTAAATAGCACGAAAGGTCTTAATATTGATAGCAAAATGGGGCAAAAGGTCATACAATCGACAAACTAATGAAGCAAACGTCTTAATATCTGTAAACTAATGGGGCTAAACATGAGGGAGAAGGTGATCTGGAAAAACTACCCATCTCCCCTTAACCCCAGGATACGACCATGCCATAGTAGATGTATATGTGGGCTATGTATATACTCAGGCACATACTCCATAGTTGGGGGTGGCCGACTCAAGAAAGAGCCTGAACAGAAACAACAAAATAAAATACAAATAGAAAATTCACACACATCTAAGTCGTCCAGTAGAAGACTCAGAGACCAAGGATCATGAGGGGCCCCCAGCAAAAGATTCCCAGGTCCTAGATCTCCCAGAGAGGTTCCGGTCACAGCAGGCAAATATGCAGCGGACCTACACCACATATCGCTCGGCAGGAACAAATATGGAACGGATATATCGTTCGCCAGGAAAAATTATGGAAAGGCTATTTTATATACTGTATATTATATTTCTATTGTAGATGTGTGTGAATTTGTATTTTGTTTTTGTGTGTTCATTGTTTTCTGTTATGTTGTCCCTATTCGGGCTCTGCCTTGAGTCGGCCACCTCCCCCCCCCCCAAAAAAAAAAAAAAGAAGTGGAAAAGTGGGGATTGGGCCTGAGTACATACATAACTAAATACATACATACATTCGTAATAAGGAGAAAATCGCACTCACAGCTGATCCTGGGGCTTGTTGTCGTTGCCCTTGGAGAAGCTTGGGGGGGTAGCAGTAGGTGGAGGGGTTGAAGTGTCGCTCCTCTTGTTCCCCGCAGTAACAGGCGTTCTCCAACTTGCTTTTAGGGTTGTGCACGTATCTGGAGTCGGGGGAGAGAGGAGTAGGCGGCATTATTGTCAACATCGGCATCGGTGAGTATTTTTTGTTTGATTTTATTTATGTTTGCTCTCTACACTCTACAAAGTTTTCGAAACACCCCTCCAAGACTCCTTTGGTCTCGGTAGAAGATCGGTTCTGCCTAAATTACAGGCTCGCTACCGCTCACCAGGAAATGATCAACAGCTAAATAGCACGGAAGGTCTTACAGTTTAAAAAGAAATGAAGCGAAAGGTCTCAAAGTCGCCAAACTAATGGGACAAACGTGTTAAAATCTTAAAACAAAACTAATGGGGCTAAACATGAGGGAGAAGAGGGACCAGAATATATAAAACAAACATAAATTGAAAGGTGTAGAGTAGAGAATCTATGGACAGACCTGATGCACTCCTTTCTCTTGAAGTATTTTCGGATAAAGGCCACATTGAGGTTCTTGCTCTCTCGGTCCCTCACCCGTCGCTCGCGGGTCGCTTGTGTCCGCCGCTTCAGTCCGATCTTCTTTCTGTAATGAAGGGATCCAGGTATGTATATTTGAGTATGTATAAATGTAAGTATATATGAATGTATATATGTATGTATAGGGAGGTATATAAGCAGGTATATATGCAAGTAATGGTCGCTCTTCTGTAAATCTAAAATGGCTTACTTAAGAATGGGAAAAGGGTAGGAGCGGCCAACTCTGATCCGTCATGGTGTAGTTGTTGAGATTGTTGACTTTATAGGATGTGAAGGTGTCAAGATATGTATGTATGTATGTAAATATATACTGTACAGTATGTATGTGTAACTGTAAACGCATGCTATATACATCACCGACCTATGCAGCGTCCAACTCTGATCCGTCATGATGTAGTTGTAAAGATCATTGATTTTTTAGGAAGTGAAGGGGTCCAGGTATGTATAATGGAATATATATGAATGTAAGTGTATATGAAATTATGAATGAATGTATAGATGTTTTTATAAGTAGGTACATAAGTGACCTACCTGTGTAGCGTCCAACTCTGATCCGTCATGGTGTAGTTATTGAGATAATTGACTTTATACGATGTGAAGACGTCTAGATATGTATGAATGTAAATATTAATGTAAATATTATATATGACTGTATCACTGTAAACGCATGCTATATACATCACCGACCTGTGCAGCGTCCAACTCTGATCGGTCATGGAGTAATTGTTGAGATCGTCGACATTGTAGGAAGTGGCGGGGTCGAGGGACACATTCTGCAGGAGGAACCCCCCCTCCACCGACTGGGACATGGACTGGGACCATGACCGGATGCTGCCCGTCGCCTCTCGGGAAACACCGCTTGCGGTCCTGGAAACATAACCTCAATAACCTTAAGGGGAGATCTCCACTCGAGGGATTTTTTCTTGACCCCTTTCTCCCTCATGTCTAGCCCCATTGCTTTTGAGATTTTAAGACGTTTGCCCCATTAGTTGAGCGATTTTAAGAACTTTCACCCCATATTAAGACCTTTCGTGCCATTCAGGTGTCGATTTTATCCTGGCGAGCGATAGCGAGCCTGTAATTTAAGAAGAACCGGCCTTTGGCCGGGAAATTTTTCTACCGAAAAATGTACAAATTTATCTTGAAAGGGACTCAAGGGGGTGTAATTTTAAGCTTGATGGAGGTCTAGGGAACAAACTAAATACCTCCCCTTAAGGGGTAGGGTTCATACATTAGTATATTATATCGTCATCTAGTGTGGCAGAAAGGAAGCAACCAACACCTTGAAGCTCCAGTGTCACCATCTATTGCGATACATATGAAGCACCCAACACCTTGAAGCTCCAGTGTCACCATCTATTGCGACACATATGAAGCACCCAACATCTCGAAGCTTCAATCGATAATCTCGGGGCCTCGTAAGAGTTACAGGCTACTAAACAGCCTACAGTCCCGAGGTTGAGACACATAACAAAAAATAAAATAAAAATAATAATAAATAAATAAAGACATATTATTGTTTTAGTTACCACCCTAGACCTCCATCAAGCTTTACAAAAATCCTCCAAGACCCCCCTTTGTTATAAATTTGTAAATTTTTCGGTAGAAAAACGTCTTGGTCGAAGGCCGGTTCCTCCTAATTTACAGGTTCGCTATCGCTCGCCAGGAAAAAATCGACAACTAAATGTCACAAAAGGTCTTAAAATTTAAAGAAAATGGGCGAAATGTCTTAAAATTGATAAACTAATGGGGCGAACGTCTTAAAATATAAAAACAAAACTAATGGGGCTAAACATGAGGGAGAAGGAAAAGTTCCCCTTAACCTATGGCTATCACTAGACGATTATATACAGCTTAAGAAGGATTTGTAGGAATTAAAAGGATAATTTGAGCATTGTTTTCCCTACTATTTTGAGGCTCTTTCGCATTGCCATCGGAAACTAGATCGAAGGTAGATGACGTTAGATAGCTTAATTTTCATGAAACTTAAATCTTGGAGCTGCCAGTCTACAATTGCCCGTAATAATTGATGGGAAATATGGCTCGTGTGACACTATATAGTCTCTTTATTTCCAGCTGATGGTAAATTGAACCCCTGAGCAGCAAATTGAACCCCTGAGCAGCAAATTGAACCCCTGAGCAGCAAATTGAACCCCTGAGCAGCAAATTGAACCCCTGAGGAGCAAATTGAACCCCTGAGCAGCAAATTGAACCCCTGAGCAGCAAATTTATCGATACTTAATGGAATAATATGAAGCTACTATGTCTCGGTATCATATTAAGATAAAGTTGATATATTCAGCACCATTTTTCACTACACCTCTTCAAAATAACTGAGAAATCTTGATGGGAACTTTGCAATTTACCGTCAGTTGAAATGAAACAGTATAGATCGAAGGTAGATGATGTTAGGTAGCTTAATTTTCATAAAACTTAAATCTTGAAGCTGCCAGACTACAATTGCCCGTAATAATTGATGGGCAATATGGCTCGTGTGACACTAGTAATACCAGAGGCGGGCTTGTGTTGTGAATGACGAACTTTTGGCGACCTGGGTGAGCAAGGCAACCAAGGCCAAACTATAGGGGAAGGGCAAATCAATAGAGGGTCGCCTTCAGTAACCTAACGCCTCTTAACCCTTTCAAGATCCAAGACGCATTTCTTTTCTGTTTTCTGGTAACTATTAGACAATTTCATTCAGATGAGGAAGGGTATGTGGAAGTCAGAGGGTTGATTGAGATAGCCTTTACCCTTTTAATACCCACAGATCCTCCCTAAGCTGCCTAAGATCGTCTAATAATAGCAAAAATAATCTGCTAAAACGCGTCAGAGCTTCAAGGGGTTAATGATATGGCGAAAAAATGTTAACTAAATCAAAGGTAGATTATGTTATTTTCTACCGATATATGAACAAATTGATCTCGAAGGGAGGGGGGGGGGGGGGTCCTTGGGGGTATTTCTTAAGCTAAATGGAAGTCTAATGAAAAACAAAACAAACTCGCTTTAACACTGAGTACCAGCGACGTGTGTTATATTTTATTCTAGCTATATTTATACAATACTATGCAGCTTAGGAAGGATCTGCGGCCGTTAAAAGGGTTGGTTGCGATAGTTTGAAGCCTTATTATTGCTAGAGGTCCTTCCTGAGCTGAATAAAATCGTCTAATAGTGGCCAGAATATGATAAAAAGGACGACCCAGGTACTGAACGGGTTAATCAAGCATGTGAGAAGACAATAGACACCTGAATGCGGAAAAGCGTCACATTATCGCCGCCAAACTAAAAATATATATTCTTTGATATAGGCAATAATTTATGACGGTAAAATATTAGTGCAGCAGGTACACTTTAAGGGGCCCCACCTCGTTTTTGTTTTCTCTCTCTCTCCCTCTCTCTCTGGGTTGTATCCATTCGGCCCCATTCAGCCTTCTGTTTTAAGACGTTTATCCCCATCCAGGTGTCGATTTATACCTGGCGAGCGATAGCGAGCCATCATATTTTGGATAATGAGTTAGACAGCTGGCTAAATTTGTACATTTTTCAATAGAAAAATTTCTGAAGCCGGATTTCTCCATAAAATGCTGGCTCGCTATCGCTCACCAGGAAAAAATCGACACCTGGATGGGGATAAATGTCTTAAAACAATAGGCTGAATGGGGCCGAATGGATACAAGCCAAAGAGAGAGGGAGAGAAAGAGAAAAAAAGCGAGGTGGGCCCCCTTAAAGACTGAAGTATGCCATTCGTTATCCGTGTTAGCAGCTCTCGTGGTATCAGCTCTCGTGTGATACCGGCTTAAAGCCAGTATCACACGAGAGCTTTTATAGTCATCATTCGATGATCAAAATTTTTCTGGCAACATTTTTGTAATATTTTACTCTGGTATCGGAAACTAGACTGATGGTAGATGAATTTAGGTGACAGAAATAATATAAATGTTTACCTCCTGAGCTGCCAGACCAGTGTTAAGGATAAATGTTGAGGGAAAACGTGCTCATGTGATAGGGGCTTTACTTACCATCGTGGAGGCGCTGGGGAGGATCGTTGTTGATCTGAATGCCAGGCTAGTTGGGGGGAACGGGCGGCCACGGGCGGAAGGTTGGTGAGGCTGGAGGCTGAACGAGGGGCTTGTTGCTGCTGCTGGTGGAAGGGCTTCAGGAGGAAGTTGTTGTTTTCCATAGTGTCCCCTGAAAGCACAAACGTTTTTCATGTTATTACCCGAAAGCACAAACGTTTATCATACTATTAAACTATATAATAATGATGTTGCTGGTACAAACGTTGATCATATTTTTACCAGAAAGCACAAACGTTTTTCATATTCCCCGAAAGCACAAACATTGAAATTATTAAACTACATATAATTCTTCTTGCCAACATTTCACTGGAGACCTCTGGTGGACGTTTCTGAACTAGCGCCAGAGTTACGACTGTAGACACCACAATACCCAACACCAAGGATATGGATAGCTTATCACGATTTGTTGTGATCCTACATGTTTATATTATACAGTATACGACTACACTAGTGCTTATATAGCATAGTAGTAAAGGGAAAGTCCATATACAGCTGATAATGGCTACAAACATAATAAGTTAATTAATTAGCATAACAAAAAAGGTGCGAACATAGCTGCTGACTTTGTATTGTAAATATAAGTTATTTATGACTATGGGTGACTTTAAAATATATAAAACATCAGCATGCATGGACCACAATATGTGGCAGCTACAGACATTTCGACTAACTGCTATATTAAGGGGAGGAAAACCGTTTTTCTGGACCCCCTTCTCCCTAATGTTTAGCCCCACTAGATGTTCGGCCCATTAGTTTGGCGATTTTAACACCTTTCGCCCCATTTCGTTGTCAATTTTAAGACCTTTCTTGCCATTTAGGTGTCGATTATTTCCTGGCCTTGTAATTGGTGTTGGGTGTGACCGGGATCTGCCTTGTGTGGGCCGATCGGCTTTCTGCAGACTCCCATTTTCTTATGTTTTTGTGTTTAATATTCATACAGAATACAAACACAAGATGAGCCATACAAATAGTACAAGATAACGTTAACCTCTTCCGTACATGCGAGGTCTTTTAATATGTATTTTACCTATGTTAGACGATTTTATGCAGTTTAAGAATGATCTGTGGTCGAAAAAAATGGTTAAGTGAGATAGTTCGAAGCCTGTCCACTGCTGGAGGCCCTTTTGAAGCTGAATTAATCCGTCTAACTGTAGCCAGAGTAAAGTTAACTGGACGGCATCGGGAATGAAAGGGTTAAAATTATATACGGAAATATCTCTCAAATCAAGATGATAGACATAATAATTATATCAATAATCAAATATATAATTACAATTTACTGTAAAAGCTGTTACTATATAAAAGACATGAATTACAACACCTCATTAAGGGGAGATCTCCACTTGAGGGATTTTTTTCTTGACCCCTTTCTCCCTCATGTTTAGCCCCATTGCTTTTGATATTATAAAACGTTTGCCCCATTAGTTTAGCGATTTTAAGAACTTCCACTCCATATTAAGACCTTTCGCGCAATTCAGGTGTCGATTATATCCTGGCGAGCGATAGCGAGCCTGTAATTTAAGAGGAACCGGCCTTCGGCCGGGACATTTTTCTACCGAAAAATGTACAAATTTATCTTGAAAGGGACTCAAGGGGGTGTAATTTTAAGCTTGATGGAGGTCTAGGGAACAAACTAAATACCTCCCCTTAAACACCCTTTTTCTTGCTAACCTACTGTCTGTTAAGGGAGCCCACCTCGTTTTGTTCTCTTGCTCTCCCTCTCTCTTTGGCTTGTATCCATTCGGCTCCATTCAGCCTACTGTTTTAAGACGTTTACCCCCATCCAGGTGTCAATATTTTCCTGGCGAGCGGTACCGAGCCAGCATATACAGTATATATATTTTTTGTTTTGACAGCAAGCTAAATTTGTACATTTTTCGATAGAAAAATGTCTCCGGGGAAGCCGGATTTCTCCATACAATGCTGGCTCGCTAACGCTTGCCAGGAAGATATCGACACCTGGATGGGGATAAACGTCTTAAAACAGTTAGCTGAATGGGGCCGAATGGATACAATCCAGGGAAAGAGAGAAAAGGTGAGAAAGATAAAAAAAAAAAAACGGTGACCCCCTGAAGGAGCCCCTCTATAGTGGCTCAGGATAAAGTAGAAAAGTAGAAAAGAAAGCCTTTCGTCTCATTGACTCCCGTCCACTCACCGTTTCTCTGCAATCTCTCTCTTTTCGGCGCAATGGTGCATCTCTCTCGCTACTGTATCGCTATTACAATAATCAGTGTTCCTCAGAGCTCTCTCAGTGTATACCATTACCACCACCTCTACGTAGGGTACGTAGTACCAGTCTTGCAACACAATCCCACCCCTACTCAGGCAACTCTCCAACCCAAGGCGGAAACGATACTCCCAATCTTTCTTCTATTCAACAGCTGAGCTCTGGAACTCGCTACCTGAATCCATCTTTCCCTCACCCTATGACTTAAATTGCTTCAAACTCCGTGTGTCCAGACATTATGGCTCGATCATTCCTTAATTTTGGCCCTGTCACTATTTCAACTCTGGGGGAGGCACTTTTCACAGGCAGTTTTGCCTTTTGTCTCCCTCATCCACATAGAATAAATACACAAATAAATAAATACATAGACCAAAAAACAAGCACTAGCCCCCCCCCCCCCCAAAAAAAAAAGTAGTCCGTTGCCATCAATACTACAATAAACCTTGGACGTACCTGAAGATCCTCGGCCTTCAACAGAATAAAGGAAATGGAGCCTTCTTAGGGTAAATAATTCAATATCAATACTGCATTACTACAAAGGCACCGCGCGACGACATCCTTCCCCGCGGCATTCTGACGGTAACTGAGGCCTGAGGCGTCTGGCAGGGTTACCAAATCAAGTTCGCTAGATGAAAAATATAGACGAAAATCGCTAGTATAATGGCTCAATCTCTACAATATATCTATGAAATGGCTCAAATCTACAGAATATCGCTAGAATAATGGCACAATCTTTACAATATCCCTAAAAAATGGCTCAAATCGCCAGAGTATCGCTAGAATTCATGTCGCTAGATATACAAATTTGCGTCTAGATCGAAGTAAATGCCTCTAGATCTAGCGGGAAAGTAGGTAAATTGGCAACACTGGCAGAAAGTTGGTCTTGACAGTAATTGTAGTACTAGGCTAGTAGTAGTAGTAGTAGTAGTAGTAGTAACATTGATCCATCCTAAGCTGCACAAAAAACATATAACTTTTGCCGGAATCAAAGGTAAACAGACGTCATGGTGCTGAAGGGGTTAAGCGATTTCCTTCAGCTTAAGTTTAACTATAGGACCAAAAGGGGTAACTACTATCCTAAGCAACCAACTACATAACATAGGTCCTTCTTAAACTGCACGAAATCGTCTAATGTTAGCTAGAATAATAGGTAAACAAAGGTGTTATATTAGTATTTGGCTTCGGCTTAAGGATTAACCCCTTGACAATTATGACTCATTTTGGGAGAGAGAGAGAGAGAATGAGAGAGATTGAAATAGATAGATAGATAGGTAGAGAGAGATACATAGATAGAGAGAGAGAGAGAGAGAGAGAGAGAGAGAGAGAGAGAGAGAGAGAGAGAGAGAGAGAGAGAGAGAGAGAGAGAGAGAGAGATAGGTAGATAGATAGGTAGAGAGAGATACATAGATAGATAGATAGATAGATAGATAGAGAGAGAGAGAGAGGGAGAGAGAGAGAGAGACTAATGTGCCATATATACTATAGGTAGATAGGTCGATACATTAACTATATAGTATATAGGGCGGTATTTGTAGGTGGGGAAATAGGTCGGTAGGTGAAGAACGAGAGAGAGAGAGAGAGAGATTAAGACCTTTCGTGCCCTTTAGGTGTCGATTTTTTCCTGTCGAGCGATAGCGAGCCTCTATTTTTAGAAGGAATCGGCCTTCGGCCTTTACATTTTTCTACCGAAAAATTTACAAATTTATCTTGAAATGGGTCTAGGGTATGTTTTTTTTAAGCTTTATGGAGGTCTACGAAGGAAACTAAAACAAAATATATAAGTAAATATATAGACCAAAAACCAAGCACTACCCCCTTAAGGAAGTCAAGGGTAAAATAATCTTGACTTGATCGATTGGCCTTCTAACGGCTAATATAAGGAGATTAATAGGCCATCAACCTGTGTTTAACCCTATTTAGGCCGAGGGGGGGGGGGGGTCTTTTTGGAGCTGTTTCGTTCCATTAGTTTGGAGATTTTAAGACGTTTCACCCTAATAGTTTGGAGATTTTAAGACGTTTCACCCCATTACTTTGGAGATGATAAGACGTTTCACACCATTTAGGATCTGTGTGTTTTTTTTCTGGGTGAGTCTTAGCGAACTTGTAACTTGGAATAAGACGACCTTTGGCCAGTACATTTATCTATCGAAAAATGTACAAATTTGGTTGAAGAGAGTCTGTATGGACCTTTTGTTTTAGTTTAAAGGAAGCTCGGGAAGGTGTTTTTGTTAGCATAGAGGACACCTAAAATACGCTGCTCGAAAATGGCAAAAATCAAGCAAAATCCTCAATGATTATCAAACAAACTACCCTGCTAAAAGATATCCTATTTACCTCTTCTTCGATACATAAAGATTCATCTGAGCTTCACAAAATCGTCTATTATGTGCCAGAAGCCAGAATCAAAGCAGTTTTTTCTCGCAATGTTTCGTTTTTTTTTTTTTTTTTTTTTTTTTTTTTTTTTTTTTTTTTTACATTGGTATCGGAAGCTAGACTGAAATTACAATATATTTGGTGGCTTAAGGGGAGATGGTATTTTTTTTTCTTCTGGTCACCCTTCTCCTTCATGCATAACCCCATTAGTTTTTTCAGAATCAAAGTAAATTGATGGGGTCTAATATTCGATGACATTTCAAAATACACATTAACCCTTTCAAGCTCCTATAAACATTTCTGTTTTGTTTTCTGGTAATTATTAGACGATTTTATTCAGATTAGGAAGGGTATATGGAAGTCAGAGGGTTGATTGAGATAGTCTTTACCCTTTTAATACCCACATATCCTTCCTAAGCTTCACAAAATCGTTTAATGACAGCCAAAATAAACTGCTAAAACGCGTCAGAGCTTGAAAGGGTTACATTTAACACATATATTTCAATATTTTCTGTTTCATTCGTCATGGGAACTAAATATTTTGCAATACACATATTTGTATCTCCTGTATAATGACGATCATAAGCAATAATTAACCCTTTGAAGCTCTGACGCGTTTTAGCAGTATATATTTGGCTATCATTAGACGATTTTATGCAGCTTAGGAAGATTGTTTGGGTATTAAAAGGGTAAATACTATCTCGATCAACCCTTTGACTTCCATATACCGTTACTAATCTGAATAAAATCGTCTAATAGTAGCCAGAAATAGAACAGAAACGAGTATTGGAGGTTGAAAGGGTTAATACATAGTTACATACATTCAGTTTTCATAAGGGTTATTTTTTATTTTATTTTTTATCCCTTTAACCCCTTCTGTACCGGCGACGTCTTTTTAGTTTTATTCTAGCTATATTTAGACGATTGTGTGCAGTCCAAGAAGGAACTGTGGTAGTAAACAGGGTTAAGCGACATAGTTCGAAGCCTGTTAATTGCTGGAGGCCCTTTTTAAACTAGAAAAAATACTCTAATAGTAGCCAGAATAAAGTTGAAAAGACGTCACCGGTACAGAAGGGGTTAATTATTATACATTATTTTTAGTTTGCACTTTAGACCTCTATCAAGCTAAAGATAAACACCACCAAGATCCCCCTTTGAGATAAATTTGCAAATTTTTCGTTAGAAACATTTACTGGCCAAACGCCAATTCCTACTAAATCACAGGCCCGCTATCGCTCGCCAGCGTCTCAAAAAGTTTGAATATTGGTAAAGGAATGGGGCGAAAGGTCTTACAATCGCCAAACTAATGGGGCGAACGTCCTAAAATCTTATAACTAATGGGGCTAAGCATGAGGAAGAAGGGGGTCCAAAAAAAACAAATTCCTCCCCTTCAGAATGCAATTGTTAGAGTTTAGCAAGATGCACTAACCAATAAGGTAAATGGTGTTGTGAATTATGTGTTTTATGGGAGGGTGCGAGTGTTGCATGGTGGGGGGGGGGGTTATAGTGCGTATTGATGTTAAGGCAAGGAGTAGACAGACGTACAGACAGACAGATGCATTGGTCAACAAGTAAACATACATACATCTATAAATACAAGGAGAGAGAGAGAGAGAGAGAGAGAGAGAGAGAGAGAGAGAGAGAGAGAGAGTATAGCAACACGTGGTAAGTGAGTAAGTAAGGAATGTGTGTGTGTGTGTGTGTGTGTGTGTGTGTGTGTGTGTGTGGGTGTAGGTTGGTAGGGCAAGGTCAGTATTTCCATGGCTACTATGTATACACTAGTTACTATGCTACCTCTACACACCTCTCTCTCTCTCTCTCTCTCTCTCTCTCTCTCTCTCTCTCTCTCTCTCGTACCACCAGCTGTAGTAGTAGTAGTAGTAGTAGTAGTGGTGGTGGTAGTAAAGTATATTTGTTTTATTTTACATACGAATGGCTGGTCGAAAATGCAATCTACGACCATGTATAGAAGCTGCTCGTCGATAAAAATCGCATGGCACCAAGTAGAATTCCCTAGGACATATAGTTTGGGTTACAGAGGACTTTTAAAGTCCAAAAACTGGTCATTTGGGCCCTTCTGGGAGGTCAAGTCAAATACGAAATCCTAAACTAATTTTCCGATTTCAATTATGTTTGCGCCATTCGATTCAGCGCGGCAAATTGAACTTATGGTTAAAATTTGAACAAAATCCATACATAGATAACTCGTCTATGGGTGATTTAGAAATGTTCTAAATCAAAATCAAAATTAGGACTATTGGGCCTACAAAATAGTCTATATCCAAACATTTATATACCGTTGGAATCGCAACGACGAGACGAATCCATATATACCCATGAAAACTCGAAATTCGAAAGTCGCCCGCCCAGTGCAAAAAATTTCCTGGGCTTAAACGCAGGGATTTTGGAAACATTGTATGGCTAACTACACTATTTGAACATTCCATATTATCACTTACGTGGCTGCTCCATTATAACAAGTGGGTAATTTGGGTGCAAGGAAGACACAGGAAAGAGCTTTAATTATATATCCTTCTCTAACTAATAACACACACAACAAAGCCACTCCAACAGCTTCTTCTCTGACTTAGACAGCCACCATGTAGGGGACAGTGTTTTTTAAACTTTAAAATAGGCCTATTGGGTCTACAAAATGGTCTAAATCCAAACATTTATATACCGTTGGAATCGCAACGACGAGACGAATCCATATATACCCATGACAACTCGAAATTCGAAAGTCGCCCGCCCAGTGCAAACATTTTCCTGGGCGCAGGGATTTTGGAAACAAATATTGTTTATTCTGGGCGAATGGCTGGTCGAAAATGCAATCTACGACCATGTATAGAAGCTGCTCGTCGATAAAAATCGAATGGCACCAAGTAGAATTCCCTAGGACTTATAGTTTGGGCTACAGAGGATTTTTAAAGTCCAAAAACTGGTCATTTGGGCCCTTCTGGGAGGCCAAGTCAAATACGAAATCCTAAACTAATTGTCCGATTTCAATTATGTTTGCGCCATTCAATTCAGCGTGTCAAAGTGAACTTATGGTTAAAATTTGAACAATATCCATGCATAGATAACAACGGTAAGTACTGATGCTGTAGGCCTACCTCGATTTCTAATAAAATATAATAGTTACTCATTCATAACTATCGTTTTCTGTAAAGATTATTGAAAGAAAACTGTCCTTCTTCAATATTGTATGGCTAACTACACTATTTGAACATGCCATATTATCACTTACGTGGCTGCTCCATTATAACAAGTGGGTAATTTGGGTGCAAGGAAGACACAGGAAAGAGCTTTAATTATATATCCTTCTCTAACTAATAACACACACAACAAAGCCACTCCAACAGCTTCTTCTCTGACTTAGACAGCCACCATGTAGGGGACAGTGTTTTTTAAACTTTAAAATAGGCCTATTGGGTCTACAAAATGGTCTAAATCCAAACATTTATATACCGTTGGAATCGCAACGACGAGACGAATCCATATATACCCATGACAACTCGAAATTCGAAAGTCGCCCGCCCAGTGCAAACATTTTCCTGGGCGCAGGGATTTTGGAAACAAATATTGTTTATTCTGGGCGAATGGCTGGTCGAAAATGCAATCTACGACCATGTATAGAAGCTGCTCGTCGATAAAAATCGAATGGCACCAAGTAGAATTCCCTAGGACTTATAGTTTGGGCTACAGAGGATTTTTAAAGTCCAAAAACTGGTCATTTGGGCCCTTCTGGGAGGCCAAGTCAAATACGAAATCCTAAACTAATTGTCCGATTTCAATTATGTTTGCGCCATTCAATTCAGCGTGTCAAAGTGAACTTATGGTTAAAATTTGAACAATATCCATGCATAGATAACAACGGTAAGTACTGATGCTGTAGGCCTACCTCGATTTCTAATAAAATATAATAGTTACTCATTCATAACTATCGTTTTCTGTAAAGATTATTGAAAGAAAACTGTCCTTCTTCAATATTGTATGGCTAACTACACTATTTGAACATGCCATATTATCACTTACGTGGCTGCTCCATTATAACAAGTGGGTAATTTGGGTGCAAGGAAGACACAGGAAAGAGCTTTAATTATATATCCTTCTCTAACTAATAACACACACAACAAAGCCACTCCAACAGCTTCTTCTCTGACTTAGACAGCCACCATGTAGGGGACAGTGTTTTTTAAACATTAAAATAGGCCTATTGGGTCTACAAAATGGTCTAAATCCAAACATTTATATACCGTTGGAATCGCAACGACGAGACGAATCCATATATACCCATGACAACTCGAAATTCGAAAGTCGCCCGCCCAGTGCAAACATTTTCCTGGGCGCAGGGATTTTGGAAACAAATATTGTTTATTCTGGGCGAATGGCTGGTCGAAAATGCAATCTACGACCATGTATAGAAGCTGCTCGTCGATAAAAATCGAATGGCACCAAGTAGAATTCCCTAGGACTTATAGTTTGGGCTACAGAGGATTTTTAAAGTCCAAAACTGGTCATTTGGGCCCTTCTGGGAGGCCAAGTCAAATACGAAATCCTAAACTAATTGTCCGATTTCAATTATGTTTGCGCCATTCAATTCAGCGTGTCAAAGTGAACTTATGGTTAAAATTTGAACAATATCCATGCATAGATAACAACGGTAAGTACTGATGCTGTAGGCCTATCTCGATTTCTAATAAAATATAATAGTTACTCATTCATAACTATCGTTTTCTGTAAAGATTATTGAAAGAAAACTGTCCTTCTTCAATATTGTATGGCTAACTACACTATTTGAACATGCCATATTATCACTTACGTGGCTGCTCCATTATAACAAGTGGGTAATTTGGGTGGAAGGAAGACACAGGAAAGAGTTTTAATTATATATCCTTCTCTAACTAATAACACACACGTACAACAAAGCCACTCCAACAGCTTCTTCTCTGACTTAGACAGCCACCATGTAGGGGACAGTGGTTTTTAAACTTTAAAATAGGCCTATTGGGCCTACAAAATGGTCAACATTTATAAATCCATATACCGTTGGAATCGCAACGACGTGACGAATCCAGATATACCCTTGAAAACTCGAAAATCGAAAGTCACCCGCCAAGTGCCAAAATGTTCATGTGTGTGTGTGTGTGTGTGTGTGTGTGTGTGTGTGTGTGTCAATCTGTGTGTGTGTGTGTGTATGTTTGTCTATCTGTCGATCTTTGTGTGTGTGTATGTGTGTATGTTTGTCTGTCTGTCAATCTTTGTGTGTGTGTGTGTATGGCTATCTGTCAATCTCTGTGTGTGTGTGTGTTTGTATCCTTGTGTGTGAGTGTGTCTGTGTGTGTAGGTTCGCGTAATATCTCGAGAATGTATGAATGGATTTCGATGAGACTTGGTCAGTTTATTCATTAAGTTCTGGAAAGGATCCCATTAACTGTTGGTAAATATATAATACTTACCCCTTCTCGATATTCAAGGTACTAAAGTATGTTTATTTTTCTCTAGCTTATGTAAATTTGAATCCTTTAGCATCTGATTTCTAGATGTTTAATGCAAACATATGATCCTGCTATGTCTCTGCGTCGTAGTAATGCTACGTTTTCATAATTAACAATATTTGTTCTTACAAAATGTGCGTAACAGCCGAGTAATCAAGATAGGAACATAGACATTTATCATCAGCTGGGAAACAAATAGAGTATAGATCCTGATTAGTCACTGACTTTACGATCCCGGCTTCCCGATGGGGGAATAAGATCATGATCACCAAGCTTGGATTGTAAGGTCTGTGTAGTCAGTGTATCTACATATCCGTCTACCTCTCTCTCTCTCTCTCTATATATATATATATATATATATATATATATATATATATATATATATATATATATATATCCTCTGATCCTCCACCCTCTATATATACCCTTCCTGTTTACCTTTTATATCATTCCTTCCTTACTTGATAATGCTGGTTGTCCAGTGAAACGCGTCGTATATCCTGTATCTTCATGTACTTTAATGTAACCCTGTACCACCATGAATTTTGCTCATCTCCTTCATATATATATATATATATATATATATATATATATATATATATATATATACCGGTATATATATATATATATATGTGTTTTTACCATCTAGTGTATATGTATTTGCGAGATATACTTCATAATACTGTTTATATTCTGTTCTTCTATCCTCTTTTCCATGGCTAAACATTTCCTCCCTGTCTTCTATTATCTGGTATTCTATTTTATGTTATTCTATTTTCCTTTCTTCCGCCTTTCTTATGTTCCCCTTTCTGCCAAATGCACCTCTGACCTTTGCACAAAAAGATGCACACCGAGAGAAGGCCAGAATTTCGAGGGCAGTAACTTACAGGGAAACAAGAAAAAAGAAAATAGAGATAAAACGAGAAGAAGAAGGAGAAGGAGGATGTGGAGAAGAAGAAGAGGAAGACGAAGAAGAAGAAGGCGAGGAAGACGAAGAGGAAGATTAAGAAGAAGAGGAAGACGAAGAAGAAGATGAAGATGGAGAAGAAGAAGGAAGGAAATTAGATAAAGTAAGCATGAAAGAAAACAGAAGAAAAAGCGTAACCATATATAGAATACTGAAAAGGAAGAAGGCAAAACAGAGGAAAGAAGAAGTAGAAAGCAAAGCAAAACAAATAGAGCAAGGAGAAGGAAACAAAAAAAGATACACCGAGAGAACGCAAGCCTCCAGGGCGCCACCGACTTACAAGAAGAAGGGAAACAGAGGAAAGAAGAACCTGGAAGAAGAAGAAGAAGAAGAAAATAATAATAATAAGAAGAAGAAGAAGACAAATGGAAAGCAGATCAAGACGTTAAAAATGAAGAAGACAAAACAAATTATGCTGATGATGACCATAAAGGAGGAAGAGAAGAAGAAGAAGAAGAGGAAGAAAGAAAGAACGAAAGAAAGAAAGAAAGAAGAGACATAAAGAAGTAAGACAGAAAGAAAGAAAGAAAGAAAGAAAGAAAGAAAGAAAGAAAGAAGAAGGAAGGAAGAAGTAAGCAGAAGAAGAAGAAGAAGAAGAAGTAGTAAGCAGAAGAAGAAATAAGAGAAGAAAAAGAACAAGAAATGACCAAGAAGCCAGCGAGTATAGTTAACCTCATATCCTTCTGTACCATAATGATAGTGTTATATCATGCTCTTCATCATCATCATCACCTTGTTCTTCATGTCCCAGAGAGAGAGAGTAGAGGCATATGAGGCTAAGACATCACTCCTCTTCTTCTTCTTCTTCTTTCGTTTATTCTTCTTATTCTTCTCTTTCGTTTGTTCGGCTTGCCATCGCCGTTGCTGTTGTTGTTGTAATTCCTGTTTTGTTTCTTCTCTACTTCTCCTATATATGGTGGTATTATATCCTCTTCTTCTTCATTATCTTCATCATCACCTTAGTCTTCATGTCCCAGTGAGGGTCATGAAGCCAGGGCACTATGGCTGAGTGTGGCTGCGAGCAATAATAACACTAAAACGAAGCAGCAGGGGATGAGGCCAGAGATAATTCTTCTTTGCATTGTTATTATTTCCCTTCTTCTTCTTCTTCTTCTTCTTCTTTTTCCTCCCTTCTTCTTCTTCTTCTTTTTCTTCTTCCTCCCTTCTTCTTCTTCTTCTTCTTTTTCTTCTTCTTTATCATCATCATCATTATCCCCATCACCACCATCATCACCACCATCATCATCATCATCATCTACATGTTCCCCCAGAGAGGGTCTGAGTGTGGTTGCTGAAATAATGACGCTAAAACACTAAAACGAGGCAGCAGGATATGAGGCCAAAAATCCTTATGCTCTAATTTCTTTCCTTCCTTCCTTTCTTCTTCTTCTTCTTCTTCTTCTCCTTCTGCTTCTTCTTCTTCTACTTCTTCTTCTCCTTCTGCTTCTTCTTCTTCTTCTGCTTCTTCTTCTTTTCCTTCTTCTTATTCTTCTACTTTTGCTTCTTCTTCTTCTGCTTCTTCTTCTTCTCCTTCTTCTTCTTCTTTTTGTTTGTTTTGTTGTTCCTTCCTTCTTCGTTGTATTTGTCTTCTTTCCCATGTGTTGTCCTTCTTGTATCTTCTTCAGCATCATCTTCTCCTTCTTCATTTATCATCCATTTTCCCTCTGTTTCTGCTACGCCTGAGTGTGCTACTGCAAGAAATAACAGTAAAACAGGATTATGGGGCCAACCAGACGCTGCTTAGAGAGAGAGAGAGAGAGAGAGAGAGAGAGAGAGAGAGAGAGAGAGAGAGAGAGAGAGAGAGAGTATCCCTTCCACTAACATTTGGGTGCTTATTTAATAGACTGAACGCTAAGACAATGAGACCGACTAATGATAGATGAGTGGTTAGGCCCGTTAGGGTATGAGAGGAGAGGGGGAGAGAGTGAGAGAGAGACTGAGGGGAGAGAAGCTAGTAATGAGAGATAATTGGTATAAGAGGGTTTTTGAAGAGAGAGAGAGAGAGAGAGAGAGAGAGAGAGAGAGAGAGAGAGTACAAAGGAGTACAAAGGAAATCAAGCAACAACAGATCTAGTGACCCTTCTAGGCTGCTTGTCCTCCAAACACTGAGGATCAAGTGTCCAAACAGTGGTTTAGAGTGGGTAAGGGAACATTGGAAAGGGAACTACTGCCCTGTCACTAACGTGGCAGGACTAGGAAGTTAGTAGGGGACATATGGGTTAGTAACTGAGGGGAGGATAAAGTTATTCATTTACAAACGCAGTCAGTCGCGGGTTTGATGCGAGATATTTGTCTAGGCGGAATTTAAATGAATCAACGGTGCTGCAGTCTATAACGTCTCGGGGAAGCCCATTCCACAAGTTGACAACTCGATTGAAGAAGAAATTCTTAGATTCGTGCGAGTTAAAAGATTTACCAATAATTTTGCAACCGTTTCCCCCGCGTGTAATTAGATTGGTCGATAGTGAAGTACTTACTACAGTTCATATTGTCGAGGCCTTTGATGATTTTGAACACTTGAATTAAGTCGCCTCTTAATCTGCGCTGGGTTAAAGGAAATAGATTTAATTCTCTAAGACGCTCTTCGTATGGTTTGTTCTTTAGGCTAGGTATCATTTTGGTAACTCTACGTTGAACTCGTTCTAGCTTGTTTATATCTTTTTGGTAATAAGGGCACCAGGATTGAACGCAGTATTCCAGAAGAGGGCGGAGAGAGAGAGAGAGAGAGAGAGAGAGAAGGGGGGGGGGGGAGAACTAAGGGGATAGACTAGTAATGGGAGATAATTGGCATAAGAGGAGGTTTTTTTATGGGAGAGAGAGAGAGAGAGAATAGAGAGAGGGGGAGCTGTGAGAGAAGATTGATAATGACAGATAATTGGTATATAAAATAAAGTATTTTTGTTCGAGAAAAAAATAAAAATAAAGTGAGAGAAAATAAGCCAATGATAGAAATAATAAATATATACCGTATATACAGTATATATGTACACCGGTATATATATATATATATATATATATACCGTATATATATAGTATATTTGCGTGTGTGAGTGTATGTGTAATAATAATAATAATAATAATAATCGGTTTATTTCAAGCCGGCAGCCAATGGGGCTGAAAATACACAGACTTAACCTAGATCTTATCCTAAGGGATCAATACACTGATCCTGGCTGCTAACGAGAGCGCCTACATACTCCCGAAGGAGTAGGACGTGGGCAGGAGACTTTGTGGGCCCCCCGAGGCCAGACCTTGCCTTCACGGCCAGGGAAAGTTTTTGAGAGAACTTCCCCTGCCGGCGCGTGGGATTGAACCCCCGACACCAGAGCTAGTGCTCCCAATACAGAGTACTAAGCGCGCTCGGCCACCGTGACCATGTGTGTGTGTGTGTGTGTGTGTCTGTGTAAGTGTGTTAGTGTATGTGTCTTAGTGTGTG
>CM064564.1:4717582-4720082 GCA_032716605.1 Paralithodes platypus | reverse complement strand
TCGTCTCAAGGATTTCAATTATGTTCTTCTGTTTCTTGCTACATATATTGTTTGCTGAGGATGGGTTTTGTATTACGATGTGTTGTGATGTGCTATAATGTGGTGTGTGTGTGTGTGTGTGTGTGTGTGTGTGTGTGTGTGTCTGTGTGTGTGTGTGTGCCTGTGTGTGGGGCCTCCAGCAATTAACAGGGTTCGAACCACATCACTTAACCCTTTTAATTCCCACAGATCCTTCTTAAACTGCACAACATCGTCTCAATATTGCTAGAGTAAAGTTAGAAAGACAGCGCCGGTACAGAAGGGTTGCATTAAATACATGAAACTACAACAATTCTACACTCAGTATTCATAATTTGCCACTCAGAGTAATGAAGTCAGACAAAACAGCATTACAATTTCAACAGCGCTATTATGTCTACAATTTCGCGCTCAGAATTTTTTGCAGAGAATATAAATAATGTTTAACATTTTCAGTACGGGGGACGAAGAATTTACTTTATGTCAGCCATATTTAGATGATTACATGCTGTTTAAAAAGGATCTGTGGTAGTTAAAGGATGAGTTTAGATAGTTTTTTAGATGCTTAATTGCTAGAGGTTCTCCCTATAATGAATTCAACCATTTAATAGTAGTAAAAACACATGCAAAAGACATCATGTAGATAATAGAAATAATTTAGCTTTCTGTGCTAGGTTTTCTGTTCGGGGGACGAGGCTTTTACTTTATTTTAGCTGTATTTAGATGATTGTGTGCTGCTTAAGTGGGGTCACCTGCTTTTGTTCTCTCCTGGTCTCTCTGTCTCTGGCTTGTATCCATTAGGCCCCATTCAGCCTACTATTTTCAGACGTTTATCCCCATCCATGTGTCAATTTTTTACTGGTGAGCGGTAGCGAGCCAGCATATTTTTAAATGTTTTTGACAGCAGGCTAAATTTGTACATTTTTCGATAGAAAAATTTCTCCGGCAAAGCCGGATTTCTTCCTATAATGCTGGCTCGCTATCGCTCGCCAGGAAGAAATCAACACCTAGATGGGGATAAACGTCTTAAAATAGTAGGCTGAATGGGGCCGAATGAATACAAGCCAGAGAAAGAGAGAAAAGGAGAGCAAAACAAAAAGCAGGTGACCCCACTTTAACTCTGCAACTCGCTCGCTCCGTATTTCATTCTATTGTTCATAGTGTATTGTCATTAAGGGGGTAGTGCTGGTTTTAGCCCCCCCTCTGAACTAGGTTTACGGAGGGAAGAAGACCCAGAAGTTTCCGCAGATGCTCCTCTTCCTCCCTTCGTCCTCTTCACCCTCCTCCTTCTTCCTTCTCCTCCTCCTCCTCCTCTTCTCTTCTTCCTCTTCACCCTCCTCCTTCTCCTCCTCCTCCAGCTCCTATTTCTCATCTTCCACAACCCCATAATCGTCTTTCCTCTTCAAATCCTTCTCCACCCCCCCCCCCTTTTCTCCCCACACCCACACAGAAAATTCTTCCACCATGCATTTCTATTTTTCGCTGGAATTGTCTTATGAAAATGTGCATAATTTTAGACTGGTAAAAGTAATAAGCGGAAGAAAACGAGGCAGTCCGAAAGAAAACGGAATGGAAGCGTAGAAGATGGGGAAGGGAATAGTACTGTATAGGTATGTGTATAAATATAAATAATAATAATGATAATAATAATGATGATGATGATGATGATGATGATGATATTAATAATACTAAACATAATTGTAATACTACTACTAATAATAATAATAAATATAATAATAAAAACAATATAAGTAATAATAACATTATTATAATCTATATATATTATTAAATAAGTTCGTGTGTCTGTCTGTTTGTCTGTCTGTGCCTTCTTAATAGGCGGCCGCAGTTTTGGACCTGGGGAGCTGAAACTTTGCATGTGGGCGTCAATTGACCTGGGTCAGGTCATAGAGGGGGCGAGGCCACGATCAGAGGTCGTTTCGAGGCCGAAATTGAACAAAAATTGAAAACAAATTGAAAAAAATGGCCGTTTGGGGCAGAAGAAGGCCTCCGATCGAAAAGGTGTATGGAACGAAAGTTGTTCGCAGCTCCCCAAAATGGGAGTGTGGATGAGGTCAGATTCAAAATCGGAGGTCATTTAGTGGCCGAAATCGAGGTCGCCGTTTAATGAGGCACAGGGAGGTCGAGGCCGGTGATTATGGTAGTAGTAGTATTGTGATGATTGTGGTAGTAGTGATTGATGATGGTGATTATGGTAGTAGTAGTGGTGGTAGCATTAACCCCTTCAACACCATCACGTATTTTTCAGCATATTCTGGTTACCATTAGACGTTTTTCCTTAGCTTATAATCGACTTTTAGGATTCAGAAAGAGAGAGAGAGAGAGAGAGAGAGCACAGGAACATACACACAGTAAACAAAAATACTAAGCGCTTAACGTCTCAGAAACCACAAAGGGGCGACACACACACACACACACACACACACACACACACATATACAACCACACACACACACACAGCACA
>CM064564.1:4618027-4717482 GCA_032716605.1 Paralithodes platypus | reverse complement strand
TATGGAGGTTAGAGTTGGATAAAATTGGATACAAAATAAACATTTCAAAACATACAAATAAAGAGAGCTTGGAAATAAAAGCAAAAAACTAAAAAATACTTGGAAAAAGTTCATAGAACAAGGAATAAATATTTCGAGCATGTCGAACCCGAAGTATTATTATTATTATTTTTATTATTATTATTATTATTATTAGTTAGATTATTATTATTATTATTATTATTATTATTATTATTGTTTTTATTATTAGTGTAATTATTATTATTATTATTATTATTATTATTATTATTATTGTTTTTATTATTAGTGTAATTATTATTATTATTATTATTATTATTTTTTTTATTATTAGTGTAATTATTATTATTATTATTATTATTATTATTATTATTATTAGCATGTAAGCTACCGAAGCTTCCCAACTGGGTGCAACAGTAAATATTGAATCCACACAAAATACCCTAAGGAACTGGAGAAAATCATCGGCAACTATAGCCAGTGTCACATGAGCTCTTTTTCCGTCAATTTATACGGGCAATTATAGTCTGGCAGCTGCATAAGAAACCAGCCACCTACATAATCTACCTTCAGTCTAGTTTCCGATTCTAATGTAAAGGATCCTCCAAATATTATGAGAACAAAACTTGCTCATCGAAAATTGCCGGAAAAAGCGTTCGTGTGACACCAGGTTAAGCAATAAATAAAAATAAACGGCGCTAGATATAGGTACACGAACAGAACTTTTGTGAAAAAAGTTACAGTTAAAATAATAAAAATTGAAGTCGCTGGGAATAAAATCAATGCCAAAAAATTGTGCCGAGAGGATAGAAACAGGAAAACAAGATTAGAGACTAAAAGTTTTTTTCAACATGGACGAGAAAAAAAGAAAGAAAAAGAGAACAGCAAAGAATTCTGGGTAAAGAATGGCGAAAAATTGAGTTGCAAGAAGCGTATATAAGAACAGAGAAAACAAAACGGCAGAGAAGAGAATTTTTGTTTACAGAAAGCCGAGCGAACGAACAATTAGCGGCGAATCGAAAACAGCGAGAAACGAGAAGGATACGAACATGTAACCCCTTTCATACCGACGACGCCCTTTTAACTTAATTCTGGCTACTATTAGATGATTTCATTCAGTTTAAAATAGGCCTCCAGTAATTTACAGGCATCGAACTATCTCGCTTAACCCTTTTTACTACCACAGATCCTTCTTAACCCCTTCTGTACCGACAACGTATTTTTAATTATATTCTGGCAACTATTAGACACTTTTATTCACTTTAAAAAGGGCCTCCAGCAATTAACAGGCTTCGAACTATCTCAATTAACCCTTTTACTACCACAGGTCCTTCTTAAGCTGCACAAAATCGTCTAAATATAGCCATAATCAAATTTAAAAGACGTCGCCGGTACAGTAGGGGTTAACCCTTTCGAGATCCGATACGTATTTCTTTTGTTTTCCGGTTATTAATAGACGATATATTTCAGAATAGGAAGGGTATATGGAAGTCAAAGGGTTAATAATAGTCTTTACCCTTATAATTCCCACAGATATATAGAAGTCAGAAGGTTAATTGAGATAGTCTTTACCCTAATCATTCCCACAGATCCTTCGTAAACTGTATGATATCGTCTAATGATAGTCTGTATAAACTGTCAACATGCGTCACAATCTTCAAATAATAAAATTATTAGACTCCTTCGCAAACCAGGAAGGGATCGGTGGAATTCAATTTATTTTAATTCCACTTGAAGCTCTGAGCAAGGGATGTGATTAGCTCTTGATCTCACCGGATGCCAGTGAGCAATAACAAACAAAAATACTTGAACACTAATTCACATAAGCTGGATATTAACCTTTTCTGTACCAGTGACGCCTCTTTAATAGAATCTAGCTAAATGTAGACGATTTCATGAAGATTAGGAAGGATATATGGCAGCTAAAGGAATTAATTGAGATAGTCTGTAGCCTTTTAATGGGTAGACATCCTTCCTAAGTAGTATAAAATCGTCTAATAGTTGGCAGAGTATAGTGAAAATTATGTCACCGGTAGAGAGAGGGTTAAACAAAAAGAAAATTAGTTCATGGGAAAGAGTTTTATGATATTGAAAATAATACTTGAAATTAAGGGGAGTTATAGGTTTTTTCTTAGACCCCTTCTCCCTCATGTATAGCCATAGGAAGGGGGAAAGACTGATTCTGGAAGAGAGTTCGAGAGCTCAGCAGTTGAATACATGAAATGTATTGTAGATTGAGTTTGATTGACTATGATTTATTCATTATAAGTAGACCAGAAATCGTGACCCTTCACCTCTGTTCTCTACAAAAGGGCTAGAGCAGATGGGCTATATGCAATTTCACACCTATTGCCTGGCTGACTCTGCCCAAATAGTAGAAATATTAGCTTGGTTACCGGTACACACGCACACACACACTCTCTCTCTCTCTCTCTCTCTCTCTCTCTCTCTCTCTCTCTCTCTCTCTCTCTCTCTCTCTCTCTAGTCGTTTTGGAGTTACAGAGGTTAGGAATCACCTCGATTTTTGGCCTACCTATACTGATGAGGGTGTAGTTTATAGGACAGACAAATGGACTGTAAAAGAGAGAGAGAGAGAGTTAGAGTTAGAGTGAGAGAGTGAGAGAGAGAGAGAGAGAGAGAGAGAGAGAGAGAGATAGATAATATAGATAGACAGACATACAAACAGACAGACAGACAGACAGACAGAGAGAGAGAGAGAGAGAGAGAGAGAGAGAGAGAGAGTCAAATAAAGGTAAAGAGTCTGTGATTGATGCAAGACAGACAACAGAGGAATGCCAGAGCAGGGGGATCAAAAGAAAGAGGAGGAGGAGGAGGAAAGAGGAAGATGGGGAGGAGGAGGAGGAGGAGGAGGAAGAGTGGGGTTAAGGAGGAAGAGGAGGAATAAGAGTGGGGTTGAGGAGGAAGAGGAGGAGGAATAAGAGTGGGGTTGAGGAGGAGGAGAAGGAGGAGGAGGAGGAGGGAAGAGGAAGAGGGGGAGGGGGAGGGGGAGGAGGAGGAGGAGGAAGAGTGGGGTTAAGGAGGAGGAGGAGGAGGAGGAGGAGGAAGAGTGGGGTTGAGGAAGAGGAGGAGGAAGAGTGGGGTTGAGGAGGAGGAGGAAGAGTGGGGTTGAGGAAGAGGAGGAGGAGGAAGAGTGGGGTTGAGGAGGAGGAGGAGGAGGAATAAGAGTGGGGTTGAGGAGGAGGAGGAATACAAAGGAATGCAAAGGAGAACAAATTGCAACAGACCTATTGGTCCTTACGGGGCAGTTTGGACATCTAAAACTACTAATCTACTGATATACGAGGTAGAGAAAAGGATAGCAAAGAAGAAGAGGAGAATGAAGAGGAGGAAGAGTGGGGTTGAGGAAGAGAAGGAGGGAAAAAGAAGGGTTTAGACAAAGGAAAGGAGGAGGAGGAGGAGGGGGAGGGGGAGGAGGAGGAGGAGGGGGAGGAGGAGGAGGGGGAGGAGGAGGAGGAGGAGGAGGGGAGGAAGATAACAAATACAAAGGACTTACGAACTACAACAAACCTATTGGACCAAAGGGGGCTATCTGTACATTGTTAAGCTACTAACTACAAAGTAAAGTAATCTAAAAGACTCAGGCAAAATTTTTTTGGGTGGGGTGGGGGGGGGGGGGGGGGGGGGGGGGGGGGGGGGGGGAGGGTGGGGGGGGGGGGGGGGGGGGGGGGGGGGGGCTCAAGACAAAACAAGAATAGGGACAACACAAAACACAACAGAAAACAATGAAAAAACAATACAAATTCACACACATATACCTGTAGGTCATCCAGAAGTAAAAATAAAATTATAGTAATAGTAATAGTAGTAGTAAGGATAGTAATGCAGAACGCTCCTTCCCACCACAGACAGACAGACAGACAGAGAAGAGGAGGAAGTGGTGGAGGGAGAGGAGGAGGAGAACAGAGGAAGGTACGTTTTAGACAAGGAGGCGATAGGTCCAATTGAATTTAAATTGCAGGCGTAGGAGGGGGTAGGAAGAGAGACTAGAGAGAAAGAAGAAGAAGATGAAGAAGAAGAAGACAAAGAAGCAGAAGAAGAAGAAGAAGAAGAAAAGAAGAAGAGGGAGAAGAAGAAGAAACAATATGAAGGGAGAAGAGAAGGAGAAGACAAAGAAGATAAAAAAGAAGAAGAAGGGAGAAGAAGAGGTGAGGGAGAAGAAGAGAAGGAGAAGATGAGGAGAAGATGAGAAGTAGAGGAGAAGAAGAGGAGAGAGAAGCTAGAAAAGAGAAGGAGGCACAGGAGGTGACTAGGTAGAGGGAATTATAATAAAATATAATATAAAATACTATAATTATAATGTAAAACTTGCAAAATAAACCAACTAAAACTGGGACGATACAAGATAAATGCAAAATAACTGATCAAAATCGCTATGTGGAAACAACGCTTAATAAAATAAAATGGTGAAATAAAAGAACACAATCCACCACATAGGGTGTACACAACTACACGAGATAGACAGGAAGAATGCCTGTATTTTATTGTGTCCTGACGCTTCCTCTCTCTCTCTCTCTCTCTCTCTCTCTCTCTCTCTCTCTCTCTCTCTCTCTCTCTCTCTCATAGTGTGTGATACATGTCTTCTCTATCCTGTGTTGACAATAATCGAGCTTGTTCTGTTTGCACTCTGAGTTTCTTTCTGTCTTAGCCTCTCTCTCTCTCTCTCTCTCTCTCTCTCTCTCTCTCTCTCTCTCTCTCTCTCTCTCTGTATGTAATTGTGTCCCTTCCCTCTACCGTCCTACATTTAATCCGAAGCACCCACCCGTTTGCTCCAGCCCTTTTTTTCATTGGCTGTGGACGCGGCTGTAATTGGAAGACAGCGAGGCATTTGAGTGTCAACAATTCGCAATCTCGCTGTCAGATAGAGGGAGACGAAGCAATTTATCTCTCCCTGTGTGTGTGTTTTTTTTGTTTGTTGTGTGTGTGTTGAGTGCGTGCGTGTTTTTTGTGTTTGTGTGTGTTGAGTGCGTGCGTGTTTTTTGAGTGAGGGTGTGTGTGGAAGAATGTGTTTTTTTTGGGGTGCGCGTTTTTTTTTTTTTTTTTTTGAGTGAGTGTAGTATGTGTATGCGAGTCTTTGCCTGTCATTATATATATATATATATATATATATATATATATATATATATATATATATATATATATATATATTTATACGTGGCGCCCGCTAGGGATATGTGTGTGTGTGTGTGTGTGTGTGTGTGTGTGTGTGTGTGTGTGGGTGTGTGTGTATCAGTCTGTTAATCCACCTGTCAACCTGCCTTGGGAGTGAGATCACAAGGGATGCTGAGCGAAAAACTGTTTGTCATATTCTCCAGCACTGAGTCAACACAATCCAGGCACACACTCGCATGATAGTCTTGTACAATCAATGCTCCTCTTTTAACTCCGTCTGTACTGGCGACGTCTTAATAATTTTCTTCTAACTATATATAGACGATTTTGAGCCTTTTAAGAAGAATATATGGTAGTAAAAGGGTAAATTGATATCTATCTATATATCTATCATCTCTCTCTCTCCATCTCTCTCTCTCTCTCTATATATATATATATTAAAGTCAGCCAAATCTTAAGGAAATTTAATTACACATCATCTATGGCGCACTCCCATTTACTTCTCCTAGACCAGTTTATAAGGAACCCAGGAGTTCAGCTTAATAAAAATGCCAGGGAGCGATTTTTTATTCCCGACTGCGAATGAGTTATCGAGAAAATATGCGCCGAACGGAATGCAGAGCTGTTTTAATATTCTTCCCAGAGGTTTGCAGGCCCAATATATTCTTGGTAAACAGCTTCTTCATTTGCTGATCTAATAAATCCCTGAGAGTATCTTGATTCTGGTGATCATTTTTGAGTATACATATATATATATATATATATATACTGTATACCGGTATATGTACTTATAATATGGTTTGGTAATAACTATAATATACAGCATATACAAATTTACTAATACATATATTTACTTAGATAAATTAAACCATACCATGCCTCTAATGAACGGCTTTGACCACATACAATTGACCCGCCAGGTAAAAATCGACACCTTGATATTGACAAAGAAATGAGGCGAAATATCTTAAAATCGCCACCTTGATATTGACAAAGAAATGAGGCGAAATATCTTAAAATCGCCACCTTGATATTGACAAAGAAATGAGGCGAAATATCTTAAAATCGCCACCTTGATATTGACAAAGAAATGAGGCGAAATATCTTAAAATCGCCACCTTGATATTGACAAAGAAATGAGGCGAAATATCTTAAAATCGCCAAACTAAAGGAACAACCGTCTTAAGATTCGAAAACTAATGGCCTAAACACGAGGGAGATGGAGGGCCAGAAAAACCAACCGTTCCCCTTAAAAACCTTCCAGTAATTATAAAAATCTGCCAACATCGGAAGTTCTCTCGGGTTAACCCCATGAAGCTCTGACGCGTTTTAGCAGTTTATTTTGGCTATCATTAGACGATTTTATGCAGCTTAGGAAGGATCTGTGGGTAATAAAAGGGTAAATACTATCTCGATCAACCCTTTGACTTCCGCATACCGTTACTAATCTGAATAACATCGTCTGATAGTAGCTAGAAAACAGAACAGAAACGCGTATTGGAGCTTGAAAGGGTTAAAATAAGAGCTCCCAGGCCCCATTTAGAAGATTTGCATTCTATTGAAATTAGGCAAGGCTGGGTGCTTGCTTGAGGCGGGGGGGGGGGGGGGGTTGTAATATACCAGGCAGAACTTTAGTAGTGTTGAGAGAGAGAGAGAGAGAGAGAGAGAGAGAGAGAGAGAGATTTGTTTATATTTCTATATTTTGGTATGTATCAAAGGGCGCAATTTTTCGCGATATACTGTATATATATTGTTTAATATCAAAAAGCGATTTTACGCTAAAAGTTTAGAAGATATATATATTTTTCCAGCAATAACCGGGACGATTTCATTTATATGTAAATCACCGTTAAAATGCAAAGTTCGCGATGAGTATTGACGGTGAACCCCCGGGGAACGTAATTCCGAGCATTTATTTGACGATTTTATTCAACTTAGGAAGGACCTTTAGCAAATAAATAAGGCTTCAAACTATCTCAACCAACCCTTTCAACTACCACAGATCCTTCCTAATCTGCATCAAATCGTCAAAATATAGCTAGAGTAGAATATGTCACACACGTCGCTGGTACTCAAAGGGTTAACCAGGAGACCATTTCACCCAATATTTATCTTAAAAAAAAAAAAAAAAAAAAAAAAAAAAAAAAAAAACCCGGAGCCAAATCAACCAGTGTCAAATCAACCAGTGCCAAATCAACCAGTGTCAAATCAACCACTGCCAAATCAACCAGTGCCAAATCACCCAGTGTCAAATCAATCAGTGTCAAATCAACCAGTGCCAAATCAACCAGTGCCAAATCAACCAGTGCCAAATCAATCAGTGCCAAATCAACCAGTGCCAAATCAACCAGTGCCAACTCAACCAGTGCCAAATAACTTTTCTACCGAAAAATGTACACATTTATCTGGAAGGGGGTCTAGGAGAGCATTTTTTTAAGGGTTGATGGAGCTCCAGGGAGGAAAGAAAAAAAATACATAAATAAATAATAGATGGGTAAATTAACCCTTTCACTATCGAGGATGTTTGTGGTTATATTTCAACTATATTTAGACGATTTTGTGCAGTTTAAGAAGGATCTGTGGTAGCAAAATGGGTTAGGGGAGATAGTTCGAAGCCTGTTAGTTGCTGGAGGCTCATTGGAAACTGAATAACAACGTTTAATAGTAGCTAGGATAAAGTAAAGCGAGGTGGAGGGACAGAGAGGGAGAGGTAGACCGAATATGAGGTGAAAGGATGGAGTGAGGAACTACATGAACGAAGGCGGTGCTGGTTGGGGGGAGGGGCGTCGACTGACTGGGGACAGAGGTGCATGGGGGCGGTTCGTTCGTGGCCACCCCTTCGGGGATCACGGCGTCAGGCAGTAGATAGATAGACGTCGTCGGTACAGACAGGGTTAATAAACGTAATAATACAAAAAAAATACAAAATAAGCATATCTCCTCACACCACTGCCCAGCCAACTCTGAGTGGAAGGTGTCGGACAAAATCTTTAAAAAGTTGTTAAATCTTGCCAACGGCGGGAAAAGAATTCTTGCTCACGCGTTCGACATTTCTCAAAAGATTGGGGCAAATTCCTCCGCGAGAACGTGCTCGTATAGGGTGTAATTCTTGGTGGGGGAAACGTCTTCTGGCCATTAAGGGGAGACGGGTAGTTTTTCTGGTCCATCTTAATTCTTCTTCATGTTTAGCCCCATTAGTTTTCAGATTTTAAGACGCTTGGCCTATTAGTTTGGCGATTTTAAGACCTTTCGCACCCTTTTCTTTGTCAATATTTAAGATTTATCGTGTCATTTAGACTGCAATTTAAGAGGAACCGGCCTTCGGCCGGGAACATTTTATATCGAAAAATATACAAATTTATCATGAAGGAGAGTCTTTGGAAGGTGTTCTTTAAGCTTGATGGAGGTCTAGGGAGGAAACAATAAAAATAATAAAAATATACATAAATGGGCAAATAAATACGCCCATATCCCCCTTAAGACCTCAACTGGGAACGTGAGGCTTGTAAAGAAAGCTCTCTAGTCTTTATTTGATTATGTTACGTGAAAATGTTTTGTTGTCGTTTGTAGTAATTGCAGACATAACACTTTTCACGTTTGTAGTAGTTGCAGACATAACACTTTTCAACTTTTCAAACAATGATATTCTATTGTAATGCCAATTTTTTTTTTAAGAAGAACCGGCCTTCGTCCGGGAAATTTTTCTACCGAAAAATGTACAAAATTATCTTGAAAGGGGGTCTACGGGGTGATTATTTGATGAAGGTCTAGCGAGGAAACTAAAAAATATACTGTATTTATAGATAAATATACTGTATACTGTATACCAAACAACAAGCATTAACAAAAATATATTAATATATAAATATATAGACCAAATAACAAACACTACCAAAAATATATTAATTGATAAATATAATGACCCAAAAAACAAGCACTACCCCCATGAAGGCCGTTAGTTTTATCACGGGCATATGAATCCCACGGGCGCTATTTCTTGCAATAATTAAGTTGAATATATAATTGTGTGGATGTGTAGTGTTTGTACATCCGTGTGTGTGTGTGTGTGTGTGTGTGTGTGTATATGTGTGTGTGTGTGTGTGTGTGTGTGTGTGTGTGTGTGGGTGTGTGTGTGTGTGTGTGTGTGAACGATTCCCATGCGTCTGTAAAATAATTGGCAAAAAAAAAAAAAAATGGTCGGCAGCGGATATCTCGTATTTACATTATTTTTTGTATGTTTGTTTTTAATTTATCCCGTGCATTTAATTTGTTTGTGCTGCAACAAGATCTCCCGGGAGCTGAACCGGGCGCTGAGAATGGATTAACGGAGATTAGTTCGTCAGAGTGGGAGTCGCCAGTGGATTAAAAAATAAAATAAAAAATCATAATTAAATAATCAAATAAAAAACACCCATAATTATAATAATAATAATAATAAATAAAATAATTCTAATACTAATACTAATAAAAAGGAGCTCCCTACTATACATACTCCCTGAGAGTGGCAGCCCCCTCTCAGGCCTGGGCGGGATAAATACATACAGGCCCTTGGGGTGTTTTGTGGCGCGGTAATCGAGCGGAACGTGAGAAAAAAGAGAGAGAGAGAGAGAGAGAGAGAGAGAGAGAGAGAGAGAGAGAGAGCGAGAGAGAGAGAGAGAGAGAGAGAGAGAGAGAGAGAGAGAGAGAGAGAGAGAGAGAGAGAGAGAGAGAGAGAGAGAGAGAGAGAGAGAGAAAGAGAGAGAGAGAGAGAGAGAGAGAGAGAGAGAGAGATAATTACAAATTTATCTTGAGGGGGGATGTAGGGGGTGTTTTTCTAAGTTTGATGGAGGTCTAGGGAGAAAACTAAATAATAATAAATAAATTAAAAAATCAACCAAAACATGAACCATCCCCTCTTAAATCCTCTTTTAAGTCTCTGGCATTCGTACTCCAAACCTCTGGCGATCCTAATAACAAGGAGAGAAAGCTTTGAGTCAGTCCCGGGAGCATCCATGTTTGAAGACGGGCGGGCGAGGTTGTGTTGACGAGAGATGGGCGTATTTATTTAATCGTTTATGTATTTTTTTTATTATTTTATTTTTTTCCTCCCTAGACCTCCATCAAATTAAAAAAAAAACATCCATTTGATCCCCCTTTTAGATTAATGTGTACATTTTTCGGTAGAAAATTCAGGCTCACTATGGTTCGCCTGGAAAAATATCGACACCTAAATATCACGATAGGTCTTAATATTGGCCAAGAAATGGCGCGAAAGGTGTTAAAATCGCCAAACTAATGGGCCGAACGTCTTATAATCTCAAAACTAGAGGGGTTAAACATGAGGGAGAAGGGGGTCCCGAAAAACGGTCTTCCTCCCCATAAGTACATGACAACAGAAAAGAGATGCACAATCATGTCTTGAAAGGGTTAAACGACAACATATAATTACCCACAAAAAAAAATATATATATATACCGGTATATATAAAAGAGGAAGCATTGCCAATATACAAAAAGCCTAAAACAAAAAACAATCAATTAAACCATAAACAGTTAAACAAAAACTGATAATTAAGCAAAAGACATTACCGAGAGAGAGGAAGTAATATAAATATACCAAAAGGGTTAAACAAAAAACATACAATTAAACAGAAAACAATAAACAAAGACAGACAAACAAGCAATTAAACAACATAATTACACCCACAAAAAGATATTATAGCGAATGATGAACTAATGGCAATATAACAAGAGTGAAACAACAACATTAACATTAAAAACAACAACAATAACATTAACAACAATAACAACAACAGTAACAACAACATTAACAACAACATTAACAACAACAATAACAACAACAACAATATTAACAACAACAATAACAACATTAACAACAATAACAACAACAGTAACAACAACATTAACAACAACAATAACAACAACAACAATATTAACAACAACAACAATAACAACATTAACAACATCAACAACAATAACAACATCAACAACAATAACAACAACATCAACAACAATAACAACAACAATATTAACAACAACAACAATAACAACATCAACAACAATAACAACAACATCAACAACAATAACAACAACTACAACAACATTAACAACAACAATAACAACAACAACAATATTAACAACAACAACAATAACAACATTAACAACATCAACAACAATAACAACATCAACAACAATAACAACAACATCAACAACAATAACAACAACAAACAACAATAACATCATCAACAACAATAACAACAACATCAACAACAATAACAACAACTACAACAACATTAACAACAAAAACAATAACAACAACAACAATAACAACAGCAGCCACCCGAACTTCAGGCTATTGTAGAACTCCGTTTTATTGGCTGTGTGTGTGTGTGTGTGTGTGTGTGTGTGTGTGTGGGTGTGTGTTGATGTATGTGTGTATGTGTGTAGGTGTGTGTTAGAGTGTGTGTGTTGGTGGATGGGTAAGAGGGTGGGTGGATATTTATGTGCATGTGTGTGTGGTTGTATGCATGTGTGTGTGACTGTGTACTAGATGGTGTGTGTGTGTTTATGTGTGTGTGTGTGTAGAGAGTTGATATTAGTGTGTATTTGTTTGAGGGCGATGAATGACTACTTCTGTCTAAGTGTGCATCTGTGTGAGTGTAATACGGGTGTGTATGTATTTGTGTGTGTGTATATGTATGTGTGTGTGTATATGTATGTATGTGTGTGTGTGTGTGTGTGTGTGTGTGTTTACCAGCGCAGCTCAATTTCGTCCTTTACCAAGTTTCCCTCCCGGTAAAAAGGAAATAGTTTCTCGGAGATCTGTTCAATTGTTTTTGTGTTTCGTTCTTTTTATCTTTTATTTTAGTTTTCATCTTGTGTGGGTTTTTGTATCCTATGAATGGTGCTTGTAGACCGCATTTCCAGATATGTATTTTTGTTTTGCTTTTATTTTGATTTAGTTTGTTTTTAAAGTGAGGTAGACCATTTTATTTTGGTCAATGTGCGATACCTGTAAACCCCATTTCGAGAGAGATATATATATATATATATATATATATATATATATATATATATATATATATATTATGCAGATATGTATAATTATATACTTTGTTTATTTTGTATTCATATCATTATTATTTTTGAATTAGTCTTTACCTTTATGATTCCCACAGATCCTTCCTCAACTGTATAAACTCTTCCAGTGATAGCCAGAATGAACTGTCAAAATGCGTCAAAATCGTAAAAGGGTTAAGTGTGGAGGAAAGGTTCTGGACCTCCTTCTCCCTCATTTTTAACCCCATTTTTTGGCGATTTTAGGACCATTCGCCCAATTTAGGTGAGCCATATAGTGAGCCTGGGTTATAGGAACGACATTATTCTCCCGAAAAATGCACTAATTGATCTCGAAGGGGGGTCTTGTGGGTATTTGTTTTAAGCTTGATGAAAGTCTAAGGAAAACAAATATATATTAAAGCTTAACTATTTCTTTATCTATCTCCTTCCTTCCTTCCTTCCATCCTTCCCACATATCTCTCTCTCTCTCTCTCTCTCTCTCTCTCTCTGATATTAAACCACATCCAGAGATAAGATGTCAGTGTGTCTTTGTGGGTGGAGAGAGAGAGAGAGAGAGAGAGAGAGAGAGAGAGAGAGAGAGAGAGAGAGAGAGAGAGAGAGAGAGAGAGAGAGAGAGAGAGAGAGAGAGAGAGAGAGATTGCTAAATAGATAGATAAATAGATTGATAGATAGATATAGCTAGAGATAGATAGACTGAGAGAGAGGTACTATCTAGAAGTTCACAAAGCTAAACCTTATACAGAAAAGTTACTATTAGGTACACAAATAGTAAATTAAATAGAATGATAAAGATAAGTAACTAAAATCCCACACAATCTAAACACAAAGTTCATATTAAGTTATATAAAAGATAATGCTATAAAAAGTGAATGATAAAACAAAGTGAACACCAACCCAATACAGAGAGAGAGGAGAATGAAGCAAGAGGAATATAGCTACGATGTGTACAAGGGAAGAGGGACTGAAGAGAAAAGTACTGTTGAGCTCAAGGGGAAATAAAGGTGATATATTACGTTACGACCGAGGAATATGTGTATGTGCAAGGAGGAAGAATACATTATTATCAATATAAATACAGTACTTATACACAATGGTCTAGTATATGTGCAGGGAGGAGGTGAGGTGCATACATTGGCAATACACATACATAATTATATACAATGGCTTAGCGTCGTTTACCATTACAGACAGACACATAATAAAACAAAACAAATCAAGGATAACAAAGGAGATACTAGCTTACAACAGATGAATATGTGCCAGGAGGATTTTAGTTGAACACGGGAAATACACATACATTACATGTATGCAATGGTTTAGCGTCGTTTGCCATTACATACAGACAGATAAGACAACAAAATAAAGGGGAAATAAAGGTGATATTACGTTACGACCGAGGTATATGTGCAGGGAGGAGGTGAGGTGCATACATTGGCAATACACATACACATATACACAATGGTCTAGTCTCGTTTTCCATTACACAAATACATATAAGAAAACACAATATATAAAGGAGAAATAAAGGTGATATCACGTCACAACAGAGGGGTATGTACACAGAGAAGGTTAGTTTAATGCAGATAACATGTTCTATAGTCTGGTTAATAATATTGTGTTCCAGCTGATGGTAAATCGCTACCTCGCTATCCTGATTACTGGGCTATTGCCATGATTTTGTAGATAAATATATTGTTAATAACGAAAACTTGGCCATAATGTAACGCAGACAGACATACTAAATAAAGGATAATAGGAGATATTACGTTTCAACAGAGCAATATGTGCCAACAGAGGGTGAGGTAAAGACAGGCAATATGTACCGATATATACAATACATACAGATAATAAGAATTGATAACATTTAGGCACAAAGGCCAAGCACTGGGGCCTGTAGAGATCATTCAGCACTTACAGATAATAAAGCCGGAGTCACACGAGCCCTATTTCGAGCAATTTTTACGGGCGATTATGGTCTGGAAGCTTCAAAAATGACACTTTATCAGAATTCAGCCGCCTAACATAATCTACCTTCAGTCTAGTTTCTGAGACCAGTGCGAAAAAGTCCCAAATTTTACTAGAAAAAACTTGCTCATGGAAAATTGATGCAAAAAGTGCTCGTGTGACAGTGGCTTCAGAGAACATAAATACAGGAGAGTAGAGTGAATATTATGTTAACAAAGGAATAATGATGTGCAATTAAAAAAAGTTAAGTGAAGACAGGCAATCCATACTGTCATATACAATCAATGCATATAATTAGACAAACATAATATATATAGCTAAGAAACACAAGGGTTTATTTATTATATTATATTTCTGTTTTTGTCAACTACGTCACTTCTTTCCAAATACGTTCACTAACCCTTAAAAAGTATATATAAAAAAAAACAGAAAAATGGGTTATATAAAAATTCAGCATTATTAATACATTTAAGATGATAATTAGTTTTTTTTTTCAGTATTATAAACGAACGGAAACACTATATATTTATTTATATATATTTTTATATATATATTATTATTTATTTCTCAATTATTATTTGTTTGTATATACCGCTATTTATCGATCTATTTATTTATTTATTTGTTTTTTTGGGGGTAAGTTGGACAGCTATATACACAATAAATTAAGGAACTCTTGCAAGCCCAGGAAATATATTTTAAACATACTGGAAGTCAAAGGCCAGTGAGAGAGGCGAGAAAAAAAAAGACGGAGGGCAAACTAATGAACTGCTAAACGAGAGCGAGAGCGAGAGAGAGAGAGAGAGAGAGAGAGAGAGAGAGAGAGATAGAATAAGGAACTATAAAAGATAATCTAGAAGGACGCACAACCCTACTCTTAACCCCTTCTGTACCGGCAACGTCTTATTACATTTTATCCTAGCTATATTTAGACGATTTTGTGCAGTTTAAGACGGATCTGCGCTAGGAAAAAGGGTTAAAAGAACTAGATCAAAGCCTGCTAATTGTTGTATAATAAAATCATCTAGTAGTAGCCAGAATACAGTTAAAAGGACGACATCGGGACTGAACAGGTTAATAAAGATCAAGTGAACAAAGTAAGAGGATCTAAGTAGAGAATAATATTAAAGTGGTGGGTATAGGAGGGGATTTATGAAGAGAACCTGGAGACCTTAAAGAGGGCAAGACGAAACTTACGAGCAACGGAGGTAAGATTATCGGGGAAGCAGAGAATAAATATACATTATAATTTTGGAAGAATATTTATCATTTTCATCACTGTAAAAATAAAATCTAGGTAAGATCATTAAGGGAAGCAAGATAATATATATATACGTTATAATTTTGGAAGAATATTGTAAATGTTCATTACTACACAAATTAAATCCAAACCAGGTTTTTGTCAGCAAAGTATGTTGGAAGTTATAAATCAGGCACATTTCTAGTAGAAGCAATTGTATATATGCATCGATTCAAAGAAGCGAATTAATCGAAATTCGGAGATAGTGATTCAATTAATCAAAAACATATTTGCATGTCACTCTGCTAGGATCTTGGGGAAATATTTAATATGTCTTAAGCCCACGAGGATTATGACGCATTTTGACAGTTTATTCTGACTGTTACTAGACGATTTTATGAGGGAAAGGAAGAATCGGCATTATCAAAAGGTTGAGATCGACGTTATCCCCTTTGATTGATAAAGGTCCTTCCTAAGCTGTATAAAATCGTGTAGTAAAAGCCACACCTAACTGCTAAAAAGCGTCATGATCCTCAAAGGGTTAAGTCCAAACTGCGTAGGTAAGTCTTATCGCATATATTATAGAGCGAGAATTACCTCGAATTCCTGGAAAATTTTAAGATAATGAAATAAGGTCCACGCTTTGTTTTCATAAATTATTACCTGGCCAAAATATGCCTCCCTGTTCCGAGAAAAGACTGCGGTTCTTGCTTAAAAAGAGATTATATATATATATATATATATATATATACCAGTAGCTCCGCCCACCTCCCTCTACTTGATCCTCGAATTTTGTATAAATAAGATGCATTGTCCCTATTCTAACCATTACCTCTACATTCCTTGAAGATGCAAGATGTTTACTTGTGAAACGTTGGATCCACCATGAATTTTGCTAACCTTTTGTACCTCATCTCTGAACCCCAGAGGAAAATTGTTAGAACTATTGAAAGCTGTAACAATAAAATCCTGAATGCTGAAACTGCTATTGCTTTTAACCTCGTCTGTTTAAAAGAGAATCTATTACCTGGCTATACTAACATATAATATATATATATATATATATATATATACCGGTATATATATATATACGGTATATATATATATATATATATATATATATATATATATATATATATATATATATACATATATATATATATATATATATATAGTAAATACAATTTATTTGTTTTCCTTATGTATTTATTATTGTTTTTAGTTTCTGGCCTAGACCTCCATCAAGCTTAACAAATTAACTCCAAGATATATTTGCATATTTTCCGGAGAAAATTTCATTGGCCAAAGGCCGGTTTTTCATAGCATAGGGATGTGGCGACCCTATCGCCTGTCACTTTTGTGGCGCAGATAGCCCCTGGAAGTTGGGACTGGGAATCCCACCTCCAGAACCTACTCCCACTAAGGGATCAGCAAGCCTTTTCTTGCTGATCCTCCCTACCCCTTAAAGGGAGCGCGGGTTTGACTACGGACGGACAGACTAATCATAACAATTATAATGATATGTAGTAGTAGTAGTAGTAGTAGTAGTAGTAGTAGTAGTTTCAGTAATAGTAGTAATAGTAGTAGTAGTAGTAATAGTAGTAGTAGGAGTAGTAGTAGTGTCAGTAATAGTAGTAGTAGTAGTAGTAGTAGTAGTAGTAGTAGTAGTAGTAGTATCAATGTTTACTGGTTTAGTAAATATTGCTCTATTCCAATGTGTTTATCGTTGCTTCTTACTGTTTTCATACTTGGTTCCTCTCTCTTTTCTCCGTCGTTGAGTTTTCTTCCAACCCCACGCTTCCTAAACCAGGTTCACAGTTTACGAGGCTCATAACTTCTGCATCCAGCCCTCCTTGACCCTGCCTCCCCTGCATCCCCTACCGCCCCCACCCTCCTTCTCTCCTAGTCCCCCCCTGCCCTCCTTGCTTGATTGCTTGCTTGCTTATTCTTACAGGTAGTTTGGTTATATCTCGTCCCTTCTTGCATCGGGTACTCCTTGACCTTTTTCCTGATTCACTCTGCCCCACCATGACCTGTACCCTTCCCCCCCCCTCCCCCTCCTCCCTCCCCCCTCCTCCTTCGCACAATCACTCACAGGTTGCATACTTTACGAAGCTCATAACTTCTGCATCCAATACTTCTTAGCCTATACTGTACCCTGCCCCCCCCAAGATATATGTCCTTCTAAAGCTGCATTAAAATAATTTAATTTTAGCCATAATCAAATGTATAAAGGCATCATGGTGCTGAAGGGGTTGAGAGTCGTGGTGGTGGATAGTGGTGGTGGTGAGTGGTGGTGGTGGATAGTGATGGTGTGGGTGGTGGAGAGAGGTGATGGAGTGATGGTGGTGGTGATGGAAGTGGTAGAGAAGTGATGGAGGGAGAGTATTGGAGATGGAAGTGGTGGTGGAGAGAGTGATGGAGGGAGAGTGGTGGAGATGGAAGTGGTGGTGGTGTGGGTGTTAGTGTTTATGCTTCCCTGATAATGGAGATTGTTTAAAGAGGATAATACGAGGGGTTGGGAGAGAGGCTTTAAGGGGACGGTAACCTAGATCCCCTTCTCCCTCATGTTTGGCGATTTTAAGACCCTTTGTGGTAATTACGAGTACAACATTGCCTGGCGAGTTGGTGATATTAAGTCCTTTCATGCCATTTAGGTGTCGATATATATGCACTACGACCGTATTTTAGCAGTAAATTATGTTAAATATCGTTGTCTACAGCTCCAACTTCCTTATAGAACGAAACTCGCAAGTTGGCAATTGCTTGTGAGTTAGAATGGAGAGCTAGTAGTGTGGGAGAGTTTAAAGGCGGTGTCACACGAGCGATTTTCCAGTAAATGTTTACGGACAATTGTTTTCTGGCAGCTTCAAAATACAAGATCCATAAGAATGATACTACCTAGCATAATCTACCTTCGATCTACTTTCCGATTCCAATGCAAACGTATCCCTAAATATAACCAGAACAAACGTATCCCTAAATATAGCCAGAACAAACGTATCCCTAAATATAACCAGAACAAACGTATCCCTAAATATAACCAGAACAAACGTATCCCTAAATATAACCAGAACAAACTTGCTCATGGAAAATTGACGGAAATAGCGCCTGTGTGACACCGGCTTTAGCAGGCAATACTGTACTTTAGTTTGTTAACCCTTTGAAGATCATGACGCTTTTGACAGTATATTCTGGCTAATATCAGACGATTTCATTCAGATTAGGAAGGGTGTATGGAAGCAAGAGGGTTAATTGCGATAGGCTTTACTCTTTTCATCCCCACAGATCCTTCCTAAGCTGCATAAAATCGTCTAACAATAGCCCGAATACACTGTCAAAACGCGTCAAGATCCTCAAGGGGTTAATATATGTGTTGAGGTATATATATAAATTGCATGTTCCCTGGTCATATGTAAAGGTTGGTTCAGAGAGTAAATGGTGTGTGAAATTGGGAAGTGGGATTGCTTGTGAGATTGACTGGAGTTTGAGTGGGAGTTTGTGGGAGTTTGTGTGGGAGTTTGTGTGGGAGTTTGAGTGGGAGTTTGTGGGAGTTTGAGTGGGAGTTTGTGGGAGTTTGAGTGGGAGTTTGAGTGGGAGTTTGAGTGGGAGTTTGTGTCCCATAGTTTAGCTTGCGTATATATAACTGAGGAAGGGGGGTGGGGTGGGTGGGGGAGGGGGGGGGGGGGCATATGTATGCACCTTAACCCCTTCTTTACCTGTGACGTCTTTTTTATTTTATTCTGGCTATTTCTAGACAATATTACTACGTTGAAATAGGGTCTCCAGCATTTAACAGGATTCAAAGGATCTCACTTAACCCTTATTACTACAACAGGTCCTTCTTAAATTGCATAAAACCGTCTAAATATAGCAAGAGTGAAATTGAAAAGACGTCGCCGGTACAAAAGGGGTTAAAGCGGGGAGTTGTTTCTGAAACCCCATCCTCCTACATGCTTAGCCCCATTCGTTATGAGATACTGCTACATACAGTATATGCCCCATTAGTTTGGTGCTTTCAAGAGCTTTTGCACAATTTAAAAAGATATGCACACATGTATCTCTTGGGGGTATTTATTAAATAGCTTGCTGGAGGTCCAGGGAGGAAAGTAAATCAAAATGATAAATCAATAAATTAGTTATGCATATACAGTATATCTTCCTTATGTGCAAAACTTTATTTTTGATTTTTTCAGTTACATATACTGTATAATGTGCACATATAGATAGATAGATAGATAGCTAGATATAGATAGATAGATGGATAGATAGATATTCAGAGAGAGAGAGAGAGAGAGAGAGAGAGAGAGAGAGAGAGAGAGAGAGAGAGAGAGAGAGAGAGAGAGAGAGAGAGAGAGAGAGAGAGAGAGAGAGAGAGAGAGAGAGAGAGAATCTATGCATGTATGACAACAATAAGACCTTTCAAGACTGCCTGGTAAGTTTCAGAGAGGGTATGTAGAGTGTGAAATTGGCAAGTGAGATTGCTTGTGAGAAAGATCTAAGTTTGCGTGGGAGTTCTCTGCATGCCCTGGTGGTGGTGGTGGTGGTGGTGGCGTAGTAGGGAAACTAGCAGGGGAGAAGTTGGTTGTGTTCGGAGGAAGGAAGGAGTAGTGAAAGTTGGAAATAATTAGGTTTAAGATTAAATATAGACAAGGGTTGATATCTGGGGCTTGGGATATTATTTTTTATTTTTGTTTTCTATGTGAGTGAGGGAGGCAAAAAGCATAACTGCTTGTGGCGAGTGCCTTCCCCAAAGCTTAAAGAGTGACAGGGCCAAAATCAAGGGACGTTCGATCCAAATTGCCTGGACATACGGAATTTGAAGCAATTTAAGTCATAGGAAGAGGGAAAGACTGATTCTGGGAGAGAGTTCTAGAGTTCAGCTGTTGAATATTGAGAATAACGTTTCACTCTTGGGTTGGGTAGTTGTACAGAGTACAGGTGAGATTGTGTTGCAAGACAGGTGCTACGTGTTCTACGAATATATATATATATATATATGTGTGTGTGTGTGTGTGTGTGTGTGTGTGTGTGTGTGTGTGTGTGTGTGTGTGTGTGTGTGTGTGTGTGCGCGCGTGTGTGTAGAAAGGGCGGTGTTTATGCCATACAAAACAAAGACAATGGCATATTCTTAACATATGCAGTATATATATATATGCCACTGCCTTTGTTTTGTATGGCATAAACACCTACATGATTACATGATTAAGAATATGACATTTTGTTCTGCATAGCATAAACACCGCCCTTCCCACATAATTACGAATACGCCATTGCCCTCATTCAGTATGGAATAAACAACCCCCTTCAAACATGATTAAGACTACGAGCCGTTGTGTGGAAGTCTGTATGCCTTGGTGGTGTAAGGGAACTGTGCAGAAGTTTGTTGTGTGTGCAGAAGGTAAGTTGTGTGCCAAGTTGGATATGAGGTGAGTATTATGCCTAGGCGAAGTTTACTAAGTTCTGGGCTTTAATTGCAGGATATATATATATATACTGTAAGTGGGTCATATGAATGTTTTGTGGTCACTATGCAAACAAAGTAGGAGGTTACAATACGTGGGGTGTGGTATTGCGAAGGTGATTATCTCTGAAACAACGACCATATAGCCAAACTATATACACTCTATATACTTTGCATATAGCAACCCTGGCTATTAGTCTGGCCGACCTAGATGTGTGTGAATTTGTATGTGTATATTATTTTGTTGCTTCTGTTTGAGCTCTGTCTCGAGTCATCCACCCCCAGCTATGGGGTATGTACCAGAGTATATACATAAATACATACATACGTAAATAACGTCTTTGCCACACGATTAACCCCTTGAGGATCATGACGCATTTTGAAAGTTTATTCTCGCTATCATTAGACGATTTTATACATCTTAGTAACGATCTGTGGGCATCAACAGGGTAAATACCATCTCAATTAATCCTCTGACTCCCAAATACCCTTCCTAATCTGAATAAAATCGTCTATTAATAGCCAGAAAACAGAAAGGAAATGCGTATTGGATCTTGAAAGGGTTAATAATACGGGTCGTTACGTGGGAGTCTGCATGCCGTGGTCTAGGGAGCATTAACGGGGTAGTGCTTGGTTTTTGGGCTATGTATAATTGTATAATTAGATTACCGTAATTAAGGTATTTTTTAGTTTCCTTGCTAGAGATCCATCAAGCTTGAAAAACACCCTTTTAGACCCCTTTTCAAGATAAATTTGTACATTTTTCGGTAGAAAAATTGTTCCGGCCGAAGGTCGAGTCCTTCTAAAATTACAGGCTCGCTATCGCTCGCCAGAAAAGAATAGACACCTAAATGACCCGAAAGGTCTTAATATTGACAAAGAAATGGGGCAAAAGGTCTCAAAATCGCCAAACTAATAACATTAAAGTAAAAAAAACACACAAAATTAATGTGCTAAACACGAGGGAGAAAACAGACCAGAAAACCAGCCCATCTCCCCTTAAGTTTGCTAGGTACAGGGAGGGAAGTTTGGGTTAAGTTGGTGGAAAGTTGGTCTTAAAACTGGCCGGATGGAAAAGGCTATTGCATGGAGTTTGGATATGGAGGGGTATTTTTATTATTATTATTATTATTATTATTATATATATTTTTTTTTTTTTTTTTTTTTTTTTTTTTTTTTTAGGCATAGGAGGTGTGGGAGGCTTTGTGAGATGTCAGTGAGAGATTTTAGTATATAAAATATCACTAACTCTTCAAAAATAAATAAATACATAAAACAAATAATAAAAAATAAATGATTATATATATACCGGTATATATATATATATATATATATATATATATATATATATATATATATATATATATATATATATAAATTACAAACAATCTCCCCTTAAATACTGAAGGTGTTTTTTAGTGTTCTTGGAAGAGGCAGCAACTCTCTTCATCGTTTGTAGAGGGTTCTTAAGTGTGGGTATAAAGTCTGTGAGTGTGTGTCTCGGTAGTGTGTGTGTGTATGTGTGTTTCTCGGTAGTGTGTGTGTGTGAGAGTGAGTGAATAAGTGTGAATGTAAGCAAATGTGTGTAAGTGTGTGTCTGTATACAGTATATGTGTGTCTGTGTGTACAGTATATACAGCATGTGCATCCACAGGAGTTTATTATATGTGTATGAATTAGACAAAAGGCAGGTTGGCTGTAACGAATGTCCCCCAAAAGCCAAAAGAGTGACAGAGCCAAGCTTAAGGGATGTTGGGGTCAAAATGCCTGGGCACACAAAGTTTAAAGCAGTCTAAGTCATAGGATGAAGGAAAGATTGATTCAGGGAGAGAGCTCCAGAATTCACTTGTTGAGTAGAAGAATGACTAAGAACCTTTTCTAAATTTTGGGTTGGAGAGCTGGACAAAATAGGAGTGGGACTGTGTTGAAAGGCGGGTGAGTTTTGCTCGCCGCAAAGGAGAGGGTATACATGCACTGAGCGAGCTCTGAAGAACACTGATTGTTATAATAGCGATAGAAGAGTAAAAGAGATGCAACATTGTGGCGTGTAGAAAGAGATTGTAGGGAACTAATAAGAGAAAGTGAGTTGATGAGGCGAAATGCTTTTGATTCTACTCTTTCATGAAGTGCGGTATAGGTGAAGCCTCCCCACACATGCGAACTATTCTCAATACATGGGCGCACTGTGCCCCGATACAAAGTAAGAAGCTGTGCTGGGCTGAAGAACCCACGGAGACGGTTGAGCACACCTAACTTTTGGGAAGCTGTTTTAATACGAGTTGAAATATGATCTTTCCAAGAAAGATCGGATGAAAAAGATACATCTAGAATATCGAGAGAAGATGAAGGATTGATTTGAGTATTGTTGAAGAGTAATTGATAGTCTTGCAGAAGATTGCGACGGGGGTAGATCGAGGGAGAAATTAGGTCTTGGAGGCGTTGAAAGTAACAAAATGTTCTGTGCCGCAATCAGAAATACTTGATGTGTTTATGTGGGCGGATGTGTGTGTGTGTGTACGAGTGTGTGTGTGAGCGAGAGTGAGTGAACATATGTACATGTAAACGCGTGTGTGTAGGAGGCTATGTGTACATGTGTGTGTCTGTGTATATATACTGTATGTGTAGGAGATTGTGTGTGTGTGTAGAAGGCTATATGTACGTGTGTGTATGTGCGTGGACGTGTGTATGAGTATGTGTGTGTGTGTGGGCGGTCATGAATCCTTGCTCTGGGGCTGATGTCCGGGAGATTGGGCTGAGAGAAGGCTTGTAAGTGCTATATGTTAACTTTTAAGAGAGAAAGAGAGAGAGAGGGAGAACGAGAGAGTGTGTGTGTGTCTGAGGTAGTAGGAGGTTGCGTGGGAGGATATGAAGGATAATATAGAGGAGACGCCTGTAACTGGCATAACAAAGCTAAAGGAACAAGCAAGAAGAATTATTATATCTGTCTGGCCTTTCTGCTGATTTACACATGTCTGTCAAAATAGTTCCTATACAAGTTTACATAATTAACAACAAATTTCGCTACAAAATCTGCATAATAGTGGAGTAATCAAGATAAAGGCATAGCAATTATTTGTCAGCTGGAGAGAAAACAAAGTATAATTAGCGGTCTATAGTCCCTTTAGTATAGTTAGCCCTGAATTATGGCCCTCCCTAACTTCTGTAACTAAAAAAAAGCGCTAGAGAAAACGGACTGTAAACTTCCGTACCAAATTTCCGGGGTGACTCTTTTGAAATTATAGCAGTATCAGCTTGATTACATATTTTTAACCCTTTCAAGATTGTGACGCATTTTGACAGTTTATTCTGGTGACCGGTCAGTTGAACCAGTGCCACTTTAACCAGTGCTAACTCAACCAGTGGCCACTTCAACCAGTGGCCACTTCAACCAGTGACCATTTCAACCAGTAGGTTAGGTTAGGTTAGGTTAGGTTACTGGTTAAAATGGTCACTGGTTGAAGTGGCCACTGGTTGAGTTAGCACTGGTTAAAGTGGCACTGGTTGAAGTGGCACTGGTTCAACTGACATGGAACCGTTTATTCTGGCTATCAATCGACAATTTTATGGTTTAAGAAAGAGCAAGACCATCTCAATTAACCCTCTGACATCCATAGACCCTTCCTAATGTGAATAAAATTATCTAATACTAACCGGAAAAAAATAAATAAATAAATGGGTATTGGTTCTTGATAGGGAGGTTGGGGTCGGGATTTTTGGCCAACCTATCGTGAACGGAGTATAGGGTTTTAGAATCCATTTACCAGAGGGTTTACGAAACCAACCTAACGAGGTAAACAAAGGACAGAAGAAGAAGAAGAGGAAGAAGAAGAAGCTAGTGGAAGACAAAATAAAAGACTAAGGAGAAGATAAAAGTAAAGAAGACGAATAAGATCAAATAAAAGAAGAAGAAGAAGAGAAGAGGAAAGGAAGGAGGAGAAAAAAGAAGAGGGGGAAGAAGAATAAAGAAGCGAGAGAGAAGCGACACAAGAAGAAGTTAGAGTAGAAGAATTGAGGAAGGAAGAATGAGAAAGGAGAATAAAGGGGAGAAGAGCTAGGGAGGTGATAAAGCAGAGGGGGAGATGAATAAAGAGGAGGGGTGGTGATGGAGGAGGAGAGAGAGAGAGAGAGAGAGAGAGAGAGAGAGAGAGAGAGAGAGAGAGAGAGAGAGAGAGAGAGAGAGAGAGAGAACAAATAATCTCCACTATAAATGATTAATATACTTCTTGTACCCCCTTTACGAAAATGAAACATGGAGCGATTTCATTTTTCTAGCGAGTACGGCCAAGTAAGTCGTGTCGCCGCTGCCATTACGTTTTGCTCGCTGTATGCTGTTTTATTGTCTGTCAGATGTTGAATAAGGTGTGTAAAGATAGGAACATGTTTGTATATCTCACTCGAAACGATGAATTTATGCTTATATAGCGCAGATACCAGTTATTGATCGAAATATACTTGGTGCCGCGACATCACTTATTTGGGCAACTGTACCAGCCCGTGCATGAAAAGAAGCACAGAAAAAGTATGTGTGAATTTGGCATTATAAGGAAATATTCTTCTTAGAAGAGGTGTAGTGTAATAAGCACATATCGTGATAATGAGTGTGAGATGTGTGTGTGTGTGTGTGAGAGAGAGAGGAAAAATACATACGATGCAAGAAGATAATGACATAATAGCTAGTGTGTGTGTGTGTGTGTGTGTGTATGTTCGTGTGTGATATGTGGTATGTTGGTGTTGCAAAAACCTATATAAGACGCAAACAAAAAATACAAAGTCTCATCCATGGCTGCTTTGAAAAGGTAAACAATTACACTGGTAACACAGAGAGCTAACAACTCAGAACACTTATCCTCTCCTCACTACTATAGTCTATTCGCTGTAAATAGGCGATCGATCATGACCTCTAACCTCTGTAGCCTATATCTCAAAAACGACTAGAGTAATCGAGCTAATATTACTACCATTTGGGAAGAGTCGGCCAAGGAATAGATGTGGAGATTTACAGCCAATTTGTTCTAGCCCTTTTTGAGGTATAGGGGAGAGAGGTCATGATTTTTTGCCTACTTACAGCGAATATACTATAGTCAAGATACTCTTCCGTTCTCTTGCAACAGTTTGTTTTAGGTATTTAAACTCTCTTGCAGCAGTGTTGGAAAAAATGCGGCAAGAATGTATTTACCGGGTGTACCGCCCACCTTGTTTACACTATGCGGATGCCCTTGGATATAAAAATACATTAGCCTAACCAAACAACCTAACCTAACCTAACCTAGTATTCATGCAGTAATGACAGGGGGCAAATAGCAGAAAATAATGGATCGAAATAGACGGGAACGTAAGTGCGAGCGCACAACATGACAACCGTACACCCGGAAACTTCATCCTTCCCAAAAAGGCAAAGTACCCAAGCAATTCGCCATCTGTGTACCGTATATCCTAATGTCTGGCTTTTTACCTGGGGCAATCTTATTAGACAGGATTTTATTCACGATAAACTTCTAGATTATGAGCATTCGCCAAGTACGCTTAGGTTTCGATTAGGCACACACACACCTCCCTGTGGCGTAACTGATAGCGCGTCTGGCTCACAACCAGAAGGTCCCGGGTTCAAGACCCGGGCGGGGAAGAGACATTTGGGCAAGTCTCCTAACGGTGTAGCCTCTGTTCACCTAGCAGTATAAATAGGAACCTGGTATAAGTGGACGAAGTTGTGACGTCCCATCTGGGGTTGGTGATCGGTTACAAGGTGAGATGGGTATCGTACTGGTCAACCTAAGCTACTGGTCAACCTAAGCCTTCGGGTGAGACTGGTACCGTAGTGAGAATGGTACCGTACAGATTAACCCTAAGCCTTCGTTTCCAGAAGTCGCCAATTGGCTAAAATACAGACTACACACACATCCACAGCCATTCCAACGATACATAAACACTAACATGCATTTCACGCAATACATTCCCAGTTAAGGAGGCGCGATAATAATGAGCTTAGCTCGCAATGCGTGGATTCCCCTTGACGAACAAGCAAGTGAGTGAGTGAGTAACACACAAAATATGACACATTACATTTAATAATAGATACAATGATACATGAATGCTAAAATATACAGGTAGCACAAAAATACCGAGAGAGAGAGAGAGAGAAAGAGAGAGAGAGAGAGAGAGAGAGAGAGAGAGAGAGAGAGAGAGAAAGAAAGACAAAAAAACTAGAAACAGTAACGTTCTTAAATTTAATGAGTGCAACAAAAACAAGACGCGACAACAAATCAAGGCGCTAATAACACGAAGCATCATAACAGAGAGAGAGAGAGAGAGAGAGAGAGCGAGAGAGAAAGAGCGAGAGAGAAAGAGCGAGAAAGAGCGAGAGAGAGAGAGAGTTAGTTAGTAAAGAGAAATAAAGAGAGGCAACAATTCAAGACCCCAATAACACAACTCACCGTCATAACTCTAAGCTGGCGAAGAGAGAGAGAGAGAGAGAAGGTAAGAGAGAGAGTGCGCGAAGAAGAGGGTGAGAGTAAGTTAGTTAATAAAGAGAAATAAGGAGACCGAACAAATCAAGACCCCAATAACAACTCACCATCATAACTATCACACAGGCAGAGAGAGAGAGAGAGAGAGAGAGAGAGAGAGACTAATAGCACAACCCACCTTCATAACAATAAGAGAAGTGTCGACCAGTTAACGAAGCAAGCACAAACTAGCTGTCCATCCCGTTAGCGAGGTTTTTGCACGTAACTCTTGTCTGACCATAATAAGTCATGATAATAATAATAACAATGATAATAATAATATTAATAATAATATTAATAATAACATAAGTAAAATAATGTTAATAATACTCATAAGAATAATCATAATAACAATAATAATAATACAAATAATTATAATAATAACAATAATAATAAAAATAATTATAATAATAACAATAATAATACAAATAATAATAATAATAAGTGTACAGTTCAGTTCAGTTCAGTCCAGTTGAATGGCGGAAGTGAAGCCTTTAAAACGGCACTCCCTGATGTATAGGCCTACTTCTTGTGGTCTGGGTCTTATGATTCTGTTTATGACACTTTTCTTTTATTCTTTCTTATTTGCCAGAATTCGTGTATAAATATCGATATATATTAGGCAAAGTTACGCAAAGTTAGGATATACTGTAGGTGTAGCCATATCAAGTATTGTTCAGAACTGGGTTGCACTAAAAACGCGCACTTCCCTTGACCCTCCTTCCACTAGCACGGCAGACGGCACACTGAGTTTTTGTATGCCACCAACTTCGTACGATTGTCTTAGTCGTGGCGAACAAGTTTTACACGATTACGCTGTATGTTGACAAATTGGTTGAATCTGAAAGGTCGATTCTATAAGCTTCATTAGTAAACGCTCATGTATTTTTCGTAAACAGTTGTTCAAGTAATCTATCTACCTATATATCTATCTGTCTATCATGGTCGTAATTAAATATATATATGACACCAACGCATTTTCATCCAATTGTTTCCCTACACGCACACACGATACTAATTTGATAGTTAGTTAAAATAGGACTTCAAAGGCATAGAGTACAGTAGATCTGAACTGGACACGAACATGGAACTTTTCAGTAAGGGACCCAAAATCGGAGAACGAACCCCCAAGTTCGAAAATGTGATATTTTCGCGGTTTCGAGGTTCGAACTTGGGGGTTCTTTCTCCGATTTTGGGTCCCTTACTGCAAAGTTCCATGTTCGTGTCCAGTCCACATCTACTGATGTAATGCCCGGAAATATTTATATGCATTAATTGTTTTATTCTAGCCCAAAATATCGTATTACTGTAGGAATGTTGGTGAAGTATATCTGTCTACAGGTGATCTTGTCTATGTATTTGTCATGACCTATATTTTTCTACCTATGTCATTATTACTTTTAGTTTCGTACCTATGCAATTCATCCTATATTACTGATAACAATTAAGGGGTGAGGTGTGTAAAGGAGGTATCACACTGGGCCAATTCTCGCCATTCTACAGCAAAAAATGGAGCTACCGCCAGTCTCCAGCACAAATCTCACCATTTGATGGAGCTAGGATGCTTCTCGCAGGACCTGCACTGGGTGGGAAGCTCCATTTGTTGATGGAGGTAGATTGTCAGCTTCTTTACAGCTCGCATTTAATCTCATTGATATCTCAAGTATATGACGTCGAAATATATATTTTGCTACATAATTGTGTGTTTTGATTGTGAGAAGGGCATAAACTAAGTGAATTAATGCTAAAATAGCTACACCACTTGCAGCTAAATAAGCACTTCCTATACCTACGCCACGGCGATTGGTAGCGAAAACATTCGGTTGTGTAGCAGGAGGAACTGTTTTTCAGATGCCTATTTACTAACACTAAGAATCATTGAACAATATATTTAACTTAGCCTAACCTAACCTAGTATATTAGTGGACTATTTATGAATGTAAAATGTAAAAATATATTGTAACATTACCAAATTATTGAGATAAATACAGGTCTACCCGCATACACAGGATTATAGCCTACCAAGCATTCTACAACCTCCGAAAAGTTCAAAATAATTCCTCATATATGCTCCAAATATAAAACATAATAACGCAAACTTGTAGATTGAGTCATATTGAAATATAATTGTCGATATAAATCCATATTACTCTAAATTATTGGTGAAACAGCACAATATAAACGAACGTTTAATGCCGAGGTAACGGAGCGTCAGGCCTATATTTTGCGAAAAACTTCCTCATAGCTACTTATATAAGCTTCAAACGCAAAACATAGCAACATTAACGTATAGATTGGGTCCTATTACACAAAGTTTGTCAATATCAATCCATATTATTCTACAGTTTAAGTGAAACCACTGTTCTATAGCCTACGCCACGGCGATTGGTATGAATCGAAAAAGTTCAAAATATAAATTTCCTCATATAAGCTTCAAATTAAAAAAAAAATACACTAACGTGTAGATTGAGTCATATTGCATTATAATTGTATATTTAAATCCATATTACTATACATTACAGTATAGGTGAAACGGATCAATATAGGCTAAGGTCGGACATTGTTATTGTCGTGTCGGAGACTCACGCAGCACACGCTTGGCGTGTGATAGAATTTGCTGGCGCTACTGACCGGAAACGGAGATTGGAGATTGGAGAATGGCGAGAATTTGGCCCAGTGTGATGCCCGCTAAGTGACAATTGCCACGTCAGCATGAAGCCGTTGAAAAGTTGGCGCTTGGGGTGTGTTGCCATAATTATGAGAAGCACTAAATTTCCTCCCTCCTTTTTCGCGGGTGGCGGTAGGGTGAGGGAGGAGCCGTGGTGGTCCAGTGGTGAGCACGCTCACGTGTGAATCTGCAAGACCCGGGATCGAATCCCTGCCACGGCGGACATTTAGTGGGTGTGGTAGTACGTCCTAGCATGTTTCACATGCTCGCACCCAGTCAGGGGAACATCCTGACGACGTATACAGACTAAACACACATAACAAAGCCACTCCAACAGCTTCCTCTCTCTCCAACACCCCTTCTCCCCTCTCAACACTCTTCTCTGAGCTAGTGCCGATACAAATGGACAGTCCTGTATAGAATCGTAAGATTCAGAGTCGTAAAGATTCCAGGACGAGCTCAATAGAAAATGAATGAATGGTAGGTTACTTAGTCTTAGACAGCGTTGCCAGGCGTACGATAATTATCGTCCAAATACAATAATTTCTATTTGTACAATGTACAATACCACGTATACAATAATGCGATAATTCAGGAATTTACTCACTTCCGTGAGTTATTGAAATCGGCATTTATGCTGCCAGTAGGGTGCCTAATTAGAGTAAGAGGGGGCAGAATACCCTTATAACAAATGTACACATATTTTATCTTATTCCACATAACTTTCCTAGTTGTACCTTCCTGCTGAATACAATCGTAACATTTTTAGCTCGTATTGGTGCACTTATTACATAATTTCGAAATTACTATAATATTGTGTTTTGGTATGTAACCTTTGATAAATAATATTAATTATTATAAGAACAGGCCTATATAGGTGAAATCCATGATGCTATATGCTGAAAACTCTGTACGATAATATTGATGCAAATACGATACTTTTTACATATTGTGTACGATATTTTGGTAAAATCCACCTGGCAACGCTGCACGGTCGTAGGAGCAAGGCAGAGCGCGGACAGGGCCCGAGAAGGAAGGCTCGTCGCCCTGTCTCCCTCTCTTGCCCCCTCATCTTCGCTTTCCCGTAAGTTCCTGCTTATTTAAACTTGAATATTTAACTATTTACTTGCTTGTAATACTCTATTCGTGCATATCTACCGTTAAAGTAACGTAAAATCAGACTCATTATACCGCTGTACAAAAAATGATCCAGAATTTGGTCCTGGCTAAATTCGAGTCCTGAGCTACATACGGACATTAAACTCATCAAACGATAGTGGTTTGCCTTAACAATGTACTCTACACTTACTATGATCTTATAACTATTATATATCACCTGAATTGAAGTCCAAATGCAGCTCCTAAAGTAATTATATACAATATTCCACGCGAGAGTCAAGAGCAACTTGTTTTGTTTACAAACAGATAAGCCCAACTGAGGTTCGGATGAGGTGTCTGTGACTTTAGCACCAATGTACCTACACTTCGATGTTATATCGCGCCGAAGGCTGAGTCAAGACGAACACAACTAATTTAATTGGCACTCGAATGCTCAATAATATGTAGATTAAAGGATAATAATAGTTATTTATCTAAAACTGTGGGTCAATATTGTGGGTCAATATTTACGAGTCGCACAACAGCTGGGATCTCATTTCTAATGGTAGTTTTGGGTTCCTATCATTCTATGCTTCATTTCTAGGCTAGGCCTATATACTTTTTATCCACGGGGAAATATATAGCCTGGGCCCCTCTATAGGCCCTATATATTTTTTTATTTTTTTGCATTAGGCTAGGCCTAGGGTAGGCTAACGCTAACCTAACCAAAAAACCTAACCTAACCTAAATGTATTTGGGGGCTATTAGGTTAGGTTAGGTTAGGCTAATGCTAAAAAAAAAAAAAAATCCTGTGGATAAAAAGTATATAGGGCCTAGGCTAGAAATGAAGCATAAAATGATAGGAACCCAAAACTACCATTATAAATGAGATCCAGCTGCGACTCGTAAATATTGACCAAACTAGGGCCTATGTATATATTAACTAAACAAATTTAGGGAAGGATGTAGTTACCGGGTGTACCACTACCGACATACAACATAAATCATTATAAATACTTATAATAAAATAGCCTAAATACTTATAAATCTATAATAGGCCTACTAGGTTTGGTTAGGGTAATGTATTTTTGTATCCAAAGGCAGTCAAAATAGACGGGAACATGATGGGGTACACCCGGTACATTCTTGCCCAAATTTATCTGTTAATATATTAATTTAAATGAATAATGTACAATAAATAATTTTGGATTGAATGTTTCAAAAGTGATCCTGTTCAACCCCGTGCCAAAATACGCGGATTTTGGTCGTGTGGATCATTTTTGGGGGGCTTCTAATTTCTCGAAAGTAGGCTAGTGCATGAATATCAATTATTTTTATCTGGAACAAAGCGCAAGAGCTCTAGGCATCCGGTAAGCTATAAATTATTACCGGTACGATTAGGCCTATATGATGAATTATTAGTTTTTGAGGGGTATTTATATGATGAATTATTAGTTTTTGAGGGGTATTTATATGATGAGGATTAACGGAATGCAACGAAAGGGTATTTGGTAAGGTTCTAGATTTTTGTGTTCCTTACTGGATGACGTCAGATTACTTCGCGCCAGTGAATTGTGGTAATTTGGAATTGTGTAAGCTGTTATTTACGGATACTTTTGTGGAAAATATAGTGAATTAAGGGGCTGGAATATAACATTGACTTCATGTGAATTGCGAGTGCCCTGCACATTCTAAAATCGTGCATATTAATCATGGGGAACTCCTTATATATAAGGTCCAAGTTCAAGGTCCATTAGCAGGGGCAGGATACCACCACAGCCTGTGATGCTTTTGGTAAACCTGACTTTTAGCACCAACAGCGATTTTGTAAGTAGCCTAGCATATATTTTTGTGTGAGCTACTGAGCTAGGCTATATTATAATATTTGGCAAGAGTTGTTATCGGGTGTATCACCTACCTCTGTCCGGGTATATCCTAGTTTACTAGCCTAGCCTACTGCCTAGCCTAGCCTAAACCCCTTTGAAAGGACATTAGCCTAACCTAACAACCTTACCTAACCTATCCTAGTATTATGGGTGGGGGCTGCTGCCCCCACACCCCTGCTGTTTGATATCAACTCGCGTGTTTAGACGACGTACGCCCGGTAACACAACTCAAACTTATTCCCTATATTTTCCTTCAGCTGGGGAAATAAACTTTTATTAGCCTAGGCCTATGATGATTTGGAGCAGAAATGAGTAGCGTAGGCGTATTTAGGACTAGGCCTAACCCATTATCCAACAATCTTAAGACAGCCCCTAGCCTAGTAGGGCTATGATAATGACGATCAAGGAAGATTTGAGGTTAAAGACAAAAAATAAGCTTAGCTAGGCTAATAGCCTATAGGCCTAGGCCTAGCATATGACAATAACCGTTTGCCGTGGGATTTTAGGGATAGGCTAGGCCTATAGGATTTGTTGAGGGGCCCTCACGGCCTTGCCCCTCCCCAGGACTTGTTGGAAATTCTCATCTAGTTCGTCAACCTATTATTGTATCCCACTGTCCACAGCAGCCAAAATAGACGGGAACATGTGACTAGTGTAAACAAGACAGGGCCTGGGCCCTTGCAGGCGGTACGGGTATGCCCAAATAATACATCCTTACTAAAGTGACCATTATTTTCTAGGTACCGGTATATAAGCTTTCTATAGCCTAATAATGATTATTACTGGAAATGAGTAGCCTATTTACACGTTGAGAATTGCAATAAGTCCTGGGAGGGCTTGCCCCCTTCAGCTTATTCTGTACAGTAGGCTATCCCAAATTCCCTCAATTTCCACATTTTTCATATCCCTTCCCACTATCAGGTCTTAACATTGATGGGATGCATAAAAAACAATAGCTGGGCTAACTGTTGATGCTAAAAGTCAGTAATAGGCCTACCATGTTTTTTTTCTTCCCATAAAACACCATTCATTAGCCACTGCCAGTGTTTAGAAGTTCTAATCTTTGTTTTGGCTTTAGCACACTTGAGGCATGCTATGCTTACAGGTACCTACCCGATAGCACTATCGTTAGTGAGTGCTGTACTGTATTTTATATATTATTTTGTAATAGTATAGATATCTTATCAATATTTGTATTTTGTACTATTGTTAATGTCTTGTCATGTTGCAAATTTGATTTTAAATAATATTTTGACATTTAACATGTAGTTTCTTTATTCATGCAGAGTTTAGTCAAATTTGCCAGAACGTCCCGGACTTCCCAAACTTGACTACTTCCTTTAACGTGACGATAGTGCGTTGTTATATGTGCGATTAGTTTGCTTGGGAAACAGATTAACTTGCTCATGTAGTAATGTACACCCTATGTGGTGGATTGTGTTCTTTTATTTAATAATTTTCATTTTAGTAAACGTTGTTTCCACATAGCGATTTTGATAATTTAATTTGACTTTATATTGTCCTTGTCCCAATTTTGGTTTGTTTAGTTTGCAAGTTTTACATTTTAATTTAATAAGACTGTCACAGTAGGCAATAGGCTAGACTTGCCGCGGCATCGTCTGGAATCCCGGCAATTTGATTTATCATTTGGGATTGGGTACCAGTGAAGAATCCTTTTGCAGCTATATTTACACTTACAATTTTTTTGTATTATTTCTTTGAGGAATATGGTTTTTCATTGTCATTTATCGTGTAATAAGTGGAGGAGTTGCGAGGATTAGCATAACATTTACAAATCAAACCTACGAAACGGTACGCAACAGACGGTCCTAACCTAACTTGTGTCCAAAGTGAGGTCTGCTGCTATGTTCTTATAACATTTTCTGCCAGAGTACCTACCGGCACAATTTAATAAGAGTGTACACTGTACCGGTACCGTACTGTATAGCCTAGGTTAGGCCTGCCGCGGCCGCCCTACAGTGCATTTATAAAATGTTCGGCCATGATTTGGGTATCACTGAAGAATACTTTCGCAGTCTTACCGTTTTTGTTTTTTCAAGGTACGGTAGGCTATAGGCTATATTACTGGTATCTTATTTTATTGTACAGGTAGTTTATATTATGAGTGGAGGATTTCCAATAACTTACCCTAACCAAAGTCCAAACTTAGTGTCCAAAGTAGGATCTGCACCCTGTCGCTATGTTCTTATTTTGTATACCGGTACCAGTAACTTTTTAGCCAGATTACCGGTACAATTTAGTAAGTAGGCTAGGCCTACTGCCAACAGTGCATTTATAGATTTCCCGGCCATGACTTGGGTATCACTAAAGAATCTTTCCGCAGCCTTACGTACAATTATTTGTTTTTATTTCTTCAAGGAATATAATACAGTAGTTTATTGTTGAATTGTTTATCATGTTATGAGTAGATAATTTGCATTACCTTACCCTAACCTAACTTTACTTAGTCTTAGTGTCCAAAGTGGGGGCTGCCATTATCCCCACAGTCCACATACCCGCTAACTAACCTATATAATTGGTATGTCTTGTCATTAAGTACTATAACCTGTCTTCACGGGGGTAACGGAGTCTTGATTGAATATTTTCGGAATTAGCCTAGCAGAATCTTGGGTCTTTTAAAGTTGTGAAAATTAAAATAAGTTTCTACGTTCCTACTGATTGTACTTAACCCGAGATGGGAATAGCCTACCCAGGTATTTTTTACTCGGCCCAGGGAAAATAATAGACAAACAAATGTTCTAATCAAAATGTATTCTTATAACTTGGTACCGGTACCGGTATATATTTTAACCAGTACTCTATAGTAACTCCTGTATCATATGAAAGGATGTAAATTAGTATGTAATAGTTCTTGGAATGCAACAACAAATATACATGAAATCTTTATTGGACGAAAGTTACAAAACTAAAACTGGGACTGCTAAGAATAATTTAAAAACCTGTTTTCAATGCCTATATTAGTGGACCTGAAGTGAATCCCTTTGAGACTGAAGTACAGGCAGCCAGCTCCCCTAGTATCCTGATTAAACACCAGTAAACATACATAACCTCCCTTTTACTTACAATATTATTCATTCCTTTTAATACATTTTGAGCATGTATTGTGCGTATATTTACCTTCACATCTCAAAATTTCTCCGGCGGCCGGGGGGCCTACGCCACCCCGGACCCCCTGTTATGTAGCGGGGGGCTGCACCCCCCGCGGATGGCGCGCAAAGTTGATCCTTGTAAGCTTAGAAAAATGATCCAGAACTGGATATTTCCTGTTTTGCCACCCTGGTACTGTGTGTGGTGATACAATAATTGTTGCTTAGTCTATCTGGCTTAGGATATAATATTGACCATATTTCTAGTTTTATTAAAAGTATTTCATTATTAACTAGGGATGCCCTGTATATTTATCATCTTCAGGTACTATTTGGGTTAGCCTATTATTTTGTTTTTCTTAGTTTCATAATTCTGTATCGCCAAATAATTAGGTTTAGTATTAATTTTTAGTGCCTATCCATTTTTGACCATTTTTCATAATACAGTACTGCATAATGTAACATATATTCTTACTGCTATTGTCTATTAACCTCTGAAGTGTGCATGGGGGTAATTAGACACCTCAGCCTGTGCGCATGTATTTGAGCTGTTTCCATCACTAAAATATGCATTTGACCATAAATAGCATTAATACTTATCCATATGCACCTATTATAGGTTGATTATAAATGTATTAACCTGTTACAACAATAAAACAAATGAAAACAGCGTTTGGATGGTCAAAATCGGCGATACAGGGCGGGAGTTACATAATGTATGGGTGAGGCAACCTCCTTTCCCGCCAAATTCCCCCAAGGCTGGAGAGACACTGTCGATCGATACTCTCTCTCTCTCTCTCTCTCTCTTGCACTCTCTTGCTAACAGTGATGACAATGCCCTGCTTGCAACTCGCTAATGTTAGCACGAAAATATACCTCAGAATAAGGGAATAACAGGGAAAATAGGTGATAACTGAAGGAGGGGAGGTAGAGGAGTGATATTTTGCATGGCCCAGGGGCAATTTTTTTTTTTTTTTTTTTTCGATGATTAAAGTTGATTTTGTTTTCTCTGATTCTTAACCCGGCAAGCGCGATAGGCCTCACGGAAGGCTTCCTAAAGGGAACGCGATAGGCCTCACGGAAGCAAGACCATAAAAAAAGCCTTCCATAAAAAAAAAGGGCCTATCAAAACAAAGGAATTTGTCTCTAGGTGAGATAATTCCCCTCCAGTACTCATCCATGTAAATCTCACCCACCCCCCTCCCCTCCTTCCCCACCTTATTCCCCCTCCCTCCCCTCCTCAATTATCACCTATTTTTCCTCTTATCATCATCATTTATCGGTTATTTTTCTCTCCCGCGATAATGTAGCACAAGTGGGTTGCAGAAAAGATCGTTATGCAACACCCAGACACCGGCCCACACCGCCCCGCTCGTCTCAGTTACCTCACAGACAGCGAGAGAGGAGGGTTGCCTGTGGCTCTCTCTCGCCTGAGATTATGACCGGGTGGCCAATATCTTCGTTTTTCACCACCCAAATGCTTTTCCCACTTATTTTAGCACTCTTGAAGGTTCATATATACATCATATATGTAAAATAAAAGCATACCGAAAACAAATAATGCTCTATATTGTAAATATAACGAATTCTGTCAGAATCCAAGGCTAGAAATGCACAAATAACTACCCTAGCCCCTAGGTCTATTTCGCGCTTGTCAGGTTAAGAGTCTTCCCGCAGTTCCCGGGTTAATGGTTGCCCATTTTTATAACATGCATAGCCAAGTATTATTTATTGTTCTTTCTTTTTGTTATGAGGCTTATTTATCATACTTATTATTGGTTGAGTATTCTCGTAATGTTGCGGTTAATAATGTGCCGAGTTGTTTCTTTTTGGATATGTGTGGTAAGTCATTGAGCTCTTAGACTACTTTTTTAGTTGTAGGATAGTTAGTCATTATGATTACATGTATTTTAGTGGGATCCGGCCTGGGGGAGTAAGCCAGAGTGAATCCAGCCGGTCAGGAGGTAGCCCACCGTCGGTGTAACCCGAGACTACCGACCTTCCTGTTTGGGGGACAGATGAGCGGATCCGGGAGTAGGCTAAGTTGTGAAGCTCTTTGAGTACAATGGACCCTCAGTATGACCGTATCTGACCACAGGTGGAGGGTAGCTATAAGTCTTTTATTTTAGTATCCCGCGTTCCTTTAAGTACGCGGCACTTATGAACTTTGGAAACGGAAAACTGGTATAATTGGTGCGGGAACTTTCATTACGGTGTTGCTGAACAATTTGGGAGTCTAACACGTCACATGCTAACTATTATCCTTAAGTATTGCTTGAAAATGTCCATTCTGATTGCAGGTCTTGGGTATTACAGTGTACATTATTCTTAAGTATAAGTCAAGGCCCGTAGTTTCCTGTTTATTTCTTTGGGAGAGAGGGAATAATCATGTCTTATAAAGGAATGTTGGTGAAGTATATCTGTCTACAGGTGATCTTGTCTATGTATTTGTTGATTTCATTAATTGAGTTTAGGAGTAAAGTCGGTTGGTGGAGGTAACATAATACCATTTACCTATGTCATTATTACTTTTAGTTTCGTACCTATGCAATTTATCCTATATTACTGATAAAAAGTAAGGGGTGAGGTGTGTAAGTGACAATTGCCACGTCAGCATGAAGCCGTTGAAAAGTTGGCGCTTGGGGTGTGTTGCCATATGAGAAGAACTAAATTTCCTTTATGTATAATATCATTGGCTTGTTTGTCGGGAAGAGATAGTAACTGGTGGAGGTGATATTGGACTAGAATGTAAAGGAAAAAGTACAGTGTAAAGTCGCTATGAGTCTATCTATTTAATTGGATGAAATACGAGAGGTGACAACTTCCTTCCTTTTTCGTGGGTGGCGGTAGGGTGAGGGAGGTAGGAGCGAGGCAGAGCTCGGACAGGACCCGAGAAGGAAGGTCTGTCGCCCTGTCTCCCTCTCTTGCCCCCTCATCTTCGCTTTCCCGTAAGTTCCTGCTTATTTAAACTTGAATATTTAACTATTTACTTGCTTGTAATACTCTATTCGTGCATATCTACCGTTAAAGTAACGTAAAATCAGACTCATTATAGCGCTGTACATTTTCCTGCTTAGGGACGCTGGTGGTGAGGTAACCACGAGGGAAGGTGGCCATGTTGCATCGGAGTGAATAGGCTGCCATTTTAGTATCCTGCTCTCCTTTCCCGAGATGTATTGTGTATGGAAGAGAGGTAAATATTAATTTGTTTGATTATAGGTTGTGATTTACATTGGTATGGTGTTTTAGTACATGAGGTAGGTTAATATGAAGTGTATGTGGTGATACAATAATTGTTGCTTAGGATATAATATTGACCATATTTCTAGTTTTATTACAAGTATTTCTTTATTAACTAGGTAGGTTTAGTATTACTTTTTAGTGCCTATCCATTTTTGACCATTTTTCATAATACTGTACAGTACTGCATAATGTAACATATATTCTTACTGTTATTGTCTATTAATGATTGCCCATTTTTATAACATGCATAGCCAAGTAATATTTATTGTTCTTTCTTTTTGTTATGAGGCTTATTTATCATACTTATTATTGGTTGAATATTCTCGTAATGTTGCGGTTAATACTGTGCCGAGTTGTTTCTTTTTGGATATGTGTGGTAAGTCATTGAGCTCTTAGACTACTTTTTTGGTTGTAGGATAGTTAGTCATTATGATTACATGTATTTTAGCGGGATCCGGCCTGGGGGAGTAAGCCAGAGTGAATCCAGCCGGTCAGGAGGTAGCCCACCGTCGGTGCAACCCGAGACTACCGACCTTCCTGTTTGGGGGACAGATGAGCGGATCCGGGAGTAGGCTAAGTTGTGAAGCTCTTTGAGTACAATGGACCCTCAGTATGACCGTATCTGACCACAGGTGAAGGGTAGCTATAAGTCTTTTATTTTAGTATCCCGCGTTCCTTTAACCCTCCAGCCCCGGCTATGTATTCCATATATATTCCCCGAAATCCGGGGGTTTTGGCCGAAAAACGTCTACGCCTAGGCTACCGTATCTTTGTTATTCTGACTGCTTCCGCATTCCCGCGCATCCCCAAGCGTAGATGTATTTCGTACCTGTAGAATGGCATTAAGTAGAGCTCTCTAAGTCAACTGGTTCAGTTGTGATGATGATTTCATTGGAGATAACTTTCAGCCACTTTACACTACTTTTCGATACTTAACAATAACATACAGGCACACACGAACAAGCGACGCACTCCTTCTTGTGGTCGGAGATGCGGGGCGTCGGTCTAGCCGGCTGTTGTTTACATGCGTCGGACGTACGCCTCGCATACCAAGCTTACAGGCTTTGAGCTCATGGGTGTTTAAGAGCCCTTCCGGGTAGCTCGGGTGTGTTTTTTATGGGTGTTTAAGAGCCCTTCCGGGTCTGAAGGGTTAAGTACGCGGCACTTATGAACTTTGGAAACGGAAAACTGGTATAATTGGTGCGGGAACTTTCATTACGGTGTTGCTGAACAATTTGGGAGTCTAACACGTCACATGCTAACTATTATCCTTAAGTATTGCTTGAAAATGTCCATTCTGATTGCAGGTCTTGGGTATTACAGTGTACATTATTCTTAAGTATAAGTCAAGGCCCGTAGTTTCCTGTTTATTTCTTTGGGAGAGAGGGAATAATAGTTTGGAGGTTTCAAGATGTTCGTTCCGTTAGTTTGGCGATTTTGAGACCTTTCGTCTCATTTTGTTGTCAATATTAAGACTTTTCGTGCCCTTTAGGAGTCTATTGTTTCCTGGCGAGCAAGAGCGAGCCTCTAATTTTAGAGGAAACCGCCCTTCGGTCGGGACATTTTTCTACCGAAAAATTTACACATTTATCTTGAAAGGGGGTCTAGAGGGTGTTTTTTCTAAGCTTAATGGAGGTATAGCGAAGAAACTCAAAAATATATTAATAAATAAATATATAGACAAAGAAACAAGCAGTACTCCCTTAAGTGGACGCCCGCTCTACGTTATCTGCGGTAGGTCGGTCGTTATTTAGGCCACACGAGCTCTTAAGGGGGACAAATGTACAAATTTATCTTGAAGGGGATTCCAGGGAGTGTTTTTTTCTAAGCTTGATGGAAGGCTAGCGAGGACAATACAAAAAAAAAAAAAAAAAAAAATTATATATATATATATATATATATATATACATGCAGTATATATAATTATATATGAATTAATAGACCAAAAAAAAAAAAAATGCCCACCTCTCCTTAACTCCACTGACAGGCTACGTTAACCCTTCTACCTCATGCTTAGCCCCATGGAATCATATATCTGGAAGAGAATTTATGAATATAATTGTCTGTACATCAACTATAAAACAATGTACAGTATACTATAATTATTGTAGGCCTATTGGAAGGATTTTTTTTCTTTCCTATGGCTGTGTATGAAAGAGACAAAAAGCAGAGTGCCTGTAATGAGTGTCACCCCCAAAGCCGAAAGCGTGACAGGGCCGAATTCAAGGGACGTTGAGGTCGAAATGCCTAGACACAAGAAGTTTAAAGCAGTTTAAGTCAATCCACATAGTTATAGTTGCATAAAGAAAAACATAGGGGAGTGGCACAAATTTTGATATGTGACTGTACAAACAAGGCTTCTGTTGATTGGTCAGCTTGTCGGGTCTATGCTGGAGAGGCGCTGGTTGTTTACTTGAGTGGGACAATTAGCGGGAACAAGGGGCTGAACGACGTGGGTGATGGTGGTTGTCTTGCTAACTCCCCTGACAGGCTACGTTAACCCTAGCAGTATCGGTGATATCTTCTAGTTTGATTCAGACAGCTAAAAAGAAATTAGTGAGAAGAGGTGAGTTGATGAAATGCTTTTGATTCTACCCTTTCGAGACATACGGTATGGGGGGAACCTCCTCACACATGCGAACACCCCTCGATTTATGGGCGCTCTGTGCAGCTCCGATACAGAGCAATAAAATGAGCGGGGGTGAAGAACCACGGAGACGGTTGAGTGAGGCAAATGTCTTATAACTCAAGACTAATGGGGCTAAACATGAAAGAGAAGGGGGTCCAAAAGCCACCTCACCCCACCCTTTAATGCCTCTACATATTTTCCTCACCTCATTGACCTTGTCCTTGTGTGTTGGACTATAGTCTATTTTTTCCAGCTGATGGTAAATTGAATCCCTTAGTAGCTGATTTCTCGATAATTAATGAAAATATATGAAACTACTATGGCTGTGTGTCTTATTAATGCCAAGTTTTCATAATTAACATCATATTTCGCTACAAAATCTACCTTATAGCTGAGTAACAAAGATAGAAACAGGACAATTTACTCTCCGCTGAAAACAAAAAATAGACTATAGTAATCCATCCATTTTGGAGTAAGGGGTCGGGCGCAAGTTGGACTAGATAATAGTCCATCAGGCGCCTGGCCCGGAGAGACGATTAATATGAAGGGTGCGCCTGGAAGTGTGGTGGGAGGGCTTGTGGCTTTGGCTCCGCTGCATGTCTGCCTGCCGAGATAGGAACCTCTCCGGGTGGTCGGGGGCCGGGGGAGTGCTGGAGCGACCTTGGTGACCCTGGTCTCTGGGTCTTCTCCTGGGTGACCTAGATGTGTGTGAATTTGTGTTTTTTATCTGTGTTTATTCGTTGTTTTATGTTGTTTTTGTGTTTTCCCTGTTCTTGCTCTGTCTTGAGTCGGCTACCCCCAAAATGGGGATTGGGCCTGAGCATATAGATAGATAGATAGATAGTAATCCATCAGTGTCAGATGGCATTTATCAGTGACCAGGATAACGTATGTGTCAGTAGAGCTTTACCTCGAAAAGTTTGAACATAATTCATAATTTTTGGGGGTTAGAGATCCTATAGTAAGTTTTGATTCTTCTGCAATATATTTTGATTCTTCACAATATATTTTAGAATATTGTGTGGATTTGTTCATCAGTATATAAGCAAGATTTAAGGTTCATAAATGCATAATGCCTCGGTAGGACACAAAATGTCGGTTTGTAAGTTTCTTTATAACTATAGGATCTCTACTTGGGGTCAATGTATAAAATTGTCTAATGTCAGCCAAACCAACTGCTAAAAGCGTCGTATCCTTAAGGGATTTACCCTTTCTGTATCGGTGCCGTCTTTCTAACTATTCTGGCTACTTTTAGACGATTTTAGTCGGTATAAATAGGGCCTCCAGCAATTAACAGGCTTCGAACTATCTCATTTAATCCATTTTTACTACCAGAGATCCTTCATAAACTTCACAAAATCGTCTAACTATAGCTAGAATAAAGCGAAAAAGACGTCACCAGTACATAAGGGGTTAATAGTAAGATACACTTATGCAGAAGGGCTAAATATATCGCTTGGGTTACAAAGTTCGAAACATTGGGATCCATTTGTCGAAGCTCACTGTCTCGTTTTTATCGTGCGAAATTGTTTGGCTATTATTTTAACCCCTTAACCCTTACTGTACCGGCATGTCTTTTTAATTTAATTTTTGCTATATTAAGACGATTTTATGCCGTCTAAGAAGAATGTGTGGTAGTAAAAAGTGTTAAGTGAGATAGTTCAAAGCCTATTAATTGCTGGAGGCCCTTTTTTAAACTGAATACAATCTTCTAATTGTGTCTAGAATATAATGAAAAGGACGTCACTGGTACTGAAGGGGTTAAGGAATACGGAGCGTTCTTAACCCCTAACCATCGGGGGCGGACTTAAGTCCGTATCGAAAAACTTGGACTATGTGGCGGGGGCGGACTTTAGTCTGTGTGCAATATTGGCTCTGAGAGAGAGACGAGCGACGGGAGGAGCATGGGTTACCTCATGACTGCTCGCCACGGCAGCCGTGGACCGATTGAGATGTACTCCACATACATCCACCCTCACTCCCTCGTTACACATGTAATTATATACCTAAATGACCGTATTTTAGCGAGTTTGCCCTTCGGTTGCACGATCGTTGCAAGACAACCAGTGATCGTAGAAGGATGGTTCTGGTGTCATTGGAAAGCTCAATTATCGCCCTTTCACGGATACATACTTGTATTACGCTCTGGCTCTTGTTTATGCATGAAAAAGAGCACGGAAACAACGCCATTTATGGTAAAAAAAAAACCGCTGGGCGGCACAGTCAAATATACCGCCTAGGCCGCTCGTTGAGTGTTAACCCCTGATCAGCACGAAGACGTAATTGTCATCATATTCTGGTTGCCATGGGACGATTTTCTTTAGCTTGTAATCTACCTCCATGATACAAAGTGGTAAACACGATCTCAATAATCCCCCTATATAACAATGGTCCTTCCTAAACTGCATAAAATCGTCTACTTTTAGCCAGAATCAAAGGTAAAAAGGCGTCATTGGTGCTGAAGGTGTTGATACCGGTCACGTTAATCAACTAGGAGGATAACTATTTACGACAAATTATATGAGCGTTTACTAATGAAGCTTCGAGCCTCGCCCTTTCAGATTGAACCGATTTTTCAGCATGCAGCGTAATCGTGTCAAAATTGTTCGCCACGACTAAGACAATGGTACGAAGTTGGTGGCATATAAAACCTCAGTGTGCCGTCTGCCGTGCTAGAGGAAGGAGGGTCACAGGAAGTGAGTGTATTTGTTGCAACCCAGTTCTGGTCAGTGCTTTGTTTGGATACACCTACTCCTAACTGTACGTAATTTGCGTAATTTATGTCGACATTTATGTTCTCGTCTAAACACTTGTTAAGACGTGGGGTTAAGAATGGTCAGAACAGAGTTACATTAAATAACCTCACTAACGGGATGGACGGCTTGTGCTTGCTTCGTTCACTGGCCGACACTTCTCTTATTGTTATGAGGGTGAGTTGTGTTATTAGTCTCTCTCTCTCTCTCTCTTTGCCTGTATGATAGTTATGATGGTGAGTTTTTATTGGAGTCTTGATTTGTTCTGTCTCGTTATTTCTCTTTATTAACTTTAACTTACTCTCATCTTCTTGTTCGCACGCTTTTTCTCTCTCTCTCTGTATTATTCTGCTGCCTATGTATTTTTGAAATCCTGTATCATTGTATCTATTATATTATTTATTGTATAATTTTTATTTTGTGTGTGTTTGTGTGTGTATAATCAAAACCTAAGCGTACTGTACACTCACACGTACTAAAAAGTTGCTCAGGGTTGGGTTCTACCTTACCCTCCTCCACCCTGGGCAGGTGGAAGGGGGGAGTCGGGTCCAAGTCTACCCCACCTTCCACCCCCAAACTATCCCCAACTCCCCCACCATTCCTTCTCTGCTGCCAGTTAGATGATTAGCCACGCTTGTTCTCATGTTTTGTAAATTATAAAGTAGCTAAGCCATCATTGCACCCTCTTACAATGGCCAATATTTAAGATTATATTAGGAATCTAATAATACAATATGTATTTGTATTCTCAACATGAGTCTCTATACATAGAATGTGGGCTACACGAATTTTGGCTGTAGTGGTGCTCTCTCTCTCTCTTGTTTGTGTCTTAACTTGTTTTGTCTTTAGCTTTCTTTACGAACTCTAACTCTATATCTCTCTCTCTCTCTCTCTCTCTCTCTCTCTCTCTCTCTCTCTCTCTCTCTCTCTGTATAAGTAACCCGGGATAACACTTTGGAAAAACTGATGATAAATGCGCAGGCAGGCCTCACAATGTTATCTGGCGAACCTGGAAGGGAAGGGGTGGCGGGGTCTTCTAAAGGGAGCGTTCTTAAAACCTTCGTTGTTGTTTTTTCGGGATGCAGACGCCATTTTGTTGCCCTGCTACTGTACACTCGAGGATATAAATCGTGATCGCGAATTTATCCTGAACTAGATCGAATCTTGTCGTTAACCCTTTCAGGATACGATACCGTACGCATTTCTTTTCTGGTTTCTGGTTTTTATATAATATTATATACAGTATATATATTTTTTTTATTAAAGCGTTATTTCCACTTAGCGATTTTAATGAGTTATTTTGCTTTTTACTGTGTCGCCCCAGGCTTGGTTTGTTTATTTTGCAAGTTTCACATTATAATTTCACGAGACGATTTTATTCAGATAAGGAAGGGTATATAGAAGTCAGAGGGTTAATCGAGTCTTTACCGGTACCCTTATAATTCCCATATAGATCCTTCCTAAACTGTATACAATCGTCTAAAGATTGCCGGAATAAACTGCCAAAATGTGTCATTATCTTCAAACGGTTAATTATTGTCCCTATACTTACCTTTTGTTGGTTCATTTGGTACACTCCTGTGTAGCGGGAGGACCTGTACTTATAACGACTCGATAATTTAGTAATGTTACAATATATTTTTACATTTTACATTCACTAATAGTCCACTACTTACCTATATGAAGCGTGTAAGTTCTGTATGTTGGTGTCCTGGGTTCAAATCCCCGGAGGATCATATGTTTACATTAATTTAATTGGTCTTAAGAACGATATTAGTTAATGAGATGTTGAAGGGTTTATTTCCCAGACTGTAGGATAATCATTAATTTCGTTGGGAATTATTGGTTATAAGAGCGATATAGAAGGCAGGCATCGAAGTATTCCGGGTGGATGGGACACGTTAGCCTTGGTCGGCAACCCATCTAGGGGAGACAACCTTATACAAATCTGGGTGGATGGGACTAGTCAGCCTTGGTCGGCAACCTGTCTAGGGGAGTAAACCTGATACAAATCCGTACTGCTTATCTAAGTGTAAGGCAGGTTAGTGGATGGATTAGCCGAACACCACTATATAAAAATAGTGCTAACAAGATACATAGAGGGTCTCGGAGTCGGACGGATCCTAAATTGAGTGGTCAATTCTTTAAGTCCTTCAGTAAACTGGCTCGGATTGTCCCTCTTACAGTGAATAGGTCCGCTTGGGGGCCTTCTGTGTATGGCCACCCTCAATAAGGGGAGTAAGGCGTCCGGCAATAGATAGATAGAAGAGCGATATAAGTCAATGAGATGTTGAAGGATATTATTTCTCCGATTGTAACATAATCGGGTTGTCCTTCTCTCCCTACAAATGTCTGGAGAGGGCCGGTCGAGGGCTGGGGCTGGAGAGTCACTGGACTAATGGCCGGATTTGAGAAGATGCATGAACGCCACAAACTGTTGTGGCAAAACACATTTTGTAGCGCCCCCTCGTACGTAATGATGTAATTCTCGTGAAGGAGAGAGAGAGAGATGAATGCCACATATCATCCTAAGCCAAACCCATTTTGTAGGTAGCGCCCTCGTATATAATGTTGGTGCAATGTTCGTGAAGGTACTATTGTTGAGAGAGAGAGAGAGAGATGTTTGAGTGAAACATTCTTAAGCTAAACACATTTTGGAGCGCCCCCTCGTACGTAATGTTGTAACTCTCGTGAAGGTACTATTGTTGAGAGAGAGAGAGAAAGAAAGATGAATGCCACATATCATCTTAAGCTAAACACATTTTGTAGCGTCCACTCGTACGTAATGTTGTAATTCTCGTGTAACTGGTACTGCATGGGTTAAGCGGACACGAAGCCATTAAGGGGAGATGGGCCGTTTTTTCTGGTCCCCTTTCTTCCTCATGCTTATCCCAATGAGTTTTGAGATTTTAAGAGGTTTGCCCACATTAGTTTTTCGATTTTAAGACCTTTTGCCCCATTTCTTTGTCAATATTATGACCTTTCATGCCAAAAAAATGTAAAATTAATCTTGAAGGGGGATCTAATTGATGTTTTTTCAAGTTTGATAGAGGTCCAGGGAGGAAACTAAAAAATAAATTAATATATAAATAAATGGACCCCCCAAAAATAACCAGTCCCCTTAAGGGCCACTGAACATTTAGGTACTGTTGAGGTACTCTAGCCGCAGTCCGGAATATGCTGGAGCCCGATTATGCATAATTTAGGGCTGGTTTTGCATAATTTAAGGCTGGTGTTGCCTGGGGACATCTGCTGGTTATGGCTGTGTGAGAGCCATTATGAGAATTCTTACATCCCATGTCAATAATACAAAAATGTCTTTCAACAACAATTAAAATTACACAGTAAATAATATGAGGCCAGCTATGTCTTATGATTAGTTATTGTATTAATAGTTCCTTTGTTTACCTTTTGAGTATTACAACGCGTTTCGTATTTTAGTCTGACTATCATTAGATTCTGGCACTCCGGGTTCTTACGGTTACGTGGGATCCCCACGGTGATTATCGACCTGGAGTCTGGAACAGAGAGTCCTGTCAAGTGTGGTGGGGGAATATCCTCCTCCTTCTCTGTGAGTTCAGGTGTAAGACAGGGTTGTGTTCTAGCACCTACACTTTTCAACACTTGTATGGATTGGTTACTGGGCTGGACAGTTGGGCGGAGTCACTGCGAAGCTGACATAGGCAATCTCAGAATCACAGATCTTGATTTTGAAAATGACACAGTGACCCTAGCAGAGACGTTGGATGTTCTCAGATTGGCCCTGGAGGCACTACATGAGGACTCGCAGCCATTGGGTTTAAAGATCTCTTGGGCTAAGACCAAAGTCCAAACATTTGGTGACTTGTTGGATGATGCCGTTCAATCTGTCCATGCAAGTGGTGAGGTATTGGAGATCTTGGATAAGTTCCTCCATAATTACAGGCTAGCTATCGCTCGCCAGGAAAAAATCGACACCTTAATGGCACAATAGGTCTTAATATTGATAAATAAATGGGGTGACAGGTCTAAAAATCGCCAAACTAATGGACCGAACATCTTACAATCTGAAAACTAATGAGGCTAAACATGGGGGAGAAGGAGGTCCAGAAATACAGCAAACCTCTCCTTAAATCGCTTGTTGTTTTCAGCCAGTGTGGAAATAACCGGTTCAAGAGTATTTTTCCTTTTATTTGCTGTGTTCAGCAGAATCGGGGAGGGTTACGTGTATTTATTGATCGATTTATAAATTCATGTATTATTTTTGTTAGTGTTCTCCCTAGACTTCCATCAAGCTTAAGAAATCATCCCCAAGATCCCCCTTCTAGATAAATTTGTACATTTTTCGGTAGAAATATGTCTTGGCCGAAGGCCGATTCCTCCATAATTACAGGCTCGCTATCGCTCGACAGGAAAATATCAACACCTTAATGGCACAAAAGGTCTTAAAATTTATAAAGAAATGGGGTGACAGGTCTTAAAATCGCCAAACTAATGAACCGAACATATTACAATCTGAAAACTAATATGGGGCTAAACATGAGGGAGAAGGGGGACCAAAAAAACTCCCCCTCTCCTTAAATCGTTTGTTGTTTTCAGCCAGTGTGGAAATCGAGTATTTTTCCTTTTATTTGCTGTGTTTGGCAGAATCGGGGAGGGTGGGAGAGATTCTTGCCAGGCGAAATTGGTGTAGTAGTGATCGCGAATTCAATCCTCGGTTTGGGTACAGTTTAATGTAATTTATATAGAATGGATGTGTTTTTATTTAGGATTAAGGGGAGGTGGTTCGTTTTTCTGGACCCCTTTCTCCCTCATGTTTAGCTCCAATAGTTTGGAGATTTTAAGACGTTGGCTCCATTAGTTTTGCGATTTTAAGACTTCACCCCTTTTCTTTGTCAATATTAGGACCTTTTGTGCCATTTAGCTGTTGATTTTTTCCTGGCAAGCGATAGCGAGCCTGTAATTTTAGGAGGAATCGGCCTTCGGTCGGGATATTTTCAGTAAAAATAGATCTTGAAGGGGGGGTCTAGGGTGTTTTTCTAAGATTGATGGAGGTCTAGGGAGAAAACTAGAAAATACATTTATAATTGAATTAATTGACCAAAAAAACAGCCACGGTTCCCTTAATGTAATATATAATGGATGAATTACATTTAGGATTAATGACCGTATTATCTTGCAGTGTCTGTGTGAAAACTATGCTGAACTTGAATATGCTATGTTAGACTATGCTGAACAAATGTACGTTTTGTTATCATTTAATACTATGCTGTATTCTTCTTTACTATGCTGAACTTAACTATGCTATGTTAAACTATGCTGAAATAAGACCAGGTGTTATGATGTAATTTAATACTATGACACTACAGTATATGTAATGCTGTATTCTTCCTTTTTATGCTATGTAAACTATGCTATGTTAGACTATGCCTGAAATAAGACCAGGTGTTATGATGTCATTTAATATTATGCCACTATAATTTAACGTTGTACTCTTCATTGCTATGCTCTTTAAACTATGCCTATCCTGAAGTGACTATGCTGTGTTAGGCTATGCTGAAATAAGACGAGGTGTTATGATGTCATTTAATAGTATGCCACTATATGTAATGATGTATTCTTCCTTGCTATGCTATGTAAACTATGCTGAACTCGACCATGATTTGCTGTGTTTGACTATGCTTAAATTATATTAGGCATAATGTCATTATGCTATGCCACTATATATAATGTTGTATTATTTTCTATCTATCTATCTATATGCTCAGGACCAATCCCCACTTCTCCTATTTTATTTGTATTTTCTATTTTTTTATTTTTTATTCTTATTTTCTATGCTATGTTAACTATGCTGGCCTTGGCTATGCTATGTTAGACTATGCTAAATTCGCTTGTGAGGCAACGTATGTGGTGGCGTTTAAATGGTGGTATTGGTTGATTGGGCAAAAACTGCAGCAATGTGTTGTTCGCCCAGTCGACCCTTAAGGCAGCGAGTATATTAAGGGCAACCCAGTTCTGACAAAGACATAAAATGGCGGTATTGAATTTCGATTGATTGTTACGGTACAGGCATATGTACTACCTCTTATGTACTATTGATTGTTACGGTACAGGCATATATACTACCGCTTATGTACTATTGATTGTTACGGTACAGGCATATATATACTACCTCTTATGTACTCTTGATTGTTACGGTACAGGGCATATATACTACCGCTTATATACTCTTGATTGTTACGGTACAGGCATATATACTACCGCTTATGTACTATTGATTGTTACGGTACAGGCATATATACTACCGCTTATGTACTATTGATTGTTACGGTACAGGCATATATACTACCGCTTATGTACTCTTGATTGTTACGGTACAGGCATATATACTACCTCTTATGTACTCTTGATTGTTACGGTACAGGCATATATATACTACCTCTTATGTACTCTTGATTGTTACGGTACAGGGCATATATATACTACCGCTTATGTACTATTGATTGTTACGGTACAGGCATATATGCTACCGCTTATGTACTATTGATTGTTACGGTACAGGGCATATATGCTACCGCTTATGTACTCTTGATTGTTACGGTACAGGCATATATGCTACCGCTTATGTACTCTTGTTAATTCGTCAAAATTGTGGTGGTGGTGGACGTGGTATGGCGATGGTGGTGGTAGTGGTGACTGAATAGTGGTGGTGGGTGGTGCTGGTTGTAGTGTGGTGGTGGGTGGTAGTGACTAATGTTGGTGGACATGGTGGTGGTGGTGGTGGTGATGTTAGTTGTGGTGGTGGTGGTGATGTTAGTTGTGGTGGTGGTGGTGGTGGTGATGTTAGTTGTGGTGGTGGTGGTTGTAGTGGTGGTGGGTGGTAGTGGTTGTAATGTTGGTGGATGTGGTATGGTAGTGGTGGTGATGGTGCTGTTAGTTGTGGTGGTGGTGGTGAGAGGTTCAAAGGACGAGGGGGCAAGGGAAATCAAGAGCATCTGGAGGCGATAGGGAGACACAGAGAGAGAGAGAGAGATATATATGAGGGGCTTGAAAGAGAAAGAAACTAGAGAGCTCCATATAGCCCCAACCGAATGCTTAAAAAAAAGATAAATTGATGAGGAAGTAGAGAGAGAGATCGCGAGAGAGTGAGAGAGACGAGGCACATAAAAGAGACACTACAAAGCTCCGTACTGCCCCAAGCGATTAATTAAATAAAAGGAACTATGAAAAAACGGGTTGTGAGCTGGAGGGAGGGCAGGAGCCGTAGAGTTAGTTATATGAAGCATAGGTCAAGAGGGGAGAGTGGAAGGCAGGAAGGTTAAGAGGAGATGGGGGTTTTTCTAGACCCCCTTCTCCCTTATATTTAACCCCATTAGTTTTCAGATTTTGAGATGTTTGCCCCGTTAGTTTGTCGGTTTTTGACACCTTTCGCCTCATTTCTTTGTCAATATTAAGACCTTTCGTGCTATTTAGGTGTCTATTCCTTTCCTGGCGAACGATAGTGAGCCTGTAATTTTGGAAGAACCGGACATTTTGCTACCGAAAAATGTACAAATTAATCTACAAGGGGGATAGGCTATAATTGATGTTTTTTTTTAAAGTTTGATGGAGGTCTAGGGAGGAAACTAGAACAAATAGTGAATACATGAACAAATCGACCAAAAGGTGAACCATCCCCCCCCTTACAGTAAACTCCTAAAGCCTTATGTGGACTGTTAAAGCAGACATTCAACTTGGACATTGTATATTCAATCCGTACACTATAGTCAACGCTTAAGCCCTTCTGCAACGACGTCCATTTTATTTTATTTCTTAGCTATATCTAGACGGTGTTTATTCAATTTAAGGGGGATGGTTCACTTTTTGGGCGATTTTTGCATGTATTCATTATTTTTCTAGTTTCCTCCCTAGACCTTCAAATTTAAAAACAAAATCCATAAGACCCCCCCTTCTAGATTAATTTGTACATTTTTCGGTAGAAAATTTCCCGGCCAAAGGCCGGTTCTTCCAACATTACAGGCTCACTATCGTTCGCCAGGGAAAAAATCAACACCTAAATAGCACGAAAGGTCTAAATATTGACAACGAAATGGGGCGAAAAGTGCTAAAATCGCCAAACTAATGGGCCGAACATCTTATAATCTCAAAACTAGTGGGGCTAAACATAACGGAGAAGGGGGTCCAGAAAAACGGTCTGCCTCCCCTTAAGCATGGCCTCCATCAATTAGCTACATTTGAACTCAATATTTTGAAAGAGACCATGTGTAACGCTACCAGAGAGAGAGAGAGAGAGATCACCATGGTAACGTCAATAACAGTACGCTATTGGGTAAGAGCATAAGGTGCGTAGGTTTGTCGTGGATATATCTATATCTATCTATTTATCTATCTAATATATATATACTGTATATATATATTTATATATATGTAAGTATATATAATTTCATATTGTTTTCACCAACCCACCAATTAATTTACAAATATACATAACTAATGAAATCAATGCAAGTAAATCGCTCGTCAAAAACATATTATACAAAATGAGAGCATGTATTACAATTACTATATTATCAATGCCTATATCACGGTCTCTATACAGTACATAATTATACCACGACCATTGACCCATAGAGAATACCGGTAGGTTGGGGGTGAATTTGGTATAATGCTGGAATTAATACCACGAAATCGTGATTACATAATAGGATCTGTGGAAGTTGGAATATGGAATTAAATTATTTGATTGCCTACCTTGATTCCTAGACACCTTACATACCACATTCTTGTGGTATTTGGGGCTCCGTGAAACGATCTACGTCTTTCACTCTGCTCTCTCTCTCGCTCTCTCTCTCTCTCTCTCAAAAAAAAAAAAAAAAAAAACAAAGGAAAAAAAAATAATATATATATATATATATATATATATATATATATATATATATATATATATATATGTATGTATGTATGTATGTATGTATGTGTGTGCACTGTACAGTATGTATATATATGTATATTATACTGTATATATATGTATGTATGTATGTGTATATATATATATATAGTTTGTAAGGCCAGACTGCCTAGTAAGGACCTTCAGGTCTGTGTATCTATGTAGCTCTCTGACAGCCTGCCCCTTCCTTCCTTCTTTTTTTCTTCTTTTTCTTCTTTCTTTTAAAATTAATTGTCTTTTCACATCCTGTCGCTCACAATTTGTTCTTCCTCTCTCTCTCTCTCTCTTACTTTACTATCCTATTCTTCCACTATGAACTGTCCCTGTCTAGTAGTATTAAGTCCGGACCGCCTAGTTGGGACCGCAAGGTCTGTGTGATATGAGTATCATGTGTAACTCTGTGCAACTCTCTCCCTTGTCACCCATTATCAGCTTCCCAGTAGTACGTATAATGGGAGAAGGAAGGTGATTGGTCAAGTGGCGGTGGGGAGCTTCAAAGGGCGCGTTCTTATTGGCTGATTGGCGCTTAACCCCTTTTGTCCCGGGGACGTCTTTTTTTACATTATTCTAGCTACAATTAGACGATTTTACTCCGTTTAAAAAGGGCCTCCAGCAATTAACAGGCTTATCTCTAGCTCATTCACCATCTTTTACTACCACAGATCCTTCTTGAACTGCACAAAAACCGCTTATATATAGCTACAGTATAGTTTTAAAAAAAAACGTCGCCGGTACAGAAGGGGTTAAGGGGGATAGGCGTATTTATTTGCTCAATTATTTATATGTTATTTAAATAATTTGTGTTTGTTTCCTCCCTAGACCTCCATCAAGCTTACAATAAAACAAATGTACCCCCAAGACCGCACTTCAAGATACAGTACATTTGTAAATTTTTCTATGGAAAAAATCCTCCCAAAGTTACAGGCTCACTGTCGCTCGCCAGGATAAAATCGACATGTAAATGGCACGAAAGGTCTTAATATTTAGCAACCGGTCTTGGTCCTGGGCATTTTTCTATCGAAAAATTTACACATTTATCTTGAAGAGGGGTCTTGGAGGGTGTTCTTTAAATCTTGGTGACTGTATAGGGTTGGAAACTAAAATGATAATATAAAGATACCGGTACATAAATGAGTAAATAAATATGCCCATCCCCCTTAATGGATGATGATTTTATTCTCTTCGGAAACTCTCTAATGTCCCCTGACCAATTACTGGGTCTCTTTGTACTCGGTGCAGCCTATATCACTTCCTACCGGGAACACGTATAGGGGAGTTTTATCTGCTAATGTGATCAAAGAGAGTGTGTGTGAGAGCGGAAGAGTGAGAGAGAGAGAGAGAAAGAGTGCGTGTGTGTGTGAGAGAGAGAGAGTATGTGAGGTGAGAGAAAGAGAAAGAAAAGTGTGAGTGCGATTGAGTTTGTTACAATGAGTTACACTTATTACTTACTACTTCAAAGACCTTGCAGTTCGTTCCAGTAAGATTCTGTAGGAGTAAACAGGAATAAGTTTAAATTTGCAACACCCATTGGAAAATATATACCAATACATCAACATTCGTCCTGTTAACCCCTTCCGGATCTGACGCTTTATTCTGGCTCTTATTAGACGATTATATTTAGACTAGGAAGGGTATATGGAAGTCCGAGGGATAATTGGGACAGTCTTAACCCTTTTAATTCCCACCGATCCTTCCTAAGCTATATAAAATCTTCTAATGATAGCCAGATTATACTTAGACTAGGAAGGGTATAATGTGAAAGTCAGAGGGATATTTAAGACAGTCTTTACTTTTTAATTCCCACCGATCCTTCCTAAGCTATATAAAATCGTCAAATGATAGCCAGAATAAACTGTCGAAACGTGTCATGATCCTCAAGGGGTTAGCTAGGATATCATGAATTTGGCTGGATTGGTTAGGTCTGTTTTAGTTTGCAAGTTTTACATTTTAATTTATAACTATACCCTGTTTCTTTTCATCTGACGGTAAATTGAATCCCTTAGCAGCTGATTTATCGATAGTCAAGGCAACAATATGAAACTACTATGTCTCTGTATCTTATTAACGCCAAGTATTAATAATTAACATCTTGATTAGCTACAAAACTCTCAATATATCTGAGAAATATTGATGGTAACTTTGCAATATACCATCAACTGGGAAAAAATAGACTGTTTAATTATAATTTCCAGATAATAATTGTATTCAACATTATAATCAATATATTGTAATTCGTAATATCACCAACCCACCAATTTAAATACAAATAAACCTAATTAATTAATCATGGAATTAATTAATAAATGCTGACATATGACGTAATTTTGAGTCTATTGGGGATACTTTAAAGCCTTTGTTACCATCAGGGGTATTTATAAACCTTTAGTTTAGTTACTTCAACCTCTGCAGTTGTCTTTGAGTTAGCTGGGGGGCAGAAAACTAATTTTGGAGCGGTAATTATAAGAGTGAGAGAACTATTTCTTATTGCTAATCTGGCAACCTCTGCGTCATATGTGCGTGAAAGGGTTAAGGGGGTAATATTTTCTGTACCCCCTTCTTCCTCACACTTAGCCCCATTAGTTTTGAGATTTGAAGAGGTTCGCCCCATAAAAATACACAAGTAAAATATATATATAAAGGCTCTCCATATATCGTTGTGTAAACAGCAGGATTCACATTTTTTCTTCTCATTTCCTCATTCATGTGGAACTCATTATGTCCCTAATGACTTCCCGGTCCAGGTATTTTTCACGCCTTTGTCCATCACTTTAAATTTTTGATAAAAAGCTTGCCTGGAGAGGTGTGTATTTTGTGTCAATGAGCGCGCCATGGTAAAAGAATCAGGGAAGCCTCTTTGGATGCGCGTTCTTCATCATAGGAATTTTGTACTTGCTCATTATAGTGGCGTACCTTGTGTGTGTGTGTGAGAGAGAGTAAGTGTGTATGTGTGTGTGTGTAATTTATCAACTAAAATTTCATGGTGAGGTATAAATCAAAGAAGTATTTTTTGTTTTTCTAGAACAAAACCCTTATTCAAAAACAGGAACGAAGATAATCTGTACATATTAAATGGAGAATCGAAGAGCGTTGTTTCGAGAAATTCGAACTTAATACAAAATCCACATACGTATCATAAAACAGATATATAAAATAAGAGCGAGAAAAAAAAGGAGGTACTGATATATCATTGCCCCAACATAAGCCAAATAGTAGAGAGAGAGAGAGAGTAGGAAGAAACGAGGCCGAAGGGAAATAAATGTGAAGGTATTGGCAAGATGAAAACAAAACTAACAAACAAAATATCAGACAACAGAGACCTATCGAAAGAGAAATAGAGCTACGTAAGAAGAAAGATGAGGAGCAAAATATTATGAACGCTTGCAAAAAAAAGAATTAACAATAAAATAAAACAGTCTCGCTATAACATCATGTAGCATCTTCTCTAGGCTTTAGAAGAAAAAAATAACTTGCAGATCTATTATAGTCATACCTTCCAAAGTTTGTAAAGATTGTTTCCAATTTTGACCTTATCTCTATAAATATCTTTCATGGCCCAAGCGTCACATTCTGTATGCTAGTCATTCAATAGAGATTCTTCAGCGGTATGAATAATGCAATAGTCGGCCACCACCGTTTCCTATTACAGTATATAGATTCGGTTTTAGATTTCTGGGAGTTTTTTTTCCTTTGTATTATTCATTTATGCATTTTGTTTCTAATTTTCTCCCTAAGCCCCCATCAAGCTATAAAAATAAATAATAATGTCCCGAAGACCCCATTTCAAAATCAATTTGTATATTGTTTCCCGACCAAGGTCGACACCTAAGTGGCACGAAAGGTTTTAAAGTTGATTAAATTAGAACGAAAGGTCATAAAATCGCCAAACTAATGGAGCGAACGTCTCAAAATCTCACAGCCTCCGGGGCTATAAACATGAGGGAGAAGGGGGCCCATTCCACATAGATTGTTCAGCCGTACTCCCGTTTTTCACCACAAGGAGGTGGGGGAGGTAGTCGCTTTTTATGGACCCCCTTCACCCTCATGTTTAGCATATTTGGTTTGAGATTTTGATTTTGTTCCGTTAGTTTGGCTATTTTGAGACCTTTTGCCCTATTTCTTTTGTAATGTTTAGACCTTTCGTGCCACTTAGGTCTCGATTTGTTTTCCTGGCGAACGATAGTGAGCCTGTAATTTTGGAAGAACCGGACTTCGGCCGGGACATTTTTCTATCGAAAAATGTACAAATTGATCCACAAAGGGGATTTAATGGATGTTATTTTTAAGTCCACGTAGGGTTTCATGCCAACTTTGCACCATCGAACTATTCCGGAATGAATGTAAATCATCCAAAACTAATTACATGTTGCCTACAAGAGGTAGAGAGAATTTACATTTACTCTGATCTCTCTCACTCTCTCTCTTTCTTTGTCTGTCTGTCTTTCTGTCTTTCTTTCTTCTTTCTTTCTCTCTCTCACCTTCAATGTTAGCCTTCTCAAATGTTTCTTTAGTTGTCTGTGTATTGATTTATATCAAATTAATGGTATTTATTGTGTTATTGTATTATATTTTGTCTACCCTCTTCTATATAATCTATCCTCTCTCTCTCTCTCTCTTTTTCAACAATTCACCCCAGGTCATACAACTTCCATACACTTTTTTTCCCTCTTCTTTTGCATATTTATTCGACGCTCTCTCTCTCTCTCTGCCTTCCTCCTCATCTCTCCATTTCTCACCCTTTTGGTTCCATCCATATATATTTTTTGTACTGAAACCTTGTTATTTTATTTTACCTGTGCTGTGTCTGACTTTCCTCATATCTCGGTTGACATGTACAGTATATCTTCCTTTATGTAGATACTTTTTTGACCTATCGTTTTTTTTTTTTTTTTTTTTTATCCTCTCTCGTACTTTGATTTTGTATTTTCATCGTGTTTTAGCAGTTAATTATTGTTGTACCCCAATCTTCGTACTTTACTTTTAATATACCTGTATACTGTATCTTCATTAAGGAGAGATGAACCATTTTCTTTTGGTCTATTAATTCATTTATTCATTTATTTTTTTAGTTTCCTCGCTAGACCTTCATCAAGCATAGAAAAACACCCCTAGAGCCCCTTGCAAGATCATTTTTTACATTTTCGGTAGAAACATATACCGGCCGAAGGACAGTTCCTCTTAAAATTTCAGGCTCGCTATCGCTCGTTAGGAAAAATATCGACACCTAAATGGCAAATAAAAGGTCTAAACATTGACAACGAAATGGGGCGAGAGGTGTTAAAATCGCCAAACTAATGGGCCGAACGTCATATAATCTCAAAACAAATGGGGCTCAACACGAGGGAGAAAGGGGACCAGAAAAACGACCCATCTCCCCTTAAACATAATTTGCTAATACATTTCTTCTAAGTGGATCTTATATTATTATTGAGGCTAGAGAGAATGGTGCAAAATAAGAGACCTGAGAGTTTAGTATTTATATTATTATTAACATTATTACCGGTATTATTATTATTTCCGGTATTTTTATTATTATTATTATTTGTATATTTTTATTCAACAACAATTTGAATGATCTTATCAACCCATTTTGGTCCGTCATGTTTTATATATTCGCGTTTTCTCTTCCCCAATCCGCATATTATTTTGCTACCTCATAATTATTTCATAAATGTTTATACATATTTTAATAATGCATCACTTAGCTCTACTCCCACTAGTTCTGTATATTTTGATAGAACTAAACTTAAAGATGCCCTTAAATTCCTCCTTTTCAATACTTATGTTAGATTCGGGCCGTACATTTTCAAACAAATATTAGGAATTCCTATGGGTGGAAATGCTAGCTCTTTAATTGCAGACTTATTCTTGCTTGCTTTAGAATTTAAATATATAAAAGACTTAGTTGACAGTAGCAAGAAAAATAAAATCCCAGAAAAATTAGCACTTGCTAAACTGTTAAGTAATAATAGTAGATATATTGATGATATTCTTGTTTGCAATTTGTTAAATTTTAATCAAGTTGCTAAACTTATTTACCCTAATTCTATTCCCCTCACACAATGTAACGTAAATTATAAAGTTGAAAATGTTCTTGATATAAATATAGAGATTGTTAATGAACAGTGCATACTTAAAGTATATCACAAAGTTGATGATTTTAATTTTAACGTAATAAACTTTCCTTTCCCTAGTAGTAATATCGATAGTAAAATAACTTATAATTGTTTTTATTCCCAATTAATAAGATTTTGTAAAATCTGCACTAAAGTAGATGACTTTTGGGCTAGAGCTAGGTTACTATACAGACTCTTAGTGGACAGAGGTTTTGAGGCAAGTAAATTGTTCCATAAATTTAATCTTTTTAGGGTCAATTATTGTGACTGTATTCTAAAATTTGACATCAATAATTTTAATCAAGCATTTTTAACTTGAAGTTTCTTGTATAACCTCTGCTTACTTTTTGTCTGTATTTATTGTTTATCTTTTTCTTTTTCTATTATTAATATTAATATTGATGATTTTTTAAATTTATTGTTCTTGTTAAAAGAGTACTCTTTGTTTAAATCTGTTGTTACTTCATATTTTGCAATTATTTGTCTTTATATTATATGTATTCATTGTCGATAGTATCAATTGCTTACTTTTGCGATTTCCTTAGTTTATTTGTGCTATAAATGTAGGTTATTTGTAGGGTAGTTATTGATAGGGGTCACTTGAGGCATGCTATGCTTACAGGTACCTACCCGATAGCACTATCGTTAGTGAGTGCTGTACTGTATTTTATATATTATTTTGTAATAGTATAGATATCTTATCAATATTTGTATTTTGTACTATTGTTAATGTCTTGTCATGTTGCAAATTTGATTTTAAATAATATTTTGACATTTAACACTTAGTTTCTTTATTCATGCAGAGTTTAGTAAAATTTGCCAGAACGTCCCGGACTTCCCAAACTTGACTACTTCCTTTAACGTGACGATAGTGCGTTGTTATATGTGCGATTAGTTTGCTTGGGAAACAGATTAACTTGCTCATGTAGTAATGTACACCCTATGTGGTGGATTGTGTTCTTTTATTTAATAATTTTCATTTTAGTAAGCGTTGTTTCCACATAGCGATTTTGATAATTTAATTTGACTTTATATTGTCCTTGTCCCAATTTTGGTTTGTTTAGTTTGCAAGTTTTACATTTTAATGTTCATATTTTATTTTGTATTTCAATTGCATTTACCTGTGCAATAATTATTCTGTCAACTGCACCTCTGTCGCTGTCCCCATGTATTTTTATGAAGTCCATGTCCTTTCTTTTATTCTGTGTTTTCCCCATTTCTCCGTTTTCTGATCGAGTGTTTTTACCTTGTTGCTTTGTTATTGTTGGCGTTTTCCCGTTTTCTTTTATTTATTTATTTTATTGCCGGTGTTTTTCCCTTTTTTTCTTTCTCTTTGTTTATGTTTTTTATCCTTTTTTCGTGTGGTTTGTTATTCGGAGAGAGAAAAGGAGAGAAAGATTAAAAAGCCGGTGACTCTCCTTAATATAATCCTCCAATGAGTTCCTGGTGGTACTAATTAGTGATTTTCAGAATGTTTGCCCATAGATTTCGCCAATATTTTATCTTTGCTGTGTTGTCTTTAGCTCAGACCACTTCTATATATTTATTTATTTATAATATTTTATTTTTATTGATTTATTTTATTATTGTTTTTGTTCAGCCTGTATTACAAAGTTTTCCCCCTTTCATCTCCTCTAGCCATATACATAGTTTTTTTTTTGGTATTATTCTATTTTTTCATATATTTATTTTTATTCATGTATGTATATTTGTGAACAGCCCATATTGCCAAGTTTCTCCCCTTTCATCTCCTAGGAATGTGTATAGTTTTGTTTTATAGTTTATAGTATATATATATATTTATTTATTTCATCTATTTATTTATTTATGGACAGCCTATATTGCCAAGTGTTTACCCTTTTCATTTCTTCTAGGAATGTGCATTGATGTTTTTAATATATGCTATTGTATTTATGTATTTACATATTTGTTTATTTCTGTGTATATTTTCTGGAGAGTTTCATCTCTTCTAAGAATGTGTATAGGTGTTGGTATTATATTTAATTTTATCTAGTTTAATTTTCGCATGTGTTCATAATATTTCGCTCCCCATCTTTCTTCTTTCGCAGCTCTATTTCGTTCAATACGTCTCTGTTCAGATATTCTGTTTGTGTTGTTTTTGTTCTTGGCAATACCATCACATTTCTTACCCTTAGGTCTCTTTTCTTGCTACCTTTTCTCTCTCTCTCTCTCTCTCCCCTCGCTCTCTACTTTTTGTCTTATGTGGCTGCATTCTTTTACTCTCTCTCTCTCTCGCTCGCTCTGTTAACTTCCTATTCAACCTTTATTAATGTTTATATTTCAACACCTTTTGCCTACCCTAGAGATCTTATAGTTGCAGAGAGCGGCCAACTATTTCCCTCTCCTTACACTCCGATACCTCCACCTCCATATTTACCCTTTCAAGATCCAATACACATTTCTTTTTCTGTTTTCGGTTATTATTAGGCCTTTCTACTCAGATTAGGAAGGGTATATGGAAGTCAGAGGGTTAATTGAGATAGTCTTTACCCATGTCATTCACACTGAACCTTCTTAAGCTGCACATAATCGCCCAGAATAAACTATCAAATTGCGTAACAATCGTGAAAGGGTTAAACCTTTTGCAATACTGGTACGGGATATATTGTTTGATCTTTGGAAGTCCATTTCAATTGATCAAAATTAATGTTAAACCTCATTCTTTGATAATGGCGCCCAAATAAAAGAATGGCCACTCTTTCTTAACACTTTGGTGAACGTCTTGGGGGTTATTATGGTATTTTGTTGAATTATTAGAGGTTTTTATTTGTTTTAACCATTTTCGAACAATGATTTTTGGTTTACCCGCTAGACTTGGAAAAACGCCTCTCCAAACCCCCTTCAAACTAAAAAACCGTCCCCCAGACCCCCTTCAAGCTAAATGTGTACTCAAACGTTTCTAGAGGTAACCTACCTCTAACATCTAAAACATTTCATTGTATTATCCCTAATTGAGCAATAGAAAGGGTTGAAAAGTATGTGCAATGTATGTGTATACAATCATTACCTAATTTATGAGCAAAACAAAATCAGCCAAGCCTTCAAATTTGGCTGTAACGCATTATTCAAGTGCACAAAGTTGGTTAAATATTCATGGAACTGGTCTGCAAAATGGCGAGCATTTATAACACTATTTGGAAGTGCCATGTTGTTTAAAAGTTGAAAGAAATATATCTAAAGAAAACTCAAAATTAGTCCTATGTCAGAGTTCGCATTTCTTTCATAGTGACCCTTCAAATGGAGAAAGAATCGTTTTCGTTCTTCCTTTTGGGTAATAAGAAAACGCTATGCCAGCTTTTTATGGGTAACTAAAACAATTTATATATATTTATGAATGTTTGCATATACAGTAATTGGACGATGGATTTGGGAGGTAGACATTTCAGATGGGTATTTTTGTGGTTATATTATTATATACTGTAGAAAGGAGGATAGCTAAACAAAACAAACTTGGACATTTTCCTTATTTCCTTATTTCCCTTTTTTTTCATTGCAGAGAATCAATAGTAGCCTATCTATAATTATACTGTATATATATATTAGTACGGTTGCAGTGCTTATAAAGTACATAGCCTAACATCAAAATGATCAAAATTTCTATCCACCATAAATTTATGTAACGTCTATAGCTTTACTCAATAGTGATGTAAGCCTACAGCTCCAACTTCTTTATAGACTAATTTGTGGCTAGTAATCAAAATTTGCAGGAAATTAATCAATACATTTATATATATTTACTACGTAATTTTGGTTAGTTTGCCACTACAAATCTTCTGCTCCATGTAAGTATGTCTTTGGAAGCGAAAGTATCAACCAACATCCTTCTTAACAACACCAATAGGTCCCATTGGAATTAATAAAAGCAAATATGAAAGAAATACAGAAGTTATGTATTTGTCTCTCCCCTATCCTCTGAGACCGAGTACTACATGAACCAGACATAAGGACAAATAATCATATTGCTTCTATTCGAAAATAGTTGCACAAAGAGAGAAGGCCCACATTTGTAATCTTAACATATGTTTCCGTCCCTACTGGAGATTTGGTGAATGGGAGATATATTTGTATTATTATTATTATTATTATTATTATTATTATTATTATTATTATTATAATTATTATAATTATTATAATTATTAGTATGTCTGTCAGTCCTTACTCCCACAAGGAGTAGTGAGGATCAGCAAGAGTCACAAGAAAGGACAAATAGGTGATAGGAGAAAGACACATATAATTAATATTATTGTAATTCAATAATAATTATAGTACTTGTGACAGCATGTCCGAAATAAGGATAATCTTGCTCCCTTGAGCATTAAGTTTAATATGACAGCTGCCTACTTAATATTTCAATATAAATTTATACAAAGGAATTAACACTGTGAATTATATTTATTTATATCTTATATATATATATATATATATATTTACATTAACCCATTGCCTGCGCGATACATTCCCGATTGCCATGGCAATATACAGCAATTTACAGGCTTTTAAAGCCTCTTAAAGCCTGTAGAATTGAGTGCAAGGGAGCGGGAGCACGATAGGCCACACGTCCTTCCTCCAGCCAGCCGGCCGCGGCAGTGAGGGATCTGAGTCATGCTCTCGTGAGATATACAGCGCTGCCAAATGCAAATGTAGCGCGACTTTAGCGATAATTGCTCATTTTAGTGAATGTCTATGGTAGCTCTGCGGATGTAGCCCGCGAGCTGCGAAGCTCGTTTTGATGTAATTTTGAAGCTATGCTCTTTTAGTTTTTGGCTAAACGCATTTCATTACATTCAGACACTTGACTAATCAATCAGGAGTGCCTGAATGAGCCCTATTATGGCGGAAATATGCCCGCAGCCAAAGTGTTAAACAATGGTCTTTGATAACACTATTTCCATTAAGCTTATTTGACAAAAGTATATATATATATATATATATAATAGCAGTTTTATGTATTAAATATATATATATACCGGTATATACTGTATATATATATATATATATATATATATATATACACATATATATATATTGTTTTCCTGACTAGCGGTATTTAATTTATATCTGAGGGTCTTGGGAGTATTATTCTTTTAGCTTAATGTAGTTCTAGGGAGGAGACCCAAAACTAAATATACAAATGAATAATTTAAATTCCCCCCCCCCCCCCCCTTAATCAAACACTTATAATCAGTTAGTGACATTAATAACACTCGTTAAAATATCAACGCTCTGAGTATCATATATAACAAATATATATTTTGTCAAAACCTTAGACGATTTTTTTTAATCAGAAGGTAAATTTAACATTTAATTATAACTCGATTCCCACAGATACTTAACTTCTAAACTTAATTGATTGTTAAATAAAAAAATAATGCAATTAAAGAAAGCATTATTTTATACTGTAAGAATAACATAATATACAATATAACGCTATATTAATTACATAGTATTAACCCGTTCAGAACCGGCGACGTCCTTTTCATCATATTCTGGCAACGAATTGACGATTATATTGTGTTTAGAAAGGGCCTCCAGCATATAACAGCCTTCGAACTATCTCACCAAACCCTTTTTACTAACACAGACCCTTCTAAAACTGCACAAAAGCGTCTAAATAGCGCAAAAAAATAAAAAAGACCGCCGGTACAGAAGGGGTTAATTTATTCAGATGCTTCTACCGAACAATACAGTAATTCCATAATCTCCTGAGCTTCAATGTCAGACAAAGAAGAAATAGAAACAACAACACCAACAACAATAACAACATGTTATAGAAATGGCACTCTAATATATGAATCTGTTTACATTTATCGAGACACTTTTAACAGACATGAATAATCCCATAATCTTCAGAGCTACATTGCCGGATTAAATGCAATACAATGGAGACAATACTAATATATTAATACGGAACACAGCCTAGCCTTCGCTCAAAGGGACTAAAGTCGGTGTCACACGAGCAATTTTTCCGTCAAATTTTACAGGCATTTGTAGTCTGGCATGTTGAAATTATAAGTTCCATAAGAGTTAAGTTACCTAACATGATCTAACCCCTATATAGTTTCCGATTCCAATACGAAAGAGCCTCAAAGTAGTAGGAGAAAAAAACTTGCTCATCGAAAATTGCCGGAAAAAGCGCTCGTGTGACACCGGCTTAAAGCTTTTCACTTTATTTTATGGTGGAAGATTGTAACACAGGAGAAGAGTGATGAAAGTGTTGGAGGAGGGGTGGGGTGGGGGATGGAGTGTTGAAAGTGTTTGGGTGGAGGGGAGTGATGGAGCGATGAAAGTGTTGGGGGGGGGGAGGAGGGGGGAATGGAGTAAAGAAAGTGTTGGGGAGGAGAGGGGATGAAAGTGTCGGGGGAGGGGGGAAATGGAGCGATGCAAGTGGGAGGGGGAGATTGGAGTGATAACAGTATTGGGTGGGGGGGGGGGGGGAGAGAGAAGGTGAACAGGGGTGTGGAGCAGAGAAGGCTTACTATACAGAGGATTATAATCTAGACAAATTTATTAATTTTTCGGTATACTGTTAGCTTAAGAAGGAGCTCTAAGAATCAAATGGGAAACACAACCAATAATAATAATATCAATATCGATACTAATAATGATAATAATAATGATAATACTAATACTAATGATGATAATAATAATAATAATAAAAATAAATATATAAATATAATACATTAAATATATCGATCAGTATCACCACGAAGAGTTGTCCAAATACTGTATGCTAAAGGAACCCATCTGCAGTGCCCCAAGGAAGGTCTGTCTGCGTGAGAGAGCGAAAGAGACCGAGAGAGATTGTGAGTTAGTAAATGAGAGAGAGAGAGTGTGTTAGGATATACTGTCATACCGTATAACGTAGAAAGCCAGGCATAAAAGTGATGAGAGAGTGAGTGTGTCAGGATATACTGTCATATTGCATAGCGTGGCAAGGGAGGCATAAAAGCGAAAGGAGGGAAGAAGAAATAGGACAATATTAAAGGGTATAGATATGCAAGGATGGGTGGAGAGAGAGAGAAGTAAAGGTGTGGTGGGTGTGAAGATTCTAGGGGTGCTTTAAAAGGAGATGGGTAGTTTTTCTGGTTTCCCATTTACCTCATGTTTAGCCCCATTAGTTATATATATATCCGGGTGGATGGGACTTGTTAGCCTTGGTCGGCAGCCCATCTAGGGGAGACAACCTTATAAAAATCCGGGTGGATGGGTCTCGTCAGCCTTGGTCGGCAACCTGTCTGGGGGAGTAAACCTGATATAAATCTGTACTGCTTGCTTATTTAAGTGTAAGGCAAGTTAGTGGATGGACTAGCCAAACACCACTGTAGAAAAATAGTGCCAACACGATACATAGTGGGCCTCGGAGTCGGATGTATCCTAAATTGAGTGGTCAATCCTGTAAGTCCTTCAAGTAAACTGGCTCGGGTTTTCCCTCTTACAGGGAATAGGTCCGCTTGGGGGCGGTCTGTGTATGGCCACCCTCATTAACCCTTATTTAGCGGCGAGCAACATAAGTCGAGTTAAATAAAGCTGGACTATGTGGCGGCGCTCGACATAACTCGAGTGGCAATTTCAGCACGTAATGTGGCTGAGAGAGAGAGACAAGTGGTGGCAGGAGACTAGCGAGCGTATGACTGCTCCAGACCACCGCGGCGAACCTACTGACACAAATCTCAGCTCCCTCCTCCCTCTCTCACTCGCTACATACTCAATTATGTACTGAAAGTACCGAATTACCTGCTTTTTGCACTCGCGTTGCACGGTTATTGCAAGAAAACTATCCATCATACAAGGATCGTTATGGTGTCATTCGAAAGCTCTGTTTATGCCCTTTCAGGGATAGGTACTTGTTTTACGTTCTGGGTCTTATTTAGGCATTACACATAAATAAACCGCATAGGCCGCTCGTAAGGTGTTAAAGGGAGTAAGGCGTCCGGTAATAGATATATATATATATATATATATATACTGTATATATATATATGAAATAACGAAGAAAGAGGATGGAAACGCAACACAACCAATTAGAGCCAACACCCTTGCCACCACACCACCGAGGAAAGAAGTCACAAGCGCCACACCACCAGACTACGCCCGAGTCGCCTCCATCACCCGCATATCCCCCAACACCAGGAAAGAACATCATAGTCACCATCAGAAATCTTGGCAGTGACAGAAATAAGAAGGACCGGAAAGAAGGCAAGGCAAGCAAGACTGCATAAGTCTTACACCATCACACGCCCTTCTTGCTCCAAGCAGCACCACCGCCGTGACAGGGAAAACCAGAGGGGCTACCTCAGTCGCCCCAGGCCCTCCTCCCACCACATCCGCCCTTCTTGCACCGAGAAGGAGCACCAAGAGAAACGCCACCATCATTAAGACTATGCCAGACGAACAGGGATCAGTACAGTTGAAAGCTCTTAAAGCACATTCACTGGAAGGTTTTTAAGAGCTGGAAGATTTGAGAAATATTATTATGTTCTCTCCACTAACCAACTTTACTCCTAAACTCGATTAATGAAATTAACAAACTCATGTGGCAGTCCGGGGATTCGAACCCAGGACGCTCACACCGAAAATCAACACACTTATTCATTGCGTCACGAAGACAGTTATATTCGGTAAATAACTAAAGCACTGGCATCAAGTTACTTATCGAAGATCTTTAGATCTTGTCTCTACAATTTTTATTTATTGAATCACCATGTTGGCCACTCAATATTAATTCTTCGCCTCGATCACCAGGAATTACTGTCGCTAGAGAAAGCTGTACTGAAGTGCACTCTAGTGATAGCAAACCAAACCCCATAACTTCTTTCTAAGTCAGTGCTCACGAGATACCGTAGCACTGGCATAACGGCACTTTGCATAGAGTCCTTACGATACGCTGTCCTAGGCACTGGCAATAAGACACATATTCGTAAAAGGCCCAAATACAAACTCATCCAAAGTCCCTGAAAGACTCTTATAAAGGCCAGGACAGTTAAGTGAAGTTGGAGAGCACAGGCATTCCAACCCTCTTACGTTAGTCCGATGATACGATATGTATAGCACTGGCAGAACAGACAAGTATTAATTTAAGACTCCAAACCCAAGAGTACTGTAAAGGTTTTTGATTAATGACTTATAAAGGTCAGAATAGTAAGAACCTACCTAAATAGTCTAGTTAACCCCAGCAAAAACCTGGCATAACAATATATATATCATTAAACCATTTTAACTAAAAGTTTGTCCAGAATACAATGGCAAAGACGATTAATTGCATTCCTCCCAATAACATTTCTTGCAAACCCTTTTAACATATTTGGACCCCCCACAAAGATATTATTGGTTTTCTCCGACAATTCTCAGAGGATAACCCGAGCATATTTTCTTTAAGCTTTATGATCCAAGAACTTTATCCAAGGACTTGGTTGTAATAATCTGCCAGGGAAAAATGGTCAGCAAGTTTGGCGAGGGAAAGTTATTGTTTCTCCGAGAATTTGATCAAAGAATGCGAACCTCTGAGACCAAGTAAGATAAACGCACCAGTATTAACCCCTTCTGTACTGGCGACGTCTTTTTAATTGCTATTCTTGCTATATTTCAGTACATATCTGGAAAGCAATGTGGAAAACAACTACAACAATTTAACCACTTGCGAATTTCAGGCTATGAGGAAGTTGGAGCTGTAGACATCAACACATCAGAATATCCAATGCTGTTAAAATAATACATAACATCAAAGGCAGCGAAGTTTCCATGTATCACGAACTCATTTTTGTATTTCTATTAAATATATACGTTTACGTCTCCAACTTGACATAGAATACATAGGCTAACATTGATACACTGGCCACAAAGACCTTACGATCCCAGTGAAGGGGACAGGACTTAGTTCTAGCAGAGATAGCAAACCCGGTTGTAAGAGAAAGTGGAAGGAATGGATAGCAAAGAAAAAGTTAAATAAAAAGATTAAGAAGAAAAGTGTATGAGAGAGGGAGAGAGAGAAAACCCGACAGTAAGGGAAAGTGGAAGGAAAGGATAGCAAAGAGAGAGAGACAGATCAGCTCGGATGAAGCAATATGGAAGTGTGACATGCAGAGAAAACGGGGTTGAAAAATGGGAAAGGGGGGGTGGGAACTGAAATAAAAAGGAAGAAGGGGAGAGCAGGAGTGAGACCGATATAATATGAATGTTGGACAGATTAAAATATCCCCCTGTCATAGTGCAGCAAATTACTTGAGGGGCGAGGGGCGTATTTATTTGGTTATTGTATTATCTGTTTATGATTTTTTATTTTCCTCCCTAGACCTCCATCAACCTATACCCCCCCCCCCCCCCCCCCTAGAACCCCCTTCAAGATAAATGTGTACATTTTTCGGTAGAAAAAAAATCCGGCCAAAGGCCGGTTACTCTTAAAATTACAGGCACGCTATCGCTCGCCAATAAAAAATCGACCTCTAAATGGCATGAAAGGTCTTAATATTGACAAAGAAATGGGGCATACAGTCTTTAAATCGCCAAACTAATGGGCCGAACGTCTTAAAATATACAAACTAATGGGACTAAACAGAAGGAAGAATGGAGGCCAGAAAAAACAGCCCATCTCCCCTTAACCCTTTGAGTACCGGCGACGTGTACTCCTATTTTATTCTAGCTATATTAACACGATATTATGCAATTTAACCCTGGAACACTATCGCTCCAAAAGTGAGATATTCATCTATCGCTGTTGCACATTTGCTACTGCCACTTTAAAAATCCATATCTCCATAACCATTTGGTATTTTTCATTATCCTTCCTACACAACATTAATCTATCATTCCTTAGTATACTCTCAGGTTTAAGGCAAAAGTAAGTTATTCTATCATATTTAATTAACAAAATATATATAGCCACAATATATTCAAATACCAGCATCAAATGTGAAAGTTTTGCAAAATTGGAAATATTTCCTATCAGGTTTCAGAGCCTCTAGTCCAGCATAGGCCTACCCTACCCAAACCAATATGGCCGATCCTGTTAGATTAGGCTTACATGCATATACGGTCGAAATATCATAGACCTAGTTACTATATATGGCTCACAATCTGCCTAAATATGCAAGTATTGCATAAACACAAAAGGTAATTACTTCCTATCGCGGTTGCACCAATGCAACCGGAAAACTTGCTGAGCTGGAGCTGGAGCGGCGTAGGTCTACTCACCAATGAGGCATGCCTCAGACTGCCCTGGCGCAGTCCGAGAACCAAGATATTGCCCGCCAGGGCTGAGTGGCGCGAAAATAATCGTGTTTGTGCATGCGTTGGTTGCACAAATGCAACCTCGATGGTGCACCAGGGTTAAGAAGGATCTGTGGTAGTTATAAGGTTTGGTTGAGATAGTTTGAAGCCATATTATTGCTCGAGGTCCTTCATAAGCTGGCATAAATTCTCCAATAGTTGCCAGAATATGATAAAAAGGACGTTCGCAGTACTGACTGGGTTAACTCTCAATTAAAAAAAAATTGATATTATAATCTTAATGCTTCCTTGCTTTAACATGTTCTGCTTGTCACCTTTTAAAGCAGTTGTTTTGTATTGTTTCACTAAGATGATGTCATTTGATCACACACACGCACGAATTCGTACTCTTTTAAGCAGACATAAACGTACCCTAATACACACGGATAAAAGTACCTTTCAAATTCACACTCACATCGCACCTAATTTACAGTCACACACACACACACACACACACACGTACCTACACATACTCACACATGAACACTTAAACATTCGCACACACTCCTTCCTCACCCCCCCCCCCCCCCACCCGCCACACACACACACACACACACACACACACACACACACACACATACACACACACACGCACACTCACCTCATACCACCGAGAAGCGAGAATCTACTTGCCGAGATTAGGTTTCGAGTCCCGGTCCTCAGTTTAATACCCCAAATTCTCTCCTCCTGCTATTACCCTAATGAAGATCAGGGGGAAGGTATTTTTAACAGGATACTCTTGAGAGCTATGAATGTTTTTGCTATTTTTGTTTTTCCATTTTCGACCGAACCACTTTTATATTTGCCTTTAGTCCCCTTTCAAGTAAAAAAAAAAAAAAAAAAAAAAAAAACACACACACACACACACACACACACTGATCCTTCTTGGACCTAAGTTTGTACAGTCGGTCAAATATGTGATGTATCGGCACCAAGTATATTTTGATCAATAATTGGTATCAGCAATATCTGAAATGGATGTCTTAATTTCGAGTGAGATATACAGACATGTTCCTACACTTATCCACCCTATTCAACATCTGACAGGCATTAATACAGCACAGAGCGAGCCAAACGTAATGACAGCTGAGACATGACTTATTAGCGCTACCGTAAATTTTGCTATTTAGTTTTGGAAAGAATAAGTGCCTTAATACATCAATGAAAAACTTATACCACCATGACCGAAAAACGTCTGTAAGGGAAGATGGGCGTATTTATTTGCTCATTTATGTAGCTGTTTATTATTGTATTAGTTTCCTCCCTAGACCTCCATCAAGCTTAAAAAACACCCGCCCAAGACCCTCCTTCAAAATATAGTTGTACATTTTTCGATAGAAAAATTTCCCGGCCGAAGTTCGGTTTCTCTGAAAGGACACCACTATCGCTCGCCAGGAAAAAACATCGACACCTAAATGACACGAAAATTCTTAAAATTGACAAAGAAATGGGGCGAAAGGTCTTAAAATCGCCAAATTAATGGGCTGAACGTCATAAAATCTGAAAACTAAATGGGACTAAACATGAGGAAGAAGGGGGACCATAAAAACTACCGATCCCCCCTTAAAATGATTACTTACAAGCACCATCTCCATCTCGGACCAGCTTATTTCCGGGCGGGTCCCAAGTTGTTAATTGTGCTCGGAAAGCAGTTGTTCGGAGCGCCGGGATTTAATTAAAAGTTTTCGAGCGCTTTCCATTTCCGTTGTTTATCCGGCGGGAGAAGTTCTCTTTGGATTTTGCACTGTAATCAAGGAAGGCTTCTTCTTACTCCTCTTCTTCTTCTTCTTCTGCTTGGACTTGCTTGCTTGGAAGAAGGATGTTTGTTTGTGTTTGCTAGACGCCGCAATTCCTGTGGAAGGGGTGGACATGAACATTATAAGCGTTTGTCACAAATTGCTAGGTCAAGTTGCCCGGGCTTGACATCTACCAATAACATTTTGACAGAGTGGGTTTGAGCTCCCGACCCTTTGATCAGCAGCTGACGCTTTACTGACTATGTCACGGCTTGTGATTTGATGCTATACTCAGTTTCATTTCATCTGACGGTAAATTGCAATGTTCTCATCAAGATTTCTCAGTTAGTGTGCAGATTTTGTAGTGAAACATGGTATTAATTATATATACTTGGTCTGATTATAAAGCGGGATAGTGGTTTCATATTTTGTCCATTAAGTATCCAGAAAATAGCTGCTCAGGGAGTCAATATACCGTCAGATAAAATGAAACAGACTATAGTGATTCTATAAAGTTATTGTGATATTTTGATTAATTAGTATTGAGGATTTTGCTTGTTTTTGCCATATTCGACGAATATAGTTTTAGTTTATCCCATAAGTTAACGAGAACGCCTTCCCAGACATCCTTCAAACTAATAATACATGCCCACTCACACCTCTCCAAGCTTAATTTGTACATTTTTCGAAAGAGAACCATCCCGATGTATTTTAAGTTACGAGCTTACTATCCCTCGAATAATACCGACACCTGAATGGGTTGAACGGATTATTATCACCTAACTAATGGGGTGAAACGTCATAAAATCTCCAAACTAACGGAACAAAACAGGGGAAGTACAGAAAGACCTCCCTCGGACCAATTAGGGTTAAGGAAGAGCTCGACTGGCAAGCAATGGGCAAAATCGAATTAATTTACAGTGATAATTTACATTCTACATGAGGATAAACGAGATGTGCTGCCCCTATTTCCAGCCATTAGTTTGGAGATTTAAAGACGTGACGTGGGGGGTGGGGGGTGCAGTTTTTATTCTCATTGTTGGAACCCCTGATATTATATGTCATACGTTGTCAAAAAAGTGCTCCTCCTCATAAGGTGTTTATATATATATATACCGGGTATATATATATATATATATATATATATATATATATATATATATATATATATATATATATATATATATATATATATATATATATATATATATATATATATATGTAAACAAAAATTTAAATCTTATTCCGTACATAGTGACCCAATGCACTTTCAACCTATATGCCAAACGTTGTAAAAAAAAAAAAAAATGCTCCTGCTCATAGGGTGTATAACTGTATATATATTAACTCTTCTTCTTTGTTCTTATTCCGTACCCAGCAGACCCAATGCACTTCCGTCTATATCACTGGAAAGGGAATATACTGTATAGAGCCCGGACAAGAAATGCAAATTTGTCTTTGCATCATTGTGAGGTTGCATTTTGTGGGGAGAGAGTATGCATGTGTGTGTGTGTCTCTGAGGGCTTGCTTCTGTGTGTGTGTGTGTGAGGGTATTCTTCTGTGTGTTAGTATCTCCCTCATATATCTATTCATCTATCTATCTATCTATCTATCTAACATTCAAATTTTCCCTCCTCTATTCTCAGTCGTTTCTCCACACTTTCCCATACCCCTCTGCTGTCATCGCATTTCGTCCATTCTCTTCTCTCTCTCTCTCTCTCTCTCTCTCTCTCTCTCTCTCTCTCTCTCTCTCTCTCTCTCTCTCTCTCTCTCTCTCTGTATGTGTGTATCTCAAAGAGCTTACAGTGTGCTTATGTATGTATATGCTGTGTGTGTGTGCGTGCGTGTAGTCTGTCTCTGAGGGCCTGTGTGTGTATGTATATTATATTTGTGTGTAAATTTGTGTGTCCTGGCGAATCTCTAAGGGCATATGCTTCTGTGTTTTTGTATGTATAATATTTTCTCTCTCTCTCTCTCTCTCTCTCTCTCTCTCTCTCTCTCTCTCTCTCTCTCTCTCTCTCTCTCTCTCTCTCTCTCTCCCTCTCTCTCTCTCTCTCTCTCTCTCTCTCTCTCTCTCTCTCTCTCTCTCTCTCTCTCTCTCTCTCTCTCTCTCTCTCTCTCGTAATCTAATGTGTGAAAGTGGTGTCTGGATATAGTATTCTGTGTGTGCGTGTGTATGTGTGTGATTAGTTAGACCAAATGGAGAGTACGTGCACTTCTAGCGTAATGTGTTAATGGACATCCTACAGTATGTGTGTTCATGTGTGTCATGTGTTTATCACAGTGTGTCTTTGTGTATGTATGTGCTTTGTTACCTGTGTGTGTGTGTGTGTTTATATGAATGTGAGTATGTGTATAATTGTGTATGTGTGAAATAATTTATAATGTCTTAATGCAACTATTACATGCGTTCTTCTGTATTGTGTGTGTGTGTGTGTGTGCATCCGTTTTTCTTTTTATGTATATTTCTATGTTTATTTGTGTGTGTCTGTATACATTTAGGTGTTTGTTTGCCTGTATGAGTTTATATGTATGTATATATGTATGTATGTATGTATGTATGCATGCATGCATGCATGTAAGTATGCCAGCAGCGACTCCAACTTTAAGGTGATCCGCATACATATGGTTCAGCAAGCAGCGTGTGTGTGTGTGTGTGTGTGTGTTGAACATGTATATGTATGTTCGCGTATGTACACAATATGTATGCAGGGACAAAGGTGATGGGTATACAAATGACACAATAAACAGTCTACCCAACACAGTGTATACCCATGTTCATACTCACAGTGTATACCCATGTTCATACTCACAGTGTATACCCATGTTCATACTCACAGTGTATACCCATGTTCATACTCACAGTGTATACCTATGTTCATACTCACAGTGTATACCCATGTGCATACTCACAGTGTATACCCATGCTCATACTCACGGTGTATACCCATGTTCATACGGTGTATACCCATGCTCATACTCACGGTGTATACCCATGTTCATACAGTGTATACCCATGCTCATACTCACGGTGTATACCCATGTTCATACAGTGTATACCCATGCTCATACTCATGGTGTATACCCATGTTCATACAGTGTATACCCATGCTCATACTCACAGTGTATACCCATGCTCATACTCACGGTGTATACCCATGCTCATACTCACGGTGTATACCCATGCTCATACTCACGGTGTATACCCATGCTCATACTCACGGTGTATACCCATGCTCATACCCACGGTGTATACCCATGCTCATACTCACGGTGTATACCCATGCTCATACTCACGGTGTATACCCATGTTCATACAGTGTATACCCATGCTCATACTCACAGTGTATACCCATGCTCATACTCACGGTGTATACCCATGCTCATACTCACGGTGTATACCCATGCTCATACTCACGGTGTATACCCATGCTCATACTCACGGTGTATACCCATGCTCATACTCACGGTGTATACCCATGCTCATACTCACGGTGTATACCCATGCTCATACTCACGGTGTATACCCATGTTCATACAGTGTATACCCATGCTCATACTCACAGTGTATACCCATGCTCATACTCACGGTGTATACCCATGCTCATACTCACGGTGTATACCCATGCTCATACTCACAGTGTATACCCATGCTCATACTCACGGTGTATACCCATGTTCATACAGTGTATACCCATGCTCATACTCACAGTGTATACCCATGCTCATACTCACGGTGTATACCCATGCTCATACTCACGGTGTATACCCATGCTCATACTCACGGTGTATACCCATGCTCATACTCACGGTGTATACCCATGCTCATACCCACGGTGTATACCCATGCTCATACTCACGGTGTATACCCATGCTCATACTCACGGTGTATACCCATGTTCATACAGTGTATACCCATGCTCATACTCACAGTGTATACCCATGCTCTCATACTCACGGTGTATACCCATGCTCATACTCACGGTGTATACCCATGCTCATACTCACGGTGTATACCCATGCTCATACTCACGGTGTATACCCATGCTCATACTCACGGTGTATACCCATGCTCATACTCACGGTGTATACCCATGCTCATACTCACGGTGTATACCCATGTTCATACAGTGTATACCCATGCTCATACTCACAGTGTATACCCATGCTCATACTCACGGTGTATACCCATGCTCATACTCACGGTGTATACCCATGCTCATACTCACAGTGTATACCCATGCTCATACTCACGGTGTATACCCATGCTCATACTCACGGTGTATACCCATGTTCATACAGTGTATACCCATGCTCATACTCACGGTGTATACCCATGCTCATACTCACGGTGTATACCCATGCTCTCTAAACCTCAAGCTTTAAAACAAAAAACACAAGACCCATTTCGATATAAATTTGTACATGTTTTGGTAGCGCTTTCGCTCGCCAGGAAAAAAATCGACGCCTAAATGGTACGAACGGTCTTAAAATTGATAGAAATGAGGCGAAAGTTCTTAGAATCGTCAAACTACTGGGGCGCACATCTTAAAATCTCAAAAACATTGGGGATAACCATGAGGGAGAAAGGGCTCCTGAAAAAAAAATATCTCCCTTAGAAAACTGCCCTTTAAGTTCTCGGAATAGGTCTCATAAGCAAGAGGTTAAAACTGACATATTATAGGACATCTGGAAATCGATGAGGTAAGCATGATTTCAACTAACCCCTTGGCTCCTACAGGTCCTTCGGAAACTTAAAAATCGTCTAATGATAGCCAAAATAATATGCAGAAAGATGTAATCATACGCTGAAAATGGTTATTTATCAAATACATAATAATACTTTTCCATTTCAATCAATAAAATATTAAGCATAGGCTATCCAATATCCATCCATATCAAGTATTTCCTAAATATTCCTTTTCATCAGTGATATTGAATTTAAGGGGGTTCATCTGCTTTGTTTATCTCTTTTTCTCTCTTTCTCTGGCTTGTATCCATTCGGGCCCATTCAGCCTAGTGTTTTAAGACGTTTATCCCCATCCAGGTGTCGATTTTTTCCTGGCGAGCGATTGAAAAATTTCTCCGGCGAAGCCGGATTTCTCCATATAGTGCTGGCTCGCTATCGCTCACCAGGAAAACCTCGACACCTGGATGGGAATAAACGTCTTAAAACAGTAGGCTGAATGGGGCCAAATTGATACATGCCAGAGAAAGAGAGAACAGGAGATAAAAAAAGCAGGTGACCCCCCTTCAGTCTATTGAATTGCAATATCCGCTCACAGAAGGCCAAACAGTTCTCATTTCCGCTTTTTTCAATAAGGCCACTTCCAAATTCCATGTTCTATTATATTTAACCTTCTCATTCAATTCTGGGTGTGTGTGTGTGTGCGTATGTGTGTGTCTGGGTCTGGGTCTGGGTGGGTGTGTAAGTGTGTGTGTGCGCGTGCGTGCGTATGTGGGTGTGTGTGTCTGGGTGTGTTTTAATATATATATTCTGACGCATTTCGTTTTAATAATCCTATTTTTGTTTTCATTCAGCTTATCATTTCGTTCTTTTTATACTGTCTAGTATGTCGTAAATATTAAAACTGACAATACTGTATATAAAACCTATCTTCTCTATTATTTCGTGCTTTCATTCTGACTATTATATTGACTATAATTTCGTGTTCGTTCTTCAGACATATGTTTTGTTCTTTTTATTTCGACCATTCGTAAACAAATTTATAAAGATTAAAAAGGGTCTGTGGGAATTTAAGGATACCATTTATTTCACCCCTGTCATTCAATCATATTCTAGCTGTATTTAGAGGATTTTGTGCAGTTTGAGAAGGATCTGTGGTAGTAAAATGGGTGACGTGAGATAGTTCAAAGCTTGTTAATTGCTGGAGGCCCTAAATATAATTAATACAATCGTCTAATAGTAGCCAGAGAAAACTATTAAGACGTGGCCGGTACAGAAAGGGTTAAGGGGGGATGGGTTTCTTTATTTGCTCATCTATGTATCTTTTTAATATCTTTTAGTTTCCTCCTCCATTCCCTCCTTCACGATATATTTGTACATTTTTCCGGAATATAAGAAGAAGAGAGTCACCGGTACTGCATGGGTTAAGGGAGCCCACCTCGCTTTTCTGAAATCTCTACCTCCCAAATCCATCGTCCAATTATATGCAAAAATATTTATAAAATTATGTATAAATTGTGTTAGGCCTAGTTACCCAAATAAAGCGCGGCATCGCGTTTTCTTATTACCTGAAAGAAAGTAAGAAAACGGTGCCCTCTCTCCATTTGAAGGGTCACTATGAAAAAAATACGATCTCCCTGACATATGACTAATTTTGAGTTTTCTTTATATATCTGTGTTTCAACTTATAAACAACAAGGACCTTCCAAATAGTGTTCCAAATACTCGCCATTTTGCAGACCATTTACAGTAACCCTTTCAGTACCGGCAACGTCATTTTCATGATATTCCGGCAACCATTAGACGATTTTACTCGGCCGAGGAAGGACGTACACCCATTAAAAGGCTTCAGACTATCTCAATTAATCCTTTTATCTACCATATATCTTTCCTAAGCTTCATAAAATCGTCTAAATGCATCTGAAATAAAAATAAAAAGACGTAGTCAGTACAGCAGGGGTTAATATCTACACATATGTCTGCACTTGGATATTGCGTTACAGCCAAAATGGAAGGCTTGGCTGATTTTGTTTTGCTCATAAAATTAGGTAATGATTGTATACAGATACATTGCACATACTTTCAACCCTTTCTATTGCTCAATTAGGGATAATACAATGACAATTTGTAGGTGTTAGAGGTAGGTTACCTCTAGAAACGTTTGAGTGATTTATATGACAAACAAAATTTCCAATAATTTTATATATAGACAAACAAATTATGCAGGATCACTATCGTTCGCCAGGAAAAAAATAGCACGAAAGGTCTTAATATTGACAAGGAAATGAGGCAGAAGGTCTTAAAATCGACAAAGTAATAGGGCAAGCATTTTCAAATCTGAAAACTAATGGGGCTAAACATGAAGGAGAAGGGTATCTAGAAAAACTACCCATCTCCCCTTAAGGAAGCCCACCTCACTTTTTTTCTCTTTCTCTCCCTCCCTCTTTGGCTTGTATCCATGCGGCCCCATTCAGCCTACTGTTTTAAGACGTTTACTCTCATCCAGGTGTCAATATTTTCCTGGCAAGCGTTAGCAAGCCAGCATATATGTATTTTTGTTTTGACAGCAAGCTAAATTTGTAAATTTGTCGATAGAAAAATGTCTCCGGCGAAGACGGATTTCTTCATACAATACTGGCTCGCTATCGCTCGCTAGGAAGAAATCGACACCTGAATAGGGATAAACGTCTTAAAACAGTTGGCAGAATGGGGCAGAATGGATACAAGCCAGGGAAAGAGAGAAAAGGAGAGAGATAAAAAAAGAAGCCGGTGACCCCCCTTAAGATATTCCCTTTATGTGTGTGTCCCTGCTGGCTAGGTGGTATACACGTGTGCTAGGGAGTAGGACTAGAACAGCCGCACTCCCAGATGGCCACAACCGAACCAGCCACTGAATAAATAATAGCCAGCCTGTAAGCCTAGTCAAGCTCTACTTCCTCCTACTGACCAGAATAGAGCTAAAAAAAGGTCACCCGACTAAAAAGCCCTACGGAGAGGATACGTTACATATATATATATATATATATATATATATATATATATATATATATATATATATATATATATATACAGTGTGTGTTTTTTTTTGTTTTTTGTTTTTTTTTTTGGGGGGGGGGAACATTCGCCCAAAACAGCAAAACCACCACCTCCCTCCCCCTCTGTGGTCCCCCCCAAGCCCCCCAGATGGAGGAGCTAAGTTTAATTAACTTCTTGAGCAATACTCGCTCTATCTCTAACTCTCTTAATTAACTGGTAACATTTTTAAGCCGGGAATAGGGCAGCGAGAACTTCTGAGAGAGAGAGAGAGAGAGAGAGAATACCTGGCTATATAAATGAAACCTGTGTAATTAGGTTGTGAGTTGTCCAAGCAGACATGTTAAGGAGGTAGGTGTTATTTAATTATATATATATACAGTATATATATATATATATATATATATATATATATATATATATATATATATATATATATATATATATATATATATATATATATATATATATATATATATATATATATATATATATATATATATATATATATATATATATATATTATTATTATTATCTAGTGACACGAATTCTTGCAATATTCGGGGGTATGAGAGCAATTTCGAGCTATATGTTAGAGATGTTTGCGGTACTCCTGCGATTTTCGGCATTTACTAACTAGCTACCCCTAACCTCTTCCTTACCGAGGATGTTTTTTGTGTAATTCCAGCTATGTTTAGACGATTTTATGCAGCTTAGGAGGAAAACGTGGCAGTTAAAATGGATAATCTAGATAGTTTGAAGCCTTTTAATTGTTACACATCCTCAATCAGCTGGATAAAATCGTCTAATAATATCCAGATTATAATGACACGAACAACTCGGTACTAAAGGGGTTAAGAACGGATCGAGCGGAATTTAGCGTTTTGGCCTTGGTAACCCTGATCAGGTTGGAAGACAGGCTTTGAAGTTCCCCGCCCTCAGTTAACTTTATTATATGTGGAGTTTCGAGACAGGCAAGAAGGGTGGGCTGGAGGTAACTAGATTAGAGCTCACAATATTTCACTAACTTCTGGAAAAATAAGATGGAGAAAAAAGAACACTTGGAAGGAAAAGGCGATGGTGAAATGGAGAGATAGTGCTGTTCAAAACTCTTCTCTATAAAGTCTAATTATTCTCATACTACTACTACTACTACTTCTTGTATAATATTACATCCATTACATTTTACATCCGGGGAGACGAGTAATATGAAGGGTGCGCCTGGAAGTGTGGTGGGAGGGCTTGTGGCTTTGGCTCCGCTGCATGTCTGCCTGCCGAGATCAGAACCTCTCCGGGTGGTCGGGGGCCGGGGGAGTGCTGGAGCGACCTTGGTGACCCTGGTCTCTGGGTCTTCTCCTGGGTGACCTGGATGTGTGTGAGTTTGTGCTTTTTATCTGTGTTTATTTGTTGTTTTATGTTGTTTTTATGTTTTCCCTGTTCTTGCTCTGTCTTGAGTCGGCTACCCCCAAAATGGGGATTGGGCCTGAGCATATAGATAGATAGATAGATAGACATTTTACATGTTAGCTGTTGCAAACATCATATATTACTCTATTCCTACTACTCCACTATGCTACTACTCTATACCATGCAACTTCAATTCAGTCGCATCCTGATGCCAGTCTCTGCTACTGCTGCCTCGTAGTCCACGTCTGCTACTGTCGTTGGTTTTGGTGTGGACCGTCTTGTTCCCCGCAGACATAGTATTACTGATCTGAGCAGCGAGAAAGATAGGCGGCATCTCATTCAGGCTACAACTTGGCTCCTGGGCTATTGTTTCGTTTCTGCGATGATCTCTGCTAGCCTTGAATAGAAGCACTGGGTCCTGGGTCCCATTCCTCCAGATGTGGTGAAGACTAGTGGGATGAAGCTGCCTTGTTCGATATTTAAAATTCTTTTCCCATATGCCCTGACCTTCTCTTGTTCGTTCCTCTTGCGTGCAGCATCCAGAGAAAGCTCGCTGTAGCTACAGGCCTTTAGGTCGAATATCCTTATGTCAAAGAACGCTCGCTGTCCTCTCATCCAAAAATATCTTGCACTAATGTCCACCCGTGCTTCATTTGATGTGTTGGCCATCCTGTGCTGCAAGACCTCTCCGTCTAAGGGAATGATTAATGGTTCACACGCCACATCATGACACACCTCCGTGAGCATGTTCGCTGTTACGTCTCTCACTTCATCGTACCTGATGCTGATGAACCCCCCCTTCTTTTACATATCATCCAATGATCTGCATCGTTGTTGAATCCACAAATGCATCGATCAAGCAGTCCTGCAATAGGCCAACCATACGTCAGTGCACGGGCATAAAAAACATTCTTGTGTGTTGAGGGTGAAGCCTTTTGCCTTGATTGGTAGTGTTCTCAGCCAATTTAAACCAATTTTTTCTTGTGCTATCTGTCTTTCCCTTACTAGTCTCTGAGAAAGTTGTTGCATCAATCGTGCCAAGTAATTTTTCTGTGAGTTATATATATATATACCGGTATATATATATATATATATATATATATATATATATATATATATATATATATATATATATATATATATATATATATATATATATATATATCATTATATATATATATATATATATATATATGTGTGTGTGTGTGTGTGTGTGTGTGTGTGTGTTTTTTTCTTAGTTGGATTGGTACCAGAGTTTTGCGTCAATTGAATCAGGCTGTTATAACGAGTCCCCGTGGGGTGGGTGGGTGGGGGGTGGGGGATTGATAGCTGTAATATCGCCGCCTATTAGTTGATTTTTCTGGACCCCCTACTCCCTCATGTTTAGCCCCTTTAGCTTTGAGATATTTAGATGTTCGACCCATTCGTTTGACGACTTTAAGACCTTCCGTCCCATTTCTTATTCTCTCTCTCTCTCTCTCTCTCTCTCTCTCTCTCTCTCTCTCTCTCTCTCTCTCTCTCTCTCTCTCTCTCTCTCTCTCTCTCTCTCTCACACACACAAAAAGAAGAAGTAGACATTTTGAAATGGAACCAAAGAAAACATGACGCCTCTCCCTCTCTCTCAAGAAGAAGAAGAAGAAGAAGAAATTTTGAAATCTATCTATCAGTCTATCTATCTATATGCTCAGGCCCAATCCCCATTTTTGGGGTAGCCGACTCAAGACAGAGCAAGAACAGGGAAAACACAAAAACAACATAAAACAACAAATAAACACAGATAAAAAGCACAAACTCACACACATCCAGGTCACCCAGGAGAAGACCCAGAGACCAGGGTCACCAAGGTCGCTCCAGCACTCTCCCGGCCCCCGACCACCCGGAGAGGTTCCGATCTCGGCAGGCAGACATGCAGCGGAGCCAAAGCCACAAGCCCTCCCACCCCACTTCCAGGCGCACCCTTCATATTAATCGTCTCCCCGGGCCAGGCGCCTGATGGACTATTATCTAGTCCAACTTGCGCCCGACCCCTTAATCTAAATGACCACGTGTTCACTTAACTATTCACAAGCATTCTCCATTCACTCCTGTCCACCACCACTTCCCCTGCCTGATCTATAGTCATTCCTCTATCATCCAAAGCCTTTCTTACACAGTCTCTCCATCTCAATGGGGGTCTTCCTGCCCTTCTATCTCCCCTTGTACCTGACTCACATATTCTCTTTGTAAGCCTTTCATATCCCATTCGTTCAACATGACCATACCAGCTCAGCACCCTTCTGTCCACTCTGGCTGACAAATGTTCCTGCTGCCCCACTCTCCTACGTATCTCTTCATTCCTCAATCTGTCTCTATGAGTAACTCCACACATACTCCTCAAGCAGCTCATCTCCATAACATCCAGCCCTCTTTTCTCCTTTTTCTTCAGAGCCCATGTCTCAGCCCCATACATCACTGTTGGCACAACAATTCCTTGATGCAGTGCACTTTTTACTTTCACTCCGAGATTTCTCGTCTTCCACATACTTCCCATTGCTCCGAAAACCTTCCTTCCTTCACACACTCTCTGTTTTACCTCCACTTCCATACCTCCACTCCTGCTTATCGTTCCTCCTAGATATTTATAACACTCTACTTGTTCCAATATTTCCCCATCCAGCCTCACATCTAGATTCACCCTATGCTCTCCCCTATTACACACCATTACTTTACTTTTATTGTCGTTCACCTTCAGTTTCCTCCTTCCACAAACCACACCAAACTCTTTGACTACCCGCTGCAGTTTCTCATCAGAATCCGCCACCAATGCTGTGTCATCAGCGAACAGCAACTGATTCAACTCCCAATCTCTACCATTCTTGCCTACTAAACCCAATCCTCTTCCCATAGTTCTCCTTTTCACCTCCCTCTCCACACCATTCATAAACATATTAAACAGCCATGGTGACATTACACAACCCTGTTGCAAACCTACCTTTACCTCAAACCATTCACTCAACTCACCATTTCCTACTCTCACACATGCTCTGCTCCCTTCATAAAAACTCTTAACTGCTTCTAACAAATTTCCTCCTATTTCATAAATCCTTAACACCTTCCACATTGCTTCACGGTCCACACGATCATACGCTTTTTCCAAGTCCATAAAAGCCCAAAATATCTCCTTATGCTTCTCTAAATACTTCTCGCATAACTGTCTTACTGCAAACATCTGATCCACGCACCCTCTTCCCCTCCTAAAACCGCACTGTTCTTCTCCTATTGCAACTTCCGTACACTTTATTATCCTCTCTATCAACACCCTGCCATACAGCTTTCCAACCACTGACAATAGACTAATACCTCTATAACTTGAACACTCCTGCCGATCTCCCTTCCCCTTGTACAACGGCACAATACATGCACTCTTCCAGTCTATTGGTACCATTGACACAGCAAAGCACACATTGAAAAGTCTCACCAACCAATCTATTATCACATCTCCACCCTTCTTTATACACTCCACAGCAATACCATCCAAACCTTCTGCTTTTCCCGCTCTCATTTGTTTCACTGCTTCTTTCACCTCATTTTCCTCAATCCTTTCATTCATTCCCTGCCACCTGGGTGGCCTGGGTAACCTATCTCCATCCACCTCTGCTTCAATCACTGCTTCTCTTCCATCTCTTGTATTTAACAAAGATTAAAAATACTGGGCATATCTTTTCCTCACTTCAACTGGTTCCACTAGTAATTCTCCATTTTCATCTTTCACTGACTCTTCCCTCTTTTGTCCTCCTTTCCTTACTTTATTAACACTACCATCCTGTAAAACCCTCTCAAAACACTGTCTCTTCTCCTCAACTGCCTTTCTCACCAATTTTGAAATGGAATGACAAATATATATCATAACGCGTCTCTCTCTCTCTCTCTCTCTCTCTCTCTCTCTCTCTCTCTCTCTCTCTCTCTCTCTCTCTCTCTCTCTCTGTCTCTCTCGTTATGGCTCCCCAGGGTGCGTGGATTGATTGTAGCGATGAATCCTAATGTTGCGCGGAGGGACCATTGAAACGCGACCCCGTAGAAAAACGCACAAGCACGAAAAAAAAACAAAAAAACACATGGTTGATCTCTCTGTGTTTGTGTGTGCTTGAAATGTGTGTTTGTTTGCGTGTGTGTGTGTGTGTGTATGTGTTTGTGTGTGTGTGTGTCCTTGTGTGGCGTGTTTCTTTGGGTGTGCTTCATGTGTGTGTGTGTGTGTGTGTGTGTGCTTGCTTGGTGTGTTTGTTTGCGTGTGCTGTGTGTGTCTGTTTGTGTGTGTGCGTGTGTTTGCTTGGTGTGTGCTCTATGTGTTTGTGTGTCCGTGGGTGTGAGTGTGTGTTTGCGTATGTGTGTGTGTGTGTGTGTATATGTGAAATAAGAAGAAAATACACAAATTAACCTTTTCATTACTGTGAACCTTCCCAAGATCTCCATCAAGGTTATTATAAATACCCCCAAGAACCCCTTTTGAAGTTTAAAAAAACACACACACACACACACACACACACACACACACACACACACACACACACACACACACACACACACACACACACACACACACACACACACACACACACACACACACACAGCACTAGGAGACCAGTGAAGGTAATTGAATCAACCAATTAAGTGTACATTTATTCAGTAAGGCTAATATACGACTGATAATTGTTTATGACCTGAGGCATTATAACTTAATTGTATTTGCTTAAGGGAAGATGGCAGCATTTATTGGCTCATTTATGTATCTTTTATTTATTTTATTTATTTTATTAGTTTTATTAGTTATATTAGTTATTTTAATTATTTTATTTATTTTATTAGTTTTATTAGTTATATTAGTTTCCTCCCTAGACCTCCATCAAACTTTAAAAACACTCGCACAAGGCCCTCCTTCATGATAAATGTGTTCATTTTTCGATTGACAAATTTCCCGGCCGAAGGCCGGTTTTCATAATTTTTAGGCTCGCAATCGTTCGCCAGGAAAAAAATCGACACCTACTGTAAATGGCACGAAAATTCTTAATATTAACAACAAAATGGGGCGAAAGGTCTTAAAATCACTAACCTACTGGGTCGAACTTCTTAAATTCTAAAAACTAATTGGGACTAAGCACGAGGGAGAAAGGGGACCAGAAAAATTACCCATCTCCCCATAAATGAATTATGTATTCCATTGTCCCAGAATGAAGTATTGCATATCAGGCTTAAAAAAGGAAAATAATTTAGGCAATGAAATTAGATGGCTCGTCGATACCATTATTTCTGTATATTCCCGCGGTAATAATTCATGGTGACGACGGGTGGTACTGGCCGAATTCACCAGGCCACTAGGGTCACTAAACGTACCCATATTACTAATTAGGTGAATCACGCTAATGTAAAAACGACACATGTCTTTTAAAATACACCATATTGATTTTGTTTTTCTTCTTCATGTGTTTGTCCATTAGTTTTTAAATTTTCAGACATTCGCCCCCTTAGTTTGACGATTTTAAGACCTTTCGTGCCATTTAGGTGTCGATTTTTTCCCCTGGCGAACGATAGTCAGCCTGCTATTTAAGCCATCGAAAAATGCAAACATTGTGGTGTTTTTTTTTTAATTTGATGGAGATCTTGGAAACAAACTAAAAAAAAAAAAAAACCTAGCTCCTCTGTACAGTCGGCCGAGTAATTGATGTCTTGGGACCAAGTATATTTGATAAATAATTGGTATCAGCAATGTTTAATCCTTGACTTATTCGTTTCGAGTGAGATATACAAGCATGTTCCTACACTTACCCACCTTATTCAACATCTGACAGACATTAATACAGCATAGAGCGAGCAAAACGTAATAACAGATGAGACGTGACTTATTAGCGCCGCCGTACAAGCGCAAGCATGTACTCACCGGAGATATAATTCTGAGTGATAAAATACAGCCATTATTTCCGTATTCCTGTGACGATATATTTCCCCGTGGTAATAATTCACGCTGATTGGCGGTGACGAACAGTGTTGCCAATTTAGCTACTTTCCCGCGTAATTTAGAGGTATTTACTTCGATCTAGCGGCAAATCTTTACAACTAGCGACATGAATTCTAGCGATTTTCTGGAGATTTTTAGCCATTTTAGAGCGATATTATAGAGATTGTGGCATTATTCTAGCGATTTTCGGCATTTATTTAGCATCTAGCTGACTTGATTTGGTAACCCTGGTGGTGACGGGTGGTACTGGCCGAATTCACTGGTCTCGAGTCGTTTCGCTACTTGACCCGTTTTCGAAGGGTTAACCCATTCAGTACCGGTGCCGTCCTTTTAACTTGACTCTGGCTAGTATTAGACGATTTAATTCAGATTAAAATGGGCCTCCAGCAATCAACAGGCTTCGATGTATCTCACTCGACCTTTTTCAATACCACAGATCCTCATTAAACTGCACAATATCGTTTAACAATAGCTAGAATAAAATTGGAAAGAGGTCGCCGGTACAATAGGGGTTAATTCATGTTTGTAGTTGGTAGCGAAGTGGCCAGGTAGCGAACAATACAGTTGATTGGTGAGTTATTTACATGTTCTTAAGCTTTGTAATTTCTTGCGTAGGTAGAGACGTCAGATACAGTTACTTATATTTCAATAGATCTGGTAATATATTGAGGGACTTCAGGGGAGGTTTGGTTTTTTGTCTAGACCCCCTTCTCCCTTATGATTAGCCCCATAACATTCAGCTCATTAGTTTATCGATTTTAAGATCTTTCGCCGTATTGTTTTGTCATTATGTAGACCCTTTCGTGCCATTTAGGTGCCGATGTTTTCCTTTCGAGCGATAGCGAGCTTGTAATTAAGGACGAACCGGCCTTTTGCCGGGGCATTTCTCTATCGAAAAATTTACAAATTGATCTCGAAGGGAAGGGGTGGATGGGATGGTCTAGGGGGCGGGTTTTATTTTTGTTTATTTATGTATTCATATATTTATAGACTTTTCCCTAAAGCTTGATAGAGGTCTAGGGGATAAACTTCCGCCCACCTCCTGCCCCATCCCACCCTTAACCCCTTCTGTACCGGCAACGTTTTTTTAGTATTATTCTAGCTATATTGAGACGATTTAGTGCAGTTTAAGAAGGATCTGTGTTAGCAAAATGGGTTAGGTGAGATAGTTCGAAGCCTGTTTGTTGCTGGAGGCCCATTAGAAACTGAATAAAATCGTCTAATAGTAGCTAGGATAAAGTTAAAAGACGTCGCCGGTACAGAAGGGGATAATAGCGACGTGAACTGGTAGCAAGTAGTCTATAGCCTCCACCCACGCCCCCCCCCCCTCCCCCATTGCGATTAATTCCATAACTTGTCAGAACACACCGCGGAAAGTCATAATTATCAAAGTTTTAATGGTCGTATTCGGTCGCGCTTCGTCGGGCCGCCAGCGCTCCCAACTCGGCATTCACGGTGTGTTCGGCGCTGGCGGCTGACATGTCGTAATCTATCACGTTCTGGATCATAGACTGAGTAGGTGGGTGGAAGAGAGTGTTTGGTATGCAAATTTGAAGCTTATATTTTGAAAACTGAGGGAGTTGGGAGGGCTCCCCCCCCCCCACCCTGCTTAAAACCTATGTTGGCACCCCCTTAGTATGCATGCCAATTATGGGCTCTCCATCTTGAAAAGAGAGGGAGTTGGGCCCTTCCGCTTGAAATCTATTCTGGCACCCCCTTAGTACGCATGCCAAGTATGGGCTCTCCATCTTGAAAACTGAGGGAGTAGTTCGTGAACAAACACACAGACAGAAAGTGCCCTTTCTATAGTAGATATGATAAAGTTGCAGGACTCACATTTGACCGCAGTTAACCCCTTCTGTACCGGCGACGCGTTTTCCATTATATTCTGGCAACTTATAGACGATGATATTTAGCTTAGGACGTCTACCCATTAAAAGGCCACATACGGTACCATCTCAATTGATCCTTTTAGCTGCCATATAACTTTATTCCTAAACTTTATATAATCGTAGCTGGAATCAAATACAAAATACGTCACCGTTATTGGAGGGGTTTATTACTCCATATATCTCCAAATTATATAACTATCTATCTATCTATATATATGCTCAGGCCCAATCCCCATTTTTCCTATTTCTAATTTTATTTTCTATGTTATGTTGTAGACACCTGGTTCCTGTAATTGGCTGTTAGGAGTTTCAGGTTAAATAGAAGTGGGATTTCTTTACATCGACATAGAGCAGAATTACTAGCTATAATGCGGTTCTAATGTATACATATATGCATAGAAACGTAAAGAGCGTAAATTAGTATAAGCAATGTACACCTAAATGACACGAAAGGTCTTAAAATCGACACAGAAATGGGGGCGAAAGGTCTTACAATAGCCAAACTATCTATATATATATCTATCCATCTATCTATCTATCTATATATATATATATCCATTTATCTAACTATCTATCTATCTATTTATCTATCTATCTATCTATCTAGCTACTTTGTTACCACAAAGCAATAAAGAAAATGCTGAAATTAAAATATTGGGAAAGTAATCATCATGCATGTGAATTGGCTGGACTAATGACATTTAATCATTTAATGAATTGGTTCAAAATTAGATTTGCTCACAAATGTCTCCTAAAACCTTGCAAGTTTTTACATAAATGTTTATTAAACCTTGATGAATACTTATCGTTAGGAAAGGAAGTTAACCATATCCTATTACATGAATATGACGTATCAGATTTGAAAACTAATGATATAAATGCTATCAAGTCAAGAATTATGTTTGTACAAAACCATGAACCTAGAATGCGGTAATGTATGAGGTTACTGTTATCTCTATTGTATATATGTAAAAAGTTAATTGTGTTGCCTTTTATGAAATAAAGATTTGAGTCTGAGTCTATCTGTATATATGTAAAATGTTACCATGTAACCTTTTATGAAATAAAGAATTAACTAACTAACTATCTATCCATTTATCTATCTATCTATCTACCTCACGGTTATACAACGATGATCTGACACAGGTATAAAGAATCTCAGGTGAGGTATAATTGCAAGAAGAAGAAGAAGGTCCATATGGTCAAGACACCCGTAGACACCTGGCCTCCCGTAATTGGCTGTTAGGAGGTGTAAGCCAATAGACGTTACCTTGTGATCGGATGTGGAAGATTATTCAATTTTCCAGACTTAGTGCTATTTAATATGGCGTGTTATGTTTCTGTACCCCCCTTCTCCCTTATGTTTAGCCCTATTAGTTCTCAGATTTTAAAACGTTCGCCCCATTTCATTGTCAATTCTAAGACCTTTTGAGACATTTAGGCGTCGATATTTTCCCTGGTGAATAAAAAGCGAGCCTTCAAGTTTACCTGTAAGGAACCGGTCGTTGGCCGAGGTTTTGTCTACCAAAAAATGCAAAAAAATATCTGAAGCATTTTTTCTTCACATTTTTAAAGGTATATATATATATATATATATATATATATATATATATATATATATATATATATATATATATATCATTTAACTATTTTATTATTTTTTTGTTAAAGCTTTGATCTATCTATTTACCTGTCTATCTATCTATCTATCTATCTATCTATCTATTATATTTTACGGTGATGCAACGAGGACCTGAACCAAACGTAAGGAGCCCGAATGAGAGACAGGTAAAAGAGGAAAGGTAACTTATGTTGTAGACACCTGGCTCCCCCTAATTGGCTGTTAGGGTGGGAAGTCCCGCTGAGGTGTGTGGGTGCGAGCTGGGAGTGATGGGCTAGAGAAAAGTCGACACGTCGACGAACGAGGCGAAAAGGAGATGAAAGACGAACGCGGTGAAATTGGCGTGAAAGGCGATACGCTACCCGAGTGACGAACGAGGCGAAAATGACATAAAGGACGAACGAGATGAAAGTGACATGAAAGACGAACGGGGTGAAAGTGACGTGAAAGGCGATACGCAACCCGACTGACGAACGAGGCGAAAATAAGATAAAAAGACGAACGAGGTAAACAGGACATACAATACGATAGACCATACTTACGAACGAGGTGAAAACGACATAGTAGACGAACGAGGTGAAAGTGACGTTAAAGGCGATACGCTACCCGACTGACGAACGAGGCGAAAACGACATAACATAATTTATGAACGAGATGAAAATGACATATAAGATGAACGAGATGAACATGACGTAAAAGACGAACGAGGCGGTAGTGACAAAAGATGAATGAGACGAAAATGACATAAAAAGCCAAATATACAACCCCCCCCCCCCTTAACATACATAAAAATGGTAGCGTTGTAGCAATCCTCTCGCAATGTTTTCGTTGCTTTAATTTACATTCAACGTTTTGCAACTTTTACGGTAACCGCCCCCCCCTCCCCGAAAAATATAAATAAATAAATAAATAAATAAAAAACATAGGCCTACATAACAGCGAGTAAAAAAAAAAAAGAAAAAAAAAAGGTCTGTCCCTCACTTGATCATGGACGTGGTAAAATGAATACTTTGAGGGCTTCATTCAATGTATACTAATAATAATAATAATAATAATAATAATAATAATAATAACAACAAGCGTAATCATAGTAGCAATGGTCAAGTTACTTATACCGCGTCGATAATACATTTCATATTTCATTATATATTATATATTATTTAAACTGGAACCAAAACACACATTGAAAAGTATTATCTATAAAAGGAATGTTGGAAAATATGAGCAACGTCCATCCCATGATCATTGACCCGGGAAAATAAAAACTCTGAGGCTTCCGTCAATAGAAAATGGTTTGTTGACATCCCCGCGTCGTGTTCCCGCCATTTTTGTTGTGTTATCTTCGCGGGCTGTTGACATTCGTTTGTTTTTAGTCAATTCTCCTCCCTCAACAAAAATGCTATACGGTATGGAGACAGGAAACTATACCCTATTCCAAGTAAATAGGCACAAACTCTTGAACATTAACCTCTATCCCTCACCAACCACTTGAGGAATCCACCTAATATTAATCCTTTCACGCATATGACGCGATTTTGAGCCTATTGGGGATACTTTAAAGTCTTTGTTACCATCAGGGGTATTTAGAAACCTTTAGTTTAGTTACTTCAACCTCTGCAGTTGTCTTTTAGTTAGCTGTGGGCAGAAAACTAATTTTGGAGAGGTAATTATAAGAGTGAGAGAACTCTATTTCTTATTGCTAATCTGGCAACCTCTGCGTCGTAAATGCGTGAAAGGGTTAATTCATAATTGTTTTCACCAACCCAGAAATTGATTTACAAATATACTTAATTAGTGAAATCAATGAAAGTAATGAATACATGCGGTAACCCAAGGAGTCGAACCTAGGATACTCACACCGATATTCCGCACACAAAGCATTAGGGAAGGGTCAGCCATGAAATGGGTGTGGAAATTTACATCCCGTTTGCCCTAGCCCCTTTTGAGTTATAGAGATTAGAGTTTAATATTTCTGGACTACTAATTGGGAACAGGGTATAGTATGATCAACATTTCTCTTCAGACTATAATACAACATTCTATACATTATGCTGAAACGGAGTATATATGACTAACAATTCAATTACCTCTATAAATGTGTTCGATAAAGTACGCTAAAAAGTATATATAATCAACAACTTTCTTCCCTCCATACATTTGTTCTATAAAGTATGCTAAATCGAAGTATAGAATATGTACTTCGATTTAGTATAGAGAATTGTTGATCATATTATTACCAACAATTCTCTTCTCTCTACAAAATTAATACAATCTATAAAATATGCTATACACAAACGTATATACAATCAACAATTAATCTCTCTCTCTCTCTCTCTCTCTCTCTCTCTCTCTCTCTCTCTCTCTCTCTCTCTCTCTCTCTCTCTCTCTCTCTCTCTCTCTCTCTCTCTCTCTCTCTCTCTCTCTCTCTCTCTCTCTCTCTCTCTCTCTCTCTCTCTCTCCTTCTTTTCTATCTGGTATGCCATTTCTACAAGAATTAAGTCCTGACCACCTCGTTCGGATCGTAAGGTCGGTGTGGCCAGTGTATATATGTAAATCCATGTAAATCTCTCTCTCTCTGTCCACAATTCCGAGTGTTGCTTCAATCGCTTCTACACCCAGCTGAACGGAGCGCTCCGGTGATTTCAGTATTGCCGACGATACGCTACGATTCAGGCATAGCAGTGTCCCTCGTATTCAGCTGATATTGCTCCCGGCTGATCCTTCGCGTATGTTGATTTGAGAGAGAGAGAGAGAGAGAGAGAGAGAGAGAGAGAGAGAGAGAGAGAGAGAGATTGAGAGTGAGAGCAGTTATAAGAACGTCATGGGTACGGAAGGGGTTAATGGGAGATTTCCACTTGAGGGATTTTTTGTCTTGACACTTTTCTCCCTCATGTTTAAACCCAATTGCTTTTGAGATTTTAAGAAGTTTGCCCCATTTCTGTCAATTTTAAGACCTTTCGTGCCATTTAGGTGTCGATTTTTTTCTGGCCAGCAATAGCATTCCTGTAATTTTAAGAGGAATCGGCCTTTGGCCGGGAAATTTTTCTACCGAAAAATGTATACATTTATCTTGAAGGAGGGTCTAGGGATGTTTGTTTATATAGCTTAATGGAGGTCTAGGAAACAAACTAAAAACCTCCCCTTAACCCCAATCTAATATAATCTAACCCACTATACGTAATCCAGGCGAAATTTATGTCTTGCCGAACGGTCTTGATAGCGAGAAGACTGATGAGGGCTCCTTAATTAACCAGCACACGCGAGAGACATTTGGGAACACATTAAGGCCTGACCGGAGTTATTAAATAATATATCGGTGGCCCTTAATGGTTAGGTTCAATTAAGGGGAGATGGGTATAGGTTTCCTGGACCACACTCTCCCTCGTGTTTAGCCCCATTAGTTTTTTTTAGATTTTAAGACGTTCGGCCCATTAGTTTGACGATTTTAGCATCTTTCGCCCTATTTCTTGTTAATTTTAAGACCTTGCGTGCCATTTAGGTGTCGATTTTTTCCTGGTGAGCGCTAGCGAGCCTGTAATTTTAAGAGGAAACGGCCTTCGGCCGCGACATTTTTCTACCGAAAAATGTACAAATTATCTTGGAGGGTGTGTGTGTGTGTTTTATTTTGTTTTGTGTGTTTTTTTTTAGCTTGATGAAGGTCTAGGGAACAAACTAAAAAAAAAAACTTAACCCAAATCTGCTTTAATCGAACCGACTACCCAATCAAGGCGAAATTTATGTCTTGCCGAACGGTCTGGTTGGCGAGAAGACCGATGAGATAGCGAAGAGTCCTTAATTACCAGCACGCCAGACATTTGGGAAAGCACATTAAGCCCCAGAATTATTAAATATACCGGTGCCCCATTATTAGACCCAATTAAAAGGGAGATGGGTAGGTTTGCTGGACTACTTTCTCCCTCGTGTTTAGCCCCATTAGTTTTGAAATTTTAAGATGTTCGGCCCATTAGTTTGACGATTTTAACATCTTTCGCCCGATGTATTGTCAATTTTAAGACCTTTCGTGCCATTTAGGTGTCGATTTTTTCCTGGCGAGCGATAGCGAGCCTGTAATTTTAAGAGGATCCGGCCTTCGGCCGCGACATTTTTCTACCGAAAAATTTACAAATTTATCTTGAAGGGGGGTGTGCGTTTTTTTTAAAGGTTCCTCTTAAAATTGCAGGCTCGCTATCGCTCGCCAGGAAATAATCGACACCTAAATGGCACGAAAGGTCTTAAAATTGACAACGAAATGGAGCTAATGGTGTTTAAAATCGCCAAACTAATGGGCCGAACGTCTTATAATCTCAAAACTAGTGGGGCTAAACATTAGGGAGAAAAGGGGGTTATAAAGTCTCCCTTCCTCTCCTTGAGGGGAGATGGGTCGTATTTCTGGTCCCCCCTTCTTCCTCATGTTTAGCCCCATTGGTATTCAGATTTTAAGACGTTTGACTCATTAGTTTGACGATTTTAAGACATTTCGCCCCTTTTCTTTGTCAATATTAAGACCTTATGTGCTCTATTTAGATGTCGTTTTTTCCTGGCGAGCGATAGCGAGCCAGTAAACTTAAGAGTAACGGGACAAAAACTACCGAAAAATGCACACATTTATCTTGAAGGGCGGTCAAGGGAGTTATTTTTACAGATTGATGAAGGTCTAGGGACGAAAACTGAAAAAAATATTAAAATGATAAAATAATGATCAAATAAATAAGCCCATCTCTCCTTAAAGAAACAAATGGAGGGCGGCTTAATTATTAATGCTGTGGCTTCTGGACCGGGGTGAGGGGATGGGCGGGGGGGGGGGGGGGGGGGGGGAGAATTAAGAGGGTGCGTGAGTAGCCCCCATTCCGGCCCGGGGTTCTTGTTCTCACCACTAACAGGGGGGAGGGGGCGGGGGGAGGGGAGAGAGAGGGGGCTGGGCCATCTTTTAGAATATATTATTTTTCATCTGGGTAATTAGGGACCCGAAATTCAACTACGTATTTTCTCGTTTGGGGGCAGGTGTTTTTTATTTGTGTTTTGTATGTGTATGAAGGAGAGTATATAAGATGTTGGAATCGTTGTTGAATACTCACACTAACATGAACAGGCATTTGTAACCAAATTTGCAAATATGTAATTGAAATTCATGATACCAGAATTGAGTTTATATTAACTATATTCTGAAAAAAATAAAATCAAATTATATATATATATTCTCAGCAGACCAGTGTGGGGCAAGGAGGGCTTATTTTCGAAAAACATATTGCTAATTAGGTTGAACATGAACTAGTAAATTATGTTTATGTATGTATATAATTATTTGTACAATGCTGGTAGGGCAGACTCATTAATAAAAACCTCGTTATATAACATAGTATAGTGAATATGATCACATTATATATATATATATATATATATATACCGGGTATATATATATGTATTTATGTATTTATTCATTTATGTATGTATGTATATATGTACTGTATGTATGTGTGTGTGTGTGTGGTAAATCAATTATAATTACTTATGAAATACTGCTGTGAAAGTGCATCAAAAATCCCACATGGGATGACGTTAACAATAAATAATTATATTCTGACAAGTTATTTATAATTAATTTGTAGCGCTATGAGGGGACGTCCATTGTACATCACCTCGAAACTAATGTAATTTTGCTCAATGTTACCTAATAAACCATTTTTATTTACCTGAATAATTTTAGTAGGCGAGATTATTGTCAAGCCAACAAGCTGTACTATTTAAGGGGGTTACCTGCTTTTTTTCTCTCTCCTCTTCTCTCTTTCTCTGGCTTGTATTCATTCGGCCCCATCCAGCTTACTGTTTTAAGACTTTTATCCTCATCCAGGTGTCGATTCTTTCCTGGCGAGCGATAGAGAGCCAGTATTGTATAGAGAAATCCGGCTTCGCTGGAGAAATTTTTCTATCGAAAAATTTACAAATTTAGCATGCTGTAAAAATTTGTTTTTAAATATTCTGGCGAGCGGTACCTGGATGGGGGTAAACGCCTTAAAACAGTAAGCTGAATGGGGCCGAATGGATACAACCCAGAGAGAGAAAACACGGGTTGGGCCCCCTTAAGTTGAATTTAGTCTGACAAGTAATTAGCACTTATCTTGCATAATGAGAGAGGGGAAGGTTACTATTATCTCACAAGACTCTATAGCCTTGAAGGGGGTATGTGCTTGGTTTTTGCTCTATATATATTTATTTATTTATTTGTTTTTTATTTTACTCGCTAGACCTCCATCATCAAGCTTAAAAAAACACCCCATAGACTCCCTTTCAAGATAAATTTGTAAATTTTTCGGTAGAAAAATCTCCCGGCCGTATGCTGGTTCCTTATAAAATTAGAGGCTCACTATCGCTCGCCAGGAAAAAATTGACACCTAAAGGGCACGAAAGGTCTTAATATTGAAAAAAAAACAAAAAGGCGAAAGGTCTCAAAATCGCCAAACTAACGGAACGAGCGTCTTAAAACCTCAAAGATAATATGGTAAACATGAGGGAGAAGGGGGTCCATAAAAAGCGAGTACTACCCCCTTAATCAGATTATGGCCTGATGAACAGCAAGTAATTACTTGTATTAGATTAACGGTAAAACAAATATTAACCCTCTCATGATCCAAACCATATTTTTTTTTTTTTTTTTTTTTTGCTGTATTTTAAGGATTTTATTAAGATTAGGAAGGGTATATGTAATATAGGTCCTTCTTAAACTTCATACAATCGACTAACTTTAGCCAAAGTCAAAGGTACAAAGGCGTCATGGTGCTCAAGGCTTTAATTAACCCTTTGAATACCAGCGACGTGGGTATATATTTCATCCAAGCTATATTTTGACGATATTATGCAGCTTAGGAAGGATCTGTGGTAGTTAAAAGGGTCAGTTGAGATAGTTTGAAGACTCATTATTGCTACAGGTTCTTCCTAAGCTGGATAAAATTGTTCAATAGTAGCCAGAACATGATAACAAAGGACGTCCCGGGTACTGTACAAGCTGCCCAATGTTGGTGGGAAAAATATCCGCTTCCAGCCCCATCGCAAGTTCAATTACCACCACCACCTGCACCACTACACACACACACACACACACACACACACACACACACACACACACACACACACACACACACACACACACACACACACACACACACAGACGGACACACAGACACACACACACACACACACACACACACACACAAACACACACACACACACAGACCACACACATACACACACACACCCACACACACACACACACACACACACACACACACACTAGCTACTCTCCCTCCCCATTCCCACACCCATATACACACACCTCACACACACTACTCTCCCCCTCTCTTCCCCAACACATACACTACCCCACCTATTCCCTCCCCCCCCCCCCCTCCCCCACACACACACTACTATCCCTTCTCTTCCTCAACACATACACTAACCCACCTCTTTCCCTCCCCCCCAACCACCCACCCACCCACACGCCCACCAATCCGACGCCCATCATAGCAATGTTTTTATGCACACTTTCTAGTGGGCGTGTCCCGCCCGAATGAAATTGAAATAGTTGGGTCCGTGAAACAGAAATTTAGAAACGGAAAGTGCGTAACACGAATTCGTGAGAAATTTCGGAAATAGGGAATCGTTGCATGTCTAGCCTACGTGTTTGTTGAGGGGGTAACCAAATGAGTGATGTCTCGGCCTCAAATATATTTTTATTCAGTAATTGATATCAGCAATATCTAAACATGATTTCTTCATTTTGAGTGAGATATACAAACATGTTCCTACACTTACCCACCTTACTCAACATCTGACAGACATTAATACAGCACATAGGGAGCCAAGCTTAATGACAGCTGAGAAATAACTTAATTACGCTACCGTACGGTTGGCCAAATAAGTCGTGTCTCCGCTGCCATTACGTTTTGCTCGATGTGTGCTGTAGTAATGTCTGTCAGATGTTGAATAAGATG
>CM064564.1:4614163-4617927 GCA_032716605.1 Paralithodes platypus | reverse complement strand
GGAGTTATTTTTACAGATTGCATGAAAGGTCTAGGGACGAACAACTGTAAAACAATATTAAAATGATAAAATAAGGATCAAATAAATAAGCCCATCTCTCCTTAAAGAAACAAAATGGAGGGGCGGGCTTAAATTCTTAATGCTGTGGCTTCTGGACCCGGGTGTGAGGGGAATGGGTCGGGGGGGGGGGGGGGGGGGGGGAGAATTAAGAGGTGTGCTGTGAGTAGCCCCCATTACCGGCCCGGGGTTCTTGTCTCTCACCACTAAAACAGGGGGGAGGGGGCGGGGGGGGGGAGGGGAGAGAGAGGGGGCTGAGGCCATCCTTTAGAATCTATATTAGTTTTTCATCTGGGTAATTAGGGACCCGAAATTCAACTACGTATTTTCTCGTTTGGGGGCAGGTGTTTTGTCTTTGGGTTTTGTATGTGTATGAAGGAGAGTATAATAAGATGTTGGAAAATCGTTGTGAATACTCACTACTAAACCATGAAACAGGCATTTGTAATCCAAATTTGCAAATAATGTAATTGGAAATTCATGATACCAGAATGAGTTTATATCAACTATATTCTGAAAAAAAAAAAAAAAAAAATTATATATATATATTCTCCAGCAGACCAAGTGTGGGGCAAAGGAGGGCTTATTTTCGAAAACAACATATTGCTAAATTAGGTTGACACAGGAACTAGTAAATTATGTTTATGTATGTATATAATTATTTGTACAAATGCTGGTAGGGCAGACTCATTAATAAAAACCTCGTTATATAAACATAGTATAGTGAATATGATCACATTAATATATATCTATATATATATATTATACCGGGTTCTAGATATATGTATTTATGTAGTTATTCATGTATGGTATGTATGTTGTATATATGTACTGTATGTATGTGTGTGTGTGTGTGGTAAATCAAAAAATTTTTTATTTTTTTCATTACTTATGAAATACTGCTGTTGAAAGTTCATCAAAAATCACACATGGGAGGATGACGTTAACAATAAATAATTATATTCTGAAAAGTTATTTATAATTAATTTGTAGCGCTATGAGGGGGAAGTCCAATTGTACATCACCTCGGAAACTAATGTAATTTTGCTCAATGTTTAACTAATAAACCATTTTTATTTACCTGAATAATTTTAGTAGGCGAGATTATTGTCAAGGCCAAACAAGGCTGTTACTATTTAAGGGGGTGTTACCTGCTTTTTTTCGCTCCTCCTCTTCTCTCTGTTCTGGCTTTGTATTCATTTTCGGCCCCAATCCAGCTTACTGTTTTAAGACTTTTATTCCTCATCCAGGCTTCTTATGGTATGGTGTCGATCTTTCCTGGCGAGCGATTAGAGAGCCAGTAATTGTATAGAGAAAATCCGGCTTCGCTGTGGAGATAATTTTTCTATCGAAAAATTTACAAATTTAGCATGCTGTAAAAATTTGTTTAAATATTCTGGGCGAGCGGTACCTGGAGGGAAAACAAAAAATTTTTTTTGGGGGGGGCGTAAACGCCTTAAAACAGTAAGCTGAATGGGGCCGATGGATACAACCCAGCGAGGAGGAAAACACGGGTTGGGCCCCCTTAAGTTGAATTTAGTCTGGGACAAGTAATTAGCACTTATCTTGCATAATGGAGAGAAGGGGAAAGGTTACTATTATCTCACAAGACGCTATAGGCCTGAAGGGGGGGTATGTGCTTGGTTTTTGCTCTATAAATATTTAGTTATTTATTTGTTTTGTTTACTTTTACGCGCTAGGACCCTCCATCATCAAGCTTAACAAATAAACACCCCATAGACTCCCTTTCAAGATAAATTTGTAAACCTTTTTTCCGTGTAGAAAAATCTCCCGGCCGTAATGCTGGTTCCTTATAAAAATTAGAGGCTCACTATCGCTAGCCAAGGAAAAAAAATTGGACCACCCTAAAGGGCACGAAAGGTCTTAATAATGAAAAAAAAAATAAAAAAAGGCGAAAAGGATCTCCAAAAATCGCCCAAACTACCGGAAAAAACGAGCGTCTTTAAAAACCTCAAAGATAATATGGTAAACATTGAGGGAGAAGGGGGTCCATAAACAAAGCGGGAGTACTACCCCCTTAATCAGGATTATGGCCTGTTATGAAACAGCAAGTAAGTACTTGTGATTAGATTAAACGGTGTTAAAACAAATATTAACCCTCTTCATGATCCAAACCATATTTTTTTTTTTTTTTTTTCTTTTTTTGCTGTTATTTTAAGGATTTTATTAAGATTAGGAAGGGTATAGGTAGAATATAGGTCCTTCTTAAACTTCATTGTTAAACACATAGACCTAACTTTAGCCAAAGTTCAAAGGTTACCAAAGGCGTTTCCATGCGTGCTCAAGGCTTTAATTAACCCTTTGAATACCAGCGGACGTGGGTATTATAATTTCATCCAAGCTATATTTGGAACGATATTATGCAGCTTAGGAAGGATCTGTGGTAGTTAAAAGGGTTTGGTTGAGATATTTTGTAAGGACTTGTATTTGCTACAGGTTGCTTCCTAAGCGTGGATAAAATTGTTCAATAGTAGCCAGGAACTCATGATAACAAAGGAACGTCCCGGGTACTGTACAAGCTGCCCAATGTTGGTGGGAAAAAAGATATCCGCTTTCCAGCCCCCATCGCAAGTTCCATTACCACCCCACTAAACCACCTTGCACCACTTACACACACACTCACACACACCGACACACACACCACACACACCAGCACACCACACACACACACACAACACACACACACCACACACACACACACACCACACACACACACCCAACACACACCACACACACACACCACAACCCAAACACACCACACACACACACCACACACACACACACACATAGCACCCACAGCACACACAACCAGCACACACACACACACACACCAATCACACACACACACACACACACTAGCTACTCTCCCTCCCCATTCCCACACCCATATACACACACCTCACACACACTACTCTCCCCCTCTCTTCACCAACACATACACTACCCAACCTATTCTCTCCCCCCCCCCCCCACTCCCCCCCCCCCCCACACAAACACACCACTACTATCCCTTCTCTTCCTCAACACATACACTAAACCCACCTCTTTCCCTCCCCCCCAACCACCCACCCACCCACACCGCCCACCAAATTCCTGGACGCCCATCAATTAGCAATGTTTTTATGCACACTTTCGTAGGGGGCGTGTCCCCGCCCCGAATGAAATTGAAATAGTTGGGGTCCGTGTGAAACAGAAAATTTTAGAAAACGGAAAGTGCCGTAACACGAATTCGCGAGAAATTTCGGCAAAAATAGGGAATCGTTGCATGTCTAGCCTACGTGTTTGTTGATGGGGGGTCAACCAAATGAGTGAATGTCTCGGCGTCTCAAATTCTATTTTTATTCAGTAATTGATATCAGCAATATCTAAACATGATTTCTTCATTTTGAGTGAGATATACAAACATGTTCCTACACTTACCCACCTTACTCAACATCTGACAGACATTAATACAGCACATAGGGAGCCAAGCTTAATGACAAGCCTCGATGAAATAAACTTAATTACGCTACCGTACGGTTGGCCAAATAAGTCGTGTCTCCGCTGCCATTACGTTTTGCTCGATGTGTGCTGTAGTAATGTCTGTCAGATGTTGAACAAGATGTGTAAAGAAAGGAACAGGTTTGTATATCTCACTAGAAATCATGAATTAATGTTCAGTTTGTGCTGATAACAATTATTGATCG
>CM064564.1:4566663-4609163 GCA_032716605.1 Paralithodes platypus | reverse complement strand
GACAATTAACCCTGTCAGTACCGGTGCCGTCGTTTTAACATTATTCTGGCTAGTATTAGACGATATTAGTCAGTTTGAAAAAGGACCTCCAGCAATTAACAGGCTTCGAGCTATCTCATTTAACCCTTTTTACTACCACAGAGCTTTCTTAAACTGCACAACATCGTCTTACTGTAGCTAGAATACAATGATAAATACGTCGTCGGTACAGGATTCGTTAAATAGTATGCCCTGTTCCAATTGGGGGGAGGGGGTAAGAAATTGGGAATCTTAACCTCTGTAGCTCAAAAACGGCTCATGCAAATGGACTGTAAATCTCCACACCTGTTCCCTGGCTGACCCTTCCCAAATGGTAGACATATTAGCTTGACACATCTAGTTGTTTGTGAGTAATAAAGGTTAATGTTCATGAGCTTTGGTTTACTTATTTGGAGCAGGGTATAATTATAGCCACGATGGGAGCCAAACTACCAATGGAATCCTCGCTAGACTGTAAAGTTCGAATTGGTATATACTGTATATACTGTATATATATATATATATATATATATATATATATATATATATAGATATATATATATATATATACAGTATATATATATATATATATATATATATATATATATATATATATTAGTGTAGCCAGGGAGGATATTTTGATGCCCCCAGGATTGCCCCCTCCACACACGCAGACAAACGAAGCAGAGGCCCCGCCCACTCCTGCGCCTAACCCCTAATCCAGCCAACCAACCAGAGCTAGCCTGAGGTTAGCCAACCAGCGTACAGCCAGCACACAATAAACTCTCTCTTGATCTTGTATCGCCTATATATTCTTGACTTATCACCTTCTAACTTCACTTCTCCTTGATAATGATGGCTGCGCCCATCGAAACGTCGGAACCCTTGGAACCCTTTGCAAACCTCATTTACCAACTTCCTGGAAATACTAGAAAAACTATACGAAAAATTGAGAGTATCAATAAAAAACTCAATAATGCAAACTGTGCCTATTATTTTAATCTCACCTGCCTGAAAGAAAATATATATATATATATATATATATATATATATATATATATATATATATATATATATATATATATATATATATCCCGAAAGGTAGAGGAGTAATAGAGAACCAATTTCAAGGGTCAGAATTTCTGGACATCGGAGCTTCTGAAATTCCCTTTTCCTCACGTTTAGCCCCATTAGTTATGACATTTTAAGACTTTTCCCCCATTATTTTGGAGTATTTAATTAAGACCTTTCGTGCTATTTAGGTGTCTAGAATTCTCTGGCGAGCGATTACGAACCTGAAATGTTTACGAGACGTTTTTCTACTGAAAAAATATACAAATTGATCTTTAAGGTTGATCTTAGGGGTGTTATTTTAAGCTTGATAGGGGCCTAGGCAGCAAACTACCCCAGCCTCCCTTTAATTTAACCATATATTTACAGGTATTGATACAAGGCCCTCCTTCATTTAGCCGTAATAATATCGTTGCTCGCGTAATACGATAATTGGATAACAAAATGCCTAAAACCCCGTGATAAAAAACAAGCTTATGGTGCCTCTCTTTATCCGGGGGGCGGGAGGGCAGTATAGATAATTACGTTAAGATATTCTGTGGATTATGGTTATTTATGGGTATAGACCGACGTGTATGAGCTCATCTTTATGGGAGTGCTCTCTTTTTTTGATAAACCTAATTATGTTATAAGTTAGCTCACTGAACCTCCTAAACATACCCCTGAGATATTGATTGATACAAAACATTTCAAAATATTTCAGACAGTCGTAAGTAAAATACAATTAAATCGATACAAAACATTTCAAAATATTTCAGACAGTCGTAAGTAAAATACAATTAAATCGATACAAAATATTTCAAAATATTTCAGATGCTCATTAGTAAAATCAAACAAGAATAGATTGGTGCAAAAGTACAGTAAGATATTTTTCAATACCTACAAGTGAAGCTTCGGAATATAACCGAAAAAGACAGTTCGAGACATCCGAAAACCGCAAGGGGACCACCAACTCTCTCAAACTTCCTAACATCTCTAAAACTAAAATAATAAAACAAAAGTTGGTCTGGATGATCCCCCAATGCCCAGAACTCTCCTACGCTCACTCTTCGCCAACTTTCTTCATTCCCTAAATATAGAATTGCAATACAGTAGAGTCAAAGTTTATCCACTCTTAAGGGGGCCCACCTCGCTTGTTTTCTCTGTCTCTCCCTCTCTCTTTGGTTTGTATCCATTCGGCCCCATTCGGCCTACTGTTTTAAGACTTTTACCCCCATCCAGGTGTCAATATTTTCCTGGCGAGCGGTAGTGTTCCAGCATATATGTATTAAAGTATTTTTGTTTTAACAGCAAGCTAAATTTGTACATTTTTCGATAGAAACATTTCTCCGGCGAAGCCGGATTTCTCCATACAATGCTGGCTCGCTATCGCTCGTCAGGAAGAAATGATCACCTGAATGGGGATAAACGTCTTAAAACAGTTGGATGAATGGGGCCGAGTGGATATAAGCCAGATAAAGAGAGAAAAGGAGAGAGAAAGATAAAACAAAACAGGGGACCCTTAAGAAATCGTGGATCAATTTTTGTTTGTCTTTGTGATATTCTTACCCTCGGGTTTGACTTGTGAACGTAATCCTATCCATGAGGAATATATATATATATATATATAGAGAGAGAGAGAGAGAGAGAGAGAGAGAGATAGACAGAGAGATATAAAGCTAAAATATAATACAAACTAGCTCTGTAACAGTTCAGAGAGTTGGGGGCTGTACATCCTGTAAAACCGCAAGTGTTGTAAGATAGTGTATGACCACAATGCCCCCGAGGTAAACAGCGCCCCTGGTGGACGATCAGGAATTAATGAACCACAATCACCTCAACTTTCCTGATGGTGGTGATGGTGGTGTGAGAGATAGTGGTTCGGTGATAGTGGTGGTGTGAGAGATGGTGGTTGTGGTGGTGGTGGTGGTGTAAGAGATGGTGGTTGTGGTGGTGGTGGTGTGAGAGATGGTGGTGGTGGTGGTGGTGTAAGAGATGGTGGTGGTGGTGGTGTAAGAGATGGTGGTTGTGGTGGTGGTGGTGTGAGAGATGGTGGTTGTGGTAGTGTTGGTAGTAGTGGTGGTATTAGTGGTGGTAGTGGTGAAGAACAGTGGTTATGATGAAGGTAAAGTATCATAAAATGGTGATAGTGGTGATGTGGGAACGAGTACATCTGTTGCAAGAGATAGTATGAAGCTAAAGCCATCCTAACAACAAAACAAACGACTCAGGCAAGAACTTAAGGGGAGATTTTTAGTTTGTTCCCTAGACCTCCATCAAGCTTTTAAAAAATACCACCAAGACCCCCCTTCGAGATACATGTGTACATTTTTCGGTAGAAAAATGTCTCGGCCGAAGGTCGATGCCTCCTAAATTACAGGCTCGTTATCGCTCGCCAAGGAAAAATCGACACTTAAATGCCAGGATCGGTCCTAAACATTACCAAAATGTGGCGAAAGATCTTTAAACCACCAAACAAATGGGGCAATTGTCTTAAAATATCAAAACTAATGGGCTAAACATGTGGGAAAAAGGGGGTCCAGAAAATGAGCTCTCAAGTGAAAATCTCCCTTCCCCAAATAATTAGTGTAATACCCTAATCACCCTGAGTTAACCCATTCTGTACCGGTGTCGTCCTTTTCATTTTATTCTGGCTACTTTTAGACGATTTTGTTTAGCTTGAAATGAACCTCTAGCAATTAACAGCCTTCGAACTATCTCACTTGACAGACGATTTTATTTAGCTTAATATGGACCTCTAGCAATTAACAGACTTCGAACTATCTCACTTGACAGACGATTGTATTTAGCTTAATATGGGCCTCCAGCAATTAACAGACTTCGAACTATCTCACTTGACAGACGATTGTATTTAGCTTAATATGGGCCTCCAGCAATTAACAGACTTCGAACTATCTCACTTGACAGACGATTGTATTTAGCTTAATATGGGCCTCCAGCAATTAACAGACTTCGAACTATCTCACTTGACAGACGATTGTATTTAGCTTAATATGGGCCTCCAGCAATTAACAGACTTCGAACTATCTCACTTGACAGACGATTGTATTTAGCTTAATATGGGCCTCCAGCAATTAACAGACTTCGAACTATCTCACTTGACAGACGATTGTATTTAGCTTAATATGGGCCTCCAGCAATTAACAGACTTCGAACTATCTCACTTGACAGACGATTGTATTTAGCTTAATATGGGCCTCCAGCAATTAACAGCCTTCGAACTATCTCACTTGACAGACGATTGTATTTAGCTTAATATGGGCCTCCAGCAATTAACAGACTTCGAACTATCTCACTTGACAGGACGATTGTATTTAGCTTAATATGGGCCTCCAGCAATTAACAGACTTCGAACTATCTCACTTGACAGACGATTGTATTTAGCTTAATATGGGCCTCCAGCAATTAACAGACTTCGAACTATCTCACTTGACAGACGATTGTATTTAGCTTAATATGGGCCTCCAGCAATTAACAGACTTCGAACTATCTCACTTGACAGACGATTGTATTTAGCTTAATATGGGCCTCCAGCAATTAACAGACTTCGAACTATCTCACGTAACCCTTTTTACTATCTCAGGTCCTTCTTAAACTGGACAAATTCGTCTAAATACAGCAAGCATATAATTCAAAATACGTCGCCGGTACAGAAGGGGTTAAGGGGAGGTTTTCAGTTTGTTCCCTAGACATCCGTCAAGCTTAAAACTACAGCCCCTAGACCCCCTTTCAAGATAGATTTGTAAATTTTTCGGTAGAAAAATTTCCCGGCCAAAGGCCGGTTTCCTCTTAATTTACAGGCTTGCTATCGCTCGCCAGGATAAAATCGACACCTAAATGGCACGAAAGGTCTTAAAATTGACAGAAATGGGACGAAAGTTCTTAAAATTGCCAAACTAATGGAGCTAACGTCTTAATATGTCAAAAGCAATGGGGCTAAACATGAGGGAGAAAGGGGTCCAGAAAAAAATCCCCCTAGGGTAGTTCTACCCTTAAAAACCCTGGTCCCACGCCTGCGATTATAATTTCATGAACAATTGAATATGAATAGATCTAAAATCCGCCCCTCCGCCCAAGAGACCCCAGAACTAAAGGCGGTGTCACATGAGCGCTTTGTCCGGCATTTTTTTTTCGGCAATATTTCGGGTCTTTCTTTCTTACATTGGTATCGGGAACTAGACTGGGATTAAAATATTTTTGGTGGCTTAGGACTAATTAAATTTTAATGCTGATGTTACCAGACGAGAATTGCTCCATAATATTGCCGGGAAAAGTGCTCGTGTGACACCGGTTGAAAGGGGATGTAGTCGCTTTATCTGGACCCCCCCCCCCCCTTCTCCCTCATGTTTAGCATATCAGTTTTGTGATTTTCAGACGTTCGTTCCGTTGGTTTGGTGATTTTGAGACCTTTCGGCCCATTGCATTGTCAATAATAAGACCTTTCGTGCCATTTAGGTGTCATTTTTTCCCCTGGCGAACAATAGCGAGCCTGTAATTTTAGAAGGAACCTGCCTTCGACTGGGAAATCTTTCTACCGAAAAATGTACAAATTGATCTTCAAAGGGGGTCTAGGGGGTATTTATTTAAGCTTGATGGAGGTCTAGCGAGGAAATTAAAAAAATAAAGTTAATACATAAATATATACACAAAAAAACAGGCCATTCCCCCCTTAAGATTACCATTTCATGCATAATTGACGGAATTTATCGGCAAAGTTCCGCGAGTGGCGCGTAATACGAAAGTGGGGAAAAGATCCGACCAACGATGCGCTAGAAAGAAAGAAAGAGATATTGTTGGAGAATGGGTTACTTTAAGCCGGAGTCACACGAGCCTTTTTACGAGTAATTATGGTCTGGAAGCATAAACAATTACACTTTATTGGAATTCAGCCACCTAACCTAAACTACCTTCAGTCTAGTTACCGATACCAGTGCGAAAATGTCCCGAAATAATACCAGAACAAACTTGCCCATGGAAAATTGACGGAAAAAGCGCTCGTGTGACAGCGGCTTTACTCTAATGAGAAAGATGGGGAGGAAATAGCGCTGGGGAATGTGTGGACTTTCCGTATTTGCCTGAGAGAAAGACATTTGTAGAATAATTATAATTTTTGTTATCATGATTTCTTAATTTTCTCTTTGCATAATATTTTGCATTCATATTACTTTTAGAAATATTATTTGTGTGTATATATTTATATAGTTTTCTTCATATGAATGAAGGATACAAAAGGCAAATCTGTCTGTAACAAGTGTCTCCCCCAAAATTGAAAGAGTGGCATTTTGCATTTATCGTTTGGTACATATATCTTTTGGCGTACGAAATTCAATTCTAGAGAAATGTTATCAAAAAACATTTATTTCTTCTCGCCTTATACCATCTATTGTCAAGCCGAATATTAGCTTTCACAATATATAAGTTAATAATAATACGAAGATTATACAAAATTCGCATCAGAGTTTTCGAGTCGGATTTTCATTCTGGTTGGAGATTATATTATTTTCTTTTTCCCCTTCGGTACAGTCGGCCTAATAAGTGATGTCTCGGCACCAAGTATATTTTGTTCTATAATTAGTATCGGCAATATTTAAACTAGAGGAATGACTATAGATCAGGCAGGGGAAGTGGTGGTGGACAGGAGTGAATGGAGAATGCTTTTGAATAGTTGAGTGAACACGTGGTCATTTGGAGTAAGGGGTCGGGCGCAAGTTGGACTAGATAATAGTCCATCAGGCGCCTGGCCCGGGGAGACGATTAATATGAAGGGTGCGCCTGGAAGTGTGGTGGGAGGGCTTGTGGCTTTGGCTCCGCTGCATGTCTACCTGCCGAGATCGGAATCTCTCCGGGTGGTCGGGGGCCGGGGGAGTGGTGGAGCGACCTGGGTGACCCTGGTCTCTGGGTCTTCTCCTGGGTGACCTGGATGTGTGTGAGTTTGTGCTTTTTATCTGTGTTTATTTGTTGTTTTATGTTGTTTTTGTGTTTTCCCTGTTCTTGCTCTGTCTTGAGTCGGCTACCCCCAAAATGGGGATTGGGCCTGAGCATATAGATAGATAGATAGATAGATAGAATATTTAAACAGGATTTCTTCATTTCGAGTGAGATATACAAACATGTTCCTACAGTTACCCACCTTATTCAACATCTGACAGACATTAATATAGCACAGAGCGAGCCAAACGTAATGACAGCTGAGACATGACTTATTAGATTGTACCGGTGACATCCTTTTCATTATACTCTGGCAAAGTGTACACGGTTTCATTAAGCTTAGTCAGGACGTCTACCAATTAAATGGCTACACACTACCTCAACTATTCCTTTTAGCTACCATACAACTTTCCTAAGCTTCATAAAATCGTCTAAATATAACTAGAATTCAAAATAACAGACGTCGTAAGTACTGGAAGGGTTGCTTAGTCTCTCGTCCATAGATTACATTTGGAAATAATCGACGGTCATCCATAGTGTGAATATTGACTTAACTTGTCTTTATAATGTTATTATTGCTAAGAGAAAACGGGACATTTTGTGAATCAAATTGGTAAGATCTATCGCATTTTAATTTTCGACTCACAATGATTCTTTCTAAGCTTTTAAAAATTGTCTGATAACAGCCAGGGAAAAAAAAAAAAAAAAAAAAACAGAAAGCGTTATCTAATACTTAATTATTTAACTAATTATTAAACTAATACATCAATTATCAGCAAAATACACAATAACCTTTTGCAATGGACCGCTAACCCTGGCCAGAGCTTATCATATTTCATCCCAATATTTTTTTAAACTATACGGAGAATATGGAGTTATTCATTATTCGAAATGTGCTCGTTAGCATTTTGCATATGGACGTCAGCCTGGCGGGTGGATAAAATAACATATTTTATGCATACGTATATTTAAGCCAGGGACATACGAGCATTTTTTCCGGAAGTCTTCGATGAGCAAGATTGTTTTCGTAATATTTTGAAGCTCTTTTTGCATTGGATTAACAACTAAACTTATGGTATAGATTATGTTAGATCGCCGAGTTTTGATACCCATTTAATTTTGAGGTTGCCAGACTGCAATTGCTCGTAAAAATTGCCAGGAAAAGTGCTCGTGTGACGGTACAGTACCTTTATCATAGATTAATCCATACTGTACCGACAACGTGTTTTTTTACTCTTATTATAGCTATATTTAAACGATTTTATGCTGTTCAAGGAGGATGTGTGGTAGTAAAAAAGGTTCGATGGGATTGTTCGAAGCCTGTTGATTACTGGAGGCCCTTTTTAAGCTGAATAAAATCGTCTAATAGCAGCCAACATAATGTGAAAAAGACGTCGCCGGTACAGGAGAGGTTAAATAAACAAATATGCACAGGTCATCGAGCTTATAATGCAACAAAAATACATTATTTAAAATATTGTATCGTACAATTCGGAGGGGGAAAACAAACAAAAATGTAGGTTTTGCAGTAGAAAGCATGCATTTTTGGCTTGCATATAAATTCGTGGATTAAATGAATGCTTCTGGTACCCATTTATGGTTCGTATTATGCCTGTAAATGTTTTCTGTAGTAAATGACAAATAATGAAAGATATAATTACATTGAAATTATTATTATTTTTATTATTATTATTATTATTATTATTAGTAGTAGTAGTAGTAGTAGTAGTAGTAGTAGTAGTATAATTAGTATCATTAATATTATTATTATTATTATTATTATTATTATTATTATTATGATGTTATAATATTTTAAAATTTGTATAATGTCTGCCAGTATTACCAGTGTCAATGTGTTATATATTACACTCAAATTCTTTATCCTGGACACAGACTACAATTTTAGATATTCCAGTGCATATCTTTCATCATACAGGGAGATAGATTCATAATAAAACCTGACCACAATCGAAAGAGGATTACACGAACCAAGATTTCCAAAAGGCCCACAGCGAAATTGTTGTTGTTGCACACAGGGTTGGCAAATATTTCATCTCACCTTTTCCTCCCTCCCTTCCTCCCTGCGTCTGATTATGACACGGTGCAACACGGTGTATTTCCCTGGGGTTATGGTTAATCCAGTTGAGGTGAAAGAGAGCGAGAGAGAGAGAGAGAGTCTTGGAAATCGCAACTACTTCATTTATTTGACATAGTGAAGTCAACTGCATTCTTTATGCTTGAATTATATATATATATATATATATATATATATATATATATATATATATATATATATATATATATATATATATATATATATATATATATATATATATATATATATATATATATATATATATATATATATATATATATATATATATATATACAATTATTTTTAACATCGTTCTTGACACCAATAACACATCAAGTGAAATTAATGAAAACATGTGATTCTCCCAGGATTCGAACCTAGGATATCACTTACACCATCATATACCACTTTGTATCACAAGCCCAATAATATCTCTACAAAACCAGGCAAAATATAATACTACTAACACACATAATTAATTAGATTGCTCAGTGAAAGTTAACGAAGAAGGGGGCACCATTCATTTTTTGGTCACTCTTCTTCCTCATGTTTAGCCCCACTAGTTTTGAGATTATAAAACGTTCGGCCCATTAGATTGACGATTTTATACCTTTCACCCCATTTCGTTGTCAATTGTATGACCTTTCGTGCCATTTAGCTGTCGGTTTTAAACTGGAGAGCGATAGCGAACCTGTAATTTTAAGAGGAACCGGCCTTTGGCCTTGACATTTTTCTACCGAAAAATGTACAAACATATATTGAAATGGGGTCTAGGGGGTGTTTTTTTCAAGCTTGATGGAGGTCTAGCGAGGAAACTAAAACAATAAATGGATATTTAAATCAATAGACCAAACAAATAGCCACTATCCCCTTAATGAAGAAGGGGAGCCATTTTTGTGAAGAAGTTTGCTGGCTTCTCGGGAGATCAAAGGCTTCCTCTTGATCCCCTCTTTTGCTATAGGGAGGGTAGTACTTGGTTTTATTTTTGCATTATTAAAAAAAAAAAAAAAAAAAAAAAAAAATCGTAATATTTTAATCTAATATATTAATTTAACTCCCGACACAAAACACCTCCCAACGAAATTAATGAAAGCATGTGATCGTACCAGGATTCGAGCCTGTGTTACCACATACCTGTACATATATTTAACACTCTAATCATTACACCATCAAGGCAGTTATAAAAAATAAACACTCTAATCCAGTGCAGTATTCTTTTCTTCTAGCCAGTACTAATTAATATTATTTAGTTCAGGAATATTTCACAGTCGAGCAGCTAAAATTGCTTCCAGATTTTCACTTAAGCTATTCAGTGTGCAGTTGGGTTTGAGTACATGATTAGACTGATATCCAGTATTCGATAAATGGATATAAAAATGTAGTCATGTACTTAACATTTAACTGTCTTGATGGTGTAATGCTTTGAGTGTTTAAGATTTGTATGATGCGAAGATAAAATAATAAGGAAATACATACACCCATCTCCCCTGAATATTGAAAACAACACCTTGAGTAAATGAATAGCCTATGAATAATAAACTCCCAACAGACAGCTATGACTTTGAGATGTGTGGAGTTAAAGTTAAATGAGGTGTCTTGGCAGGGAACGCTTTTTTCATCGTGTGAGAGTAGAACATATTCAATTATTCGCGTTATTGTTAAATTTCTGAACGCACTTGTCAGTTTTTAGCCCTTTCACTATACCAATATGTTTGATTTGATTTTGTTCTGCCCATCATTCGACGATTTATTAAACGCAGAAAGTTTTTGTGAGAGGTGTAAGGTGAAGTGAGATAGATTTTACCCCTTTGTTTGCTAGAGGTCCGTTTTAAGCTGCATAAGATGGTCTAGTATTGTAAAATAAAATTATATATATATATATATATATATATATATATATATATATATATATATATATATATATATATATATATATATATATATATATATATATATATATATATATATATATATATATATATATATATATATATATATATATATATATATATACAGTATATATACAGTATGTTAGGCGCCTCGTTCTCCCTCTCATTAGGCCTGACTACTCCTCTTCTGGCCCGGAACTCTTACTGTGGAGTTGTAAAGTGTGAAGGGGGATGGGTTTATTTATTTGCTCATTTATATATGCTTTTATTTATTTATTTAGTTTCCTCCCTAGACCTCTATCAAGCTTAGAAATACACCCCCTAGACCCCCCTTCAAGATAAATGTGTATGTTTTTCGGCAGAAAAATCTCCCGGCCAAAGGCCGCTTCCTCTTATCATTACAGGCCTGCTATTGCTAGCCAGGAAAAAAATCAACACTTAAATGACATGAAAATCCTTTATATTGACAAAGAAATGGGGTAAAAGGTCTTAAAATCGCTAAACTAATTAGCCGAACGTCTTAAAATCTGAAAACTAAGGGGGTTATACACGAGGGAGGAAGGGGTCAAGAAAAACGGCCCATCTCCCCATAAGTGCGCCGGGAGACCGCAACTTTACCCAACTCGTCTGCGGCCTGATGAGCTTGCTTAGGAGGACTGAAGCTTTGGTGGTGGTGGTGGTGGGGGGGGGGGGGGGGGGGGGCTCTTTTTTGTGGGTTTACTAGGTCGGCGCTAAATGTATGAGCAACTCTTTTTTGTGTTTAGAAATATAGATGTTTGTTTTCTCTCCGCTTGCTTAATTTACTGAAGGATTTGGAGCAACACATAACGTATATTCTGTATACACCTACATATTAGCTTCATTCAACCCATACACCAACACACATGTACGCACACACACATACAAACACACACACCTGTATATATACAGTATATATATATACAGTGGCGGCGAAAAGTCTGTGCACAGGCCCTCTGACGCGCAGACTTTTCACCGAAAGTGTTTGTAGACAACTTTTGCCCAAAATGTAACGAGGATTTGAAATTTTGCGTGTCTGGCAGCGAGGCACATCCCTGGGATTGGCAGATGTTGTACCACAAGGAGCTCAGTTACCATCTTAGCCCCGGGGAGTGAGGATACAGTGTGTTTCGTGCCCGAGTCAGTGCCCCGATTTTCGCCACCCATACCTTGTGTTAGTGCCTATATCTCCCTAATGTCTGGCAATATACAATTGACAAATGAACAGATATACAAATATATATATATATATATATATATATATATATATATATATATATATATATATATATATATATATATATATATATATATATATATATATATATATATATCTGTGTGTGTGTGTGCGTGTGTATGTGTGTGTTTATTATTAAAAGCATTTAGTTTCTCATTACTCGCTATCGGTATTAAAGAATGAGTTTTGGTGTGCAGGAAGCGGGAAGCCAGGGGTGCCGCGGAAAGGTTATTAATGGACCTTAATATGGGCTATCAATTACCCCAGGGTTAATTAATGGCCACCTTGCAAGCGCTTCCATTATCAAGAGTTTCTGCTTAAGGGGGGTCACCGTTTTTTTTATTTTTCTCTCCTTATTTTCTCTTTACCTGGCTTGTATCCATTCGGCCCCATTCAGCCAACTGTTTTAAGATGTTTATCCCCATCCAGGTGACGATTTCTTCCTGGCGAGCGTTAGCGAGCCAGCATTGCATGGAGAAATCCGGCTTCGCCGGAGAAATTTTTCTATCGAAAAATGTACAAATTTAGCTTGCTGTCAAAAAAAAAAATATATATATATAAGCTGGCTCGCTACTGCTCGCCAGGAAAATATTAACACCTGAATGGGGGTAAACATCTTAAAACAGTAGGCTGAACGGGGCCGAATGGATACAAGCCAAAGAGAGAGGGAGAGAAAGAGACAAAAAAGCGAGGTGGGCTCCCTTAAAGGAAAGAGGAGCTCGGCCATATAGATAAAGGCGATGACACACGATCTATATTTCTGGCAACACAACTTTTATTTTTGGCAATTTTGTTTGGATCGGCATTTGGTTTGTGATATAATTTTGTAGGTTTATATTACACACAGACACACAGCATTATTTCTGACATTCTAACCCCTTGAAACAGTTTATTTTTGGCTATCATTAGACAGCTTAGGAAGGATCTGTGGGTATTAAAAGGGTATTCAAAGGCTATCTCAATCAACCCTCTGACTTCCCTATACCCTTCCTAATCTGAATAAAATTGTCTAATAATTACCCGAAAACAGAAAAGAAATGTGTATTAGATCTTGAAAGGGTTAATTGTTATCGTCTGTTCTTATCTGATATCACGTGCATGAAGAAGACAAAAGGCAAAGCTCCCTGCAACAAGTGCCCCCTACCGAAAAAATAAATAAATAAATAAATAAATAAATAAATACAAAAAAAAAAATGTAAAAGTGGCAGAGTCAAATTATGGGCGTTCGTTTTCTATAGCCTACGTTTATAATAATTATATACGAAAGCTATAGAAAATGGATTCATTAATTTTCAAGAGCGTCTACTTTAGCTCAAGGTCATTTTGCTTCATAATGGATGAATGAATAACTTTTTCAAGTTTCAATACTAATTTAATTTCTATTTGCTGGCTATTATTAGACGATTTTATTCAGATTAAGAAGGATTTATGTACGTCAAAGGGTTAATTGAAATAGTCATTACTCTTATAATTCTCACAGATCCTTCTTAAGCTGTATATAATAGTATAATGATAGCCAGCATAAACTGCCAAAAGTGTCACAGTCTTCAAAGGGTTAATATAGGTACTATAGCGGTACTATGGTAGACAATGAACGAGAGAGAGAGAGAGAGAGAGAGAGAGAGAGAGAGAGAGAGAGAGAGAGAGACAGAGAGAGAGAGAGAGAGAGAGAGAGAGAGCAAAGAGAGAGAGAGAGTGAGAGAGCAATTTAGTGGTAAAGGGTGATGGAAATACGACGCCCGGCTTGATGAAGTATGAAGCAAGCTATATTTTGCGATACCAGAGTGATGAACGATGTGGTGATGATGGTGGTGATGAAAGGAGAGAGAGTGTGTTAGTGGTGGTGGTGAGGGAGGAAGGAAAGGAAGAGACCATCATTGGTAAGTGGGAACGATATGACAAGAACAAGTTTTATGGTGATGATGATGATGATGATGGTGGTGATGATGGTAATGATGGTGGTGATGAAAGGAGAGAGAGTGTGTTAGTGGTGGTGGTAATGATGATGATGGTAGTGATGATGATGATGATGATGGTGGTGATGATGATGGTGGCGATGATGATGGTGGTGATGATGGTGATGATGATGATGATGGTGGTGATGATAATGGTGGTGATGGTGGTGATGAAAGGAGAGAGAGTGTGTTAGTGGTGGTGATGAGGGAGGAAGGAAATGAAGAGACCATCGTTAAGGGGAGATTTCCACTCGAGGGATTTTTTTCTGAACCCCATTCTCCCTCATATTTAGCCCCATTGGTTTTGAGATTTTAAGACGTTCCCCCATTAGTTTGGCGATTATAAAACTTTCGCCCCATTTCTTTCAATCGTAAGACCTTTTCGTGCCCTTAGGTGTCGATTTTTTCCTGGCGAGCGATAGCGAGCCTGTAATTCAAAAGGAACCGACCTTCAGACGGGACATTTTTCTACCGAAAAATTTACACATTTATCTTGAATGGGGGTCTAGGGGGTGTAATGTTAAGCTTGATGGAGGTCTAGGGAACGAACAAAATACCTCCCCTTAAGGGAATATACGGTGGTACTTTAAAGGTATATATATATACAGTATATATAATATATATATATATAATATGTATATATATATATATATATATATATATATATATATATATATATATATATATATATATATATATATATATATATATCATTATGTATCCCCTTAACCATTTTCAAATGATTGTCTTTTCCAGTCTCTTTTGGCTAACATAGGATTATGACTGTAATCAGTTGAACAAATCTCCTGTTGTCATTAGTTAAAATAAAAATAAAACATCTAAATTAACCTTTTCAAACCAGATATGATTTGATGTTGCAAACAGTCTATTTCATGCAGTTAATCAGAATGTATAGTGGTGATATAGGTGTGTGATGTGTGTGTGTGTGTATGTGTGTGTGAGAGAGAGAGAGAGAGAGAGAGAGAGAGAGAGAGAGAATCTATATATATATATATTGTTGAATAGATAGATTGGTAGATAAGGCATGTACAGAGATAGAATGAGAGTCAGAGTGAGAGAGGGAGATCAAGAGTGAATGAGTGAGTGAGTGAGTGAGTAAGTGAGAGAGCAAGAGTGAAAGAGAGAGAGAGAGCATGAGTGAGTGAGTGAGTGACAGAGCAAGAGTGGATGAGTGAGAGGGAGTGAAAGTGAGACAGGGCGATTAATCACATGGCTGACACTCTGAACATTGTACCACACTATCTAATTTCCGTCCTCCTCGATCCAATTCATCCCTTGCGTCAGTGATATGTAAGTGATCTCAAGTGGAGGCATATAGAGATTTTATTCAACCGCCGGGACATTTAATATCGTCAAGGGGAGGTGGGTCGTTTTTCGGGTCCCCCTTCTGCCTTTAGCTCCATTACTTTTTTCAGATATATATTACTTTTTCATATATATATATACTGTATATATATATATATATATATATATATATATATATATATATATATATATATATATATATATATTGCTGCAGATACACTTAAAATTTGATAATACATATCATGCCCGTGAATATATAATATGCATAATTATCGTATATACTAATAAATTAGCATCATATAGCAACTAAATAACCATTTACACAAATATTTTTAAATAGCTTAACAAGGCTCTAATCGGCACGCAGAAGGCATAATCAATTACCAATACAAACGTTCTGAACTATTAGAAATCTTCACTACTATGCTTCCATCCTGGCCCCATCAGCATTCCCCACTCTGGCCCCCTCCGGCAGAAAGCAATATGAGGCCTCCATTTATTGGCTCCCACACCGGAAACTGTGGAATTTCCGATAAAGAGGAAGTGATTGGCAGGAGGCTGAGCTGGGTGGGAGGCGGGGAGGGATGTTACGGAGTTGTGAATGATCAGTCTCTCAGAACAGATTGCTGGGGTTATCAATGTTCAATATTTCTTAAAATGTTGCGGATAGCTTTATAAAAAGGCATGTCAATACATGTATTTTATTACCTGTTTTTTTTTTTTTTTTTTTTTTTTTTCATTCTTAAACAATGTATCATGATAATAATAAAGTGTTTAAAGTGTTTAAATTGTTTACAATGTTTAATAGCCACCTTAAAATTGTGTGGGTTTTCGTCATTATAAATGCCGGGCCACATTATTTACCTTGTAATTCTCCTTTTGGAAATCAGGGAACCAGTTATGTTTCTATTTCTTAATTAGTTAAATTTAGGACTTTCACATGTATTCGAAGGAATACGAAAATACAAAATACGGAAAAATATTCTCATATACTGTATATGCATTTAACTTGATTCACTGAGCTATAAATTAATTAGATGAAGGTTTGAATGGAAAGATTTTTAACACAAAACAGAAGGTGAATAATAATAAAACAAAAAGCTGTGAAGCGAAATGTCCTATAAAAATGTCCTATAAAAATGTCCTATAAAAATCCTTTAACCCTAACACTCAAGGATCAAAATCCAACAAAACGAGTAAACAAAAATTGCGCCTCCATAATACAGTACGTTTGTAAAAGTAAGTGAAACCCGGCAAGCCAGGACCGTAGACTTTATCGAAAATGCAAACCATTTAAATTAAACCCGGCCGTACAGGACCGTAGACTTTTTATTGTGTGAAGCGGAGGGACGACGTATACAGACTAATCACACATAACAAAGCCACTCCAACAGCTTCTTCTCTCTCTCTCCAACACCCCTTCTCCCCTCGCTACACTCTTCAGAAAAATAGGAAAAGTAGAAAGTAGGTACGAGGTGCCGTTGTAAAGGCTTATCCCTCAATACCTTCATCTGATCTGATCTGGAGGGCGAAGGAAAGCGAGAATATTAAACAAAGTAGGTGGAAGAAAGAAAAGGAGGGCAGAAGGGAGGAGGAGAAAGAGTGAGAAGAGGGGAGAGAGAGAACAATAAGGAGGTAAAGGAAGAGGAAGAATGAGAGGAGGAAAATGAATAAGAGGAGGAAGAAGAAGGAAGAGGGGGAGTTTAACCCCTTCAGTAGCAGTGCCTTCCTTTTAGAAGTATTCTGGTTACTAGTAGACGATTTTATTCAGCTTATAAAGGACCTCCAGCAATTATCGGGCTTCGAAGTATCTCAATTAGGCTACCACAAATCCTTCTTTAACTGCAGAAAATCGTCTAAATATAGCTAGAAACAAAAATAACACACGTCGCTGGTACTCAAAAGGTTAAAGAACATGTAGACTGTAGAGGAAGCTCAGAACTAGAGGAAGGAAACAGAGAGACAGGAGAAAATGTAAGTGGAAATATAGGAGTGAGAAGGAGATGGGGGAATAGGAAGGAAAGAGAAGAATAAGAGGACGATAACAAAGAATATAAAACAAAACGAGAGAAGGAAGAGCAGTATAGTCAGAGAGAGAGAGCAGTATAGTCGGACCACTCTCTCCCTCTCACTCCACCAGTCCTGTCACGTCTGTAATTACCGGCGGCCTCCTGAAACGACCCTTCTCCGACTGCTACTACAACTACATAATACTACTACAATTACTATTACTACTACTACTACTACTGCTACTACGACCATTACTACTACTACTGCCGCTACTACTACTACTACTACTACTACTACTACTATTACTGCTACTACAACTGCTGCTACTACTACTACTACTATTACTACTACTACTAACTATGTTATTCTATTGGAACACATTATTGGACGATTTACTCAGCTACAGTATATAGTTATATATTTTTTTTCTTTTCTATGTGATTGAGGGAGGCAAAAGGCATAACTGCCTATAGCGAGTGCCTCCCCCATAGTTGAAAGAGTGACAGGGCCAAAATCAAGGGACGTTCGAGCCAAAATGCCTGGACACACGGAGTTTGAAGCAATTTAAGTCATAGGAAGAGGGAAAGACTGATTCTGGGAGAGAGTTCCAGAGCTCAGCTGTTGAGTAGAAGAAAGTTTGAGAGTAACATTTCACTCTTGGGTTGGAGAGTTGCACAGAGTAGGGGTGGGATTGAGTTGCAAGACGGGTACCACGTGCCCTACGTAAAGGAGGTGGTATGCACTGGGATAGCTCTGAGGAACACTGATTATTATAGTAGCGATAGAATAGCGAGAGAGATGCAACATTGCGGCGGAGAGAGAGAGATTGCAGAGAGTTGGTGAGTGGACGGGAGTTAATGATACGAAAGGCCTTCCTTTCAACTTTGTCTAGGAGAGCAGTGTGAGAGGAACCTCCCCACACATGTGAACAATACTCAATACAAGGGCACACTATGCCCCTGTACAGAGCAAGAAGCTGTGCAGGGGAAAAGAACCCCCTAAGGCGGTTGAGCACACCCAGCTTCTGGGAGGCTGCCTTAGCAAGACTGGTAATATGGTCCTTCCAAATGAGAGCAGAAGAAAAAGAGACACCAAGAATATTGAGAGAAGATGAAGGGTTAATTTTTGTATTGTTGAAGAATAAGGGATAGTCCGCTGGGAGATCCTGACGGGTAGATAGATGGAGAAATTGGGTTTTGGAAGCATTAAAATTAACAAGGTTTTCTCTGCCCCAATTGGAAATAGTATTTAGATCAGAATTTAAGAGTTCTATGGCTTCATTACGTTTGTCGTTGAGGGATTGCTGGCTGGGGCGTTCTGAAAAACTAATGGAGTAGTGTAAGGTTGAGTCGTCTGCGTATGAATGGATGGGAATTAAGGTACAGTTAAGGAGATCATTTATAAAAATTAGAAAGAGAATAGGAGATAGGACAGAACCCTGAGGAACACCGGAGTTTATAGGGTGAGGAAGTGAACAATGGCCGTCCACAACCGCAGCTATGGAACGGCCGGAAAGGAATTTGGAGACAAAGGCACAGATGGAGGGATAGAAACCGAAGGAGGGTAGTTTAGAAATTAAAGATTTATGCCAGACTCTATCGAAGGCTTTCGATATGTCTAGTGCAATAGAAAAAGTCTCACCGAAGTCCCGAAAGGAGGATGACCAAGAGTTAGTAAGATATGAAAGAAGATCACCAGTAGAGCGACCCTTAAGGAAGCCATACTGGCGATCTGAGAGCAGATTATGAGAAGAGAAATGCTTAAGAAATTTGGAAGCAAGAATAGTTTCAAAAACTTTTGAAAGACAAGAGATAAGAGCAATTGGACGATAGTTGGAGGGTTGAGAGCGGTCACCCTTCTTTGGGACAGGTTGAATGTGAGCAAACTTCCAGCATGAAGGGAAGACGTTAGAGGATAGACAGAGACGAAAGAGTTTGCCTAGGCAGGGAGTCAGCACGGAAGCACAGTTTTTGAGAACAACAGGAGGAACACCGTCCGGACCGTACGCCTTATTAGTGTTAAGCCCAGAGAGGGTAGAAAGTACATCTTTAGAAGAGATTAGGATATTAGGCATAAGTAAGAGAGAGGAGGGCGGAGAGGGAGGAATAGCACCGAAATCATCCAAGGTGGAGTTTCTAGCAAAAGTTTGAGCGAAGAGTTTAGCTTTGTCAGAGGAAGAAGTGATGGTTGTGCCATCAGAGTGGGAAAGGGGAGGGAAAGACGAGGAAGAGAAATTGTTGGAGAGGTTTTTGGCTAGATGCCAGAAAGCTTGGCAAGAGCTAGAGTTGGATAGTTCAGTGCATTTATTATTGATGAAAGAGTGTTTGGCAAGTCGAAGAACAGATTTGGCTTGATTCCGGGCAGAAACATATGAAGAATGAGAGTCTTGAGTTTTAAGGCGTCGGTACCGTTTGAATGCTTCCTCCTTATTGCGGACAGCAGTAGAACAGGCGTGAGTAAACCAAGATTTTTTAGCATTAGTCTGAGAGAAAGAGAATGGAATGTATGCTTCCATGCCCGATAGGATTACCTCGGTAATGCGTTCAGCACTCTCTGAGGGTCCTCGGCCATGGAAGCAGAAATCATTCCATGGGAAATCAAAGAAGTACTGCCGAAGAGCCTCCCAGTCAGCAACGCCAAAGTGCTACAAGCGCCGCCGGCTAGGAGGATCGGGTGGCTGTACTGGAGAGATAGGACAGGTGACAGAGATAAGTTTATGGTCGGAGGAGCCCAAAGGAGAGAAAAGATCGACAGTATAAGAAGAAGGGTTAGAAGTTAGAAACAGGTCAAGAATGTTGGGCCGATCTCCGATGCGATCCGGGATACGGGTGGGTTGCTGAACTAACTGCTCTAGGTCATTTAGGATAGAAAAGACGTAGGCTTGTTCACCAGGTGGATCAGTAGTGTGAGAGGAGAGCCATTGGCTTCATATTTCATACTTCATACTTCATATTTCATACTTCATATTTACTCTCTCTCTCTCTCTCTCTCTCTCTCTCTCTCTCTCTCTCTCTGTATATGTGTGTGTGCGCGCGTGTGTGGGTGTCAGAGAGAGAGAGAGAGAGAGAGAGTGAAAGAGACTCGACAAGAACTAGAACAGAGAAAGAGAGCGAGCGAAAACGACGACCAAGGGAGCCTCTCGTATGACATTGACGAACACCCCTGTTAAGGAGAAAAAAGATGACTCCGAGCTTGTCTTAGGCTCTTGTAGAAAGGATTATCTCTCAGCTGTCTGGCATGATAAACAATGCTGTAGCGCGGCGAGGCCTAAAGTGAGCAGGAAATTGGGAAGAATGGAAAAAATGGGAAAGTGAAGGTCTAAAAACGTATATTATAAAGGAAATCATTACTCATTTCGTTATACCACACATTTTCTCTTTTAGCTCTGGCTTTTAGTAGACGATTATATCAAGCCTATCAGATATTCGTTGGACTTACAAGATTAATAGAGCAAATGAGCAAAAGGAAATCACTAGAAATTGAGTCGTGTGAACATAAATATATCACGTTAACATTAACCCTTTGAGTACCAGCGACGTGTGTTATATTCTATGCTAGCTGTATTTAGACGATATTATGCAGCCTCGGAAAGATCTGTGGTAGTTGAAAGGGTTGGTTGAGATAGTTGGAAGTCTTATTATTGCTAGGCGTCCTTCCTAAGCTGAATAAAATCGTTTAATTGGTGCCAGAAGATGATGAAAAGGACGTCCCTGGTACTGAACGGGTTAATGGAAATTCAAGAGTTATATTCTGAGAAGTAATACAAAACATATAATACGCAAAACACATGACCAAGGAATGAAATAAAACCGCTGAATATTTTACAAGAAAATATGAAGAAAACGCGAGCACGGGAATATAAAAAGAGGCCATAAAACTGGCAATGGTTGAGGGGTGACATAAATATACATGAAAAAGAATATGGTCAGGGCGATGAGATGAGCAGAAGGGGCGAGACGAGAAACACTGAGAGATAATAAAAAGCAAATGTGTAGCAGAGTTTATGAATAAAATTGTCGGTGAGATAAGCGAGATTACATTGTAGTTTGTGTGGTGGATTAATCTTATTTTTCTGTTTTATTTATTAGCAGTAGTAATCTTAGATATAACTATTCTTACAAGCGATATTTTATTACAATTGAATAAGATAAATATTCGAACATAATTACAACACTACTTGTGTCTTTATGCTATATATATTAATTACTTTCATTGATAGATCCTCCCACCCCCCTCTCTCTCTCTCTCTCTCTCTCTCTCTCTCTCTCTCTCTCTCTCTCTCTCTCTCTCTCTCTCTCTCTCATACACTTACACACACACACACAAAGGCACAGCTCATCTATGGTCACATGTCCTTTAATGTAAGGTAGGCAGAAATTTACGAATAAATGATTCACAGACCATTGGCAATCCTACTCGTAACCAATATTAATAAACTTATGATATCTAACCAATATTAATATAATTATCATATCATACACTAGAAAAGTTTCCTATATTAAGATAACCAGCCACACAAATTCAATATCGTACCATTGCACTAGAGGAGACATTGCCATTATATACTTATTATATCATACACTACCAAAAAATGCCATATTCAATTACTCAGCCACACACATCTTCCACGTTGTCATATATCAATAGACGAAAACTAGACAAGAATTGTTGGTTTTGTGAGAGGTATATTTCTTGATCAGATATGTTTTCCTCCCGGTAGGTTTTCAGCCATTCTGCTTTCAGCTTCGAAATGCAGATTTTATTTTTTCGTCTTCTCCGCCGGTTTCACATCCAGATCGAAAGTTTGTTGACATTTTTTCTCGGCAAACCCACACGCTGTCGAAGTCATTAATTTCTCTTCATTTTTCTCATTTGGAACCGAGCCAGCGAAAGTCTGAACCATTTGACCTAGGTGTGGTGTCCCGAGTTCGAATCCCGGGAGGACCATATGCTTTCATTAGTTTATTCAAGTACATTGGGGTTTGTAATTGATGATTGATGTTAAGAACGGAGTGTTACTTATTATATGTTCAAATGTCATGCTGAAGTTCTATGCGGCTTCTAACTATTGTTTTAAAGTATTTGATAGTTATGTTATAAATGTCTATCTCTCTACATAACTCTCTACAATTTATACAAAAAAGTAAATATTAATAACATAGATAATATTTATAATAAAATGTATAATAATAATAATAATAATAATAATAATAATAATAATAATATCAATAACTAAAATTAATCCGCGAACAGAAGCCTCTTCAGGTAAGATATGTTTTTAGTATGTTTATCTCCATTCCGGGTGTATGGGACTCGGTAGCTAGATAACATAGTACATCTTAACCCCTTCTTTACCGGTGACGTGCTTTTCACTTTATTTTGGCTACTATTAGACGATTTTATTGAGCTTAGGAAGGATGTCTACCAATTAAAGAGCTATAGAATATCTCCCTTATTCCTTTTAGCTACCATATATCCTTCCTAAGCTACACAAAATCGTCTAAATCTAGCTGAAATAAGATACAAAAGACGTCACCGGTACAGAAGGGGTTAATGATCAGCTAAGAACGTATGTCAAGAAAACGTGAGTGATAACAAATATTATAATGTTTACCGTTTGCTTCTAAGTATGCACTGGGTATGAAATGCAACTCATAGTGTATATATAAATACACTTTTACCAATTGAAATATACACATTTGCTTTTGGTAGTTCCATTCGCGAAATAGTCTGCCATTCCCAACACTAGAGCTTTGGAACCAGCCTAACACGAGTTTTACCTGTCTCTGGAGGGTCGCTGAGTGCTAGTGTGTGTGTGTGTGTGTGTGTGTGTGTGTGTGTGTGTGTGTGTATGTGTGGGTATGTGTTTGCGTGTGTGGGTGTGTGTGTATAACCTGAAAGTGCATGTTTCTGTGTACGTCCCTTGAGAGAGTATTTGTGTATGATTGTTCTTACCCCCTGTGTGGTTACTCAGTTACTCAGTTACTTGTTCGTCAAGGGGAATCCACGCAATGCGAGCTAAGCTCATTATTATCGCACCTCCTTAACTTGGAATGTATTGCGTGAAATGCATGTTAAGTGTTTTATGTACTTATGGAATGGCTGTGGATGTGTGTGTAGTCTGTATTTAGCCAATTGGCGACATCGGAAACGAAGGCTTAGGGTGGATCTGTATGGTACCATTCTCACTATAGACGGTACCGTCTCGCCCGAAGGCTTAGGTAGCCATCAGCTTAGGTGACCCATATGATACCCATCTCGCCTTGTACCATTTTTGCCAACCCCAGATGGGACGTCACAACGTCGTCCACTTATTCCAGGTACCTATTTACAGCTAGGTGAACTGAGGCTAACACACGAAAGGAGACAAGCCCAATTTGTCTCCGCCCGGACGGGGATTGAACCCCCGACCCCTCGTGTGTGAGACGAGAGCTCTACCTACTAGGCTACGGGCTGTGTGTGTGTCTGTGGTGTGTGTGTGTGTGTGTGTATGTGTGTGGTGTGTGTGTGTGTGTGTGTGTGTATATAACCTGAAAGTGCATGTTTCTGTGTACGTCCCTTGAGGGAGTATTTGTGCATGATTGTTCTTACCTCCTGTGTGTGTGTTTGTGTGTTGTAGCTCAGACTTTTGGCACCAACAAGAAATAGTTGTTTTTTTCTCAGCTATTTTGGGATATCAAGTGGGTGTATAATCTGTATGTTTGTCGAGGAGTGTGCGTGTGTCTGTCTGTGCGTGTGTGCTCTATTTCGGAGATTTTGGCATTACGAAGAAAAACATATAACTTTGCATTTATTTTTAGGACATCATGTAGGTGTTTAATCCGTATATGTTTGTCACGGTGTGTGTGTGTGTGTGGGGGGGGGGGGGGGGTGTATTACGCACATCGTCCTCGAAACACTAAAAGGTAATATTCCGTTGGTGATGCGTTCCAAGAAAACATCACATTTGTCCCTGTGGCTACGAAAACTTGCAGATTCAGATGAAGAAACAAAACAGATGTCCTTGTGTATTTCGAAGAACCTGTTGCTGAAAGAGAAGTTGTGCATGTGGGTGTCAAAGGCAGACATATAAAATTAATACAGCGCACACACTAACTGGAATATGCAAGGCCAGATAGTTGAACACAAAAACCAGGGACAATTGCAGGGGATAAGTGGCTGGATTTCAGGGTTTTTATTGTATGCTTGTTTATATATATGTGTGTGTGTGTGTGTGTAAGTGTGTGAGCGTAATATAAAAAATTGTTTTTTTATCCCTATTCGCAGTAAATTCCCCTGACGCACTAAGGTAGCTGGTCCCGGTATACTGCAGTCCTGCCAGTAAATCATACCTGGCTGTAATTCTGGACTGGTAGAGAGTGAGTATAGTAGCGGCGGACGGCACTAGACACGGGTAATGTAATGGACCGGTAGGAGGCTTAGGAGAATGTGTGTTAGAGTGGTAGTGTGTGTGTGTGTGTGTGTGTTGATTAAACAGGTTAAATAGGTGTCATCTGATTGAAAGGGTTAAAAAGGTGTCATCTGATTGAAAGTGTGAAAAGGTGTCATTTGATTGAAAGGGTTAAAAAGGTGTCACCTGATTGAAAGGGTTAAAAAGGCGTCATCTGATTGAAAGGGTTAAACAGGTGTCATCTGATTGTAAGGGTTACAAAAGGTGTCATCTGATTGAAAGGGTTAAAAAGGTGTCATTTGATTGGAAGGGTAAAAAGGTGTCAACTTATTGAAAGGGTTATAAGGTGTCATCTGATTGAAAGGGTTAAAAAGGTGTCATCTGATTGAAAGGGTTAAACAGGTGTCATCTGATTGAAAGGGTTACAAAGGTGTCATTTGATTGAAAGGGTTAAAAAATGTGTACTGATTGAAAGGGTTAAAAAAAGTGTCAACTGATTGAAATGGTTAAAAAGGTGTCATCTGATTGACAGGGTTAAAAAGGTGTCAACTGATTGAAAGGGTTAACAAGGTCTCAACTGATTGAAAAGGTTAAAAAAGGTGTCATCTGATTGAATGGGTTAAAAAGGTGTCATCTGATTGAAAGGGTTACAAAGGTGTCATTTGATTGAAAGGGTTAAAAGGCTGTCAACTGATTGAAAGGTTTAAAAAAATGTGTCAATTGATTGAAAGGGTTAAAAATTTGTTATCTGATTGAAAGGGTTAAAAAGGTATCAACTGATTGAAAGGGTTAACAAAATGTGTCAACTGATTGAAAGGGTTAAAAAGGTGTCATCTGATTGAAAGGGTTAAACAAATGTGTCAACTGAATGAAAGGGTTAAAAAGGTGTCATTTGATTGAAAGGGTTAAAAAGGTGTCATCTGATTGAAAGGGTTAAAAAGGTGTCATCTGATTGAAAGTGTTAAAAAAGTGTCAACTAATTGAAAGGGTTAAAAAGGTGTCAACTGATTGAAAAGGTTAAAAAAGGTGTCATTTGATTGAATGGGTTAAAAAGGTGTCATCTGATTGAAAGGGTTAAAAAGGTGTCATTTGATTGAAAGGGTTAAAAAAAAGGTGCCATCTGATTGAAAGGGTTAAAAAATACGTCATCTGATTGAAAGGGTTAAAAAGGTGTCATTTGTTGAAAGGGTTACAAAAGGTGTCATCTGATTGAAAGGGTTAAAAAAGGTGTCATCTGATTGAAGGGGTTAAAAAGATGTCATCTGATTGAAAGGGTTAAAAAGGTGTCAACTGATTGAAAGGGTTAACAAAATGTGTCAACTGATTGAAAGGGTTAAAAAGGTGTCATTTGATTGAAAGGGTTAAACAAATGTGTCAACTGAATGAAAGGGTTAAAAAGGTGTCATCTGATTGAAAGGGTTAAAAAGGTGTCATCTGATTGAAAGGGTTAAAAAAGGTGTCATCTGATTGAAAGTGTTAAAAAGGTGTCAACTGATTGAAAGGGTTAAAAAGGTGTCAACTGATTGAAAAGGTTAAAAAATGTGTCATTTGATTGAATGGGTTAAAAAGGTGTCATCTGATTGAAAGGGTTAAAAAGGTGTCATATGATCAAATAGGTTAGAAAGGTGTTATCTGATTGAAAGGGTTTGAAAATGGTGTCATCTGATTGAAAGGGTTAAAAAGGATCATCTGATTGAAAGGGTTTAAAAGGTGTCATCTGATTGAAAGGGTTAAAAAAGGTGTCATCTGATCGAAAGGGTTAAAAAGGGTCATCTGATTGAAAGGGTTAAAAAGGGATTATCTGATTGAAAGGGTTAAAAATGTGTCCTCTGATTGAAAGGGTTAAAAAGGTGTCATCTGGTTGAAAGGTTTAAAAAAAGTGTCATCTGATTGAAAGGGTTAAAAAGGGGTCATCTGATTGAAAGGGTTAACAAGGTGTCATCTGATCGAATGGGTTAGAAAGGTGTCATCTGATTAAAAGGGTTAAAAAGGGGTCATCTGATTGAAAGGAAAGGGTTAAAAAGGGGTCATCTGATTGAAAGGGTTAAAAAAGGGATCATCTCATTGAAAGGGGTCTTCTGATTGAAAGAATTAAAAAGGTGTCATCTGATCGAATGGGTTAGAAAGGTGTCATCTGATTGAAAGGGTTAAAAAGGTGTCATCTGATTGAAAGGGTTAAAAAGGGGTCATCTGATTGAAAGGGTTAAAAAATGGTCATCTGATCGAAAAGGTTAAAAAAGGTGTCATTTGATTGAAAGGGTTAAACAAATTGTCATGTTATCGAAAGGGTTAAAAAGGTGTCATCTGATCGAATGGGTTAGAAAGGTGTCATCTGATCGAATGGGTTAAAGGTGTCATCTGATTGAAAGGGTTAAACAAGGGTCATTTGATTGAAAGGTTTAAACAGGGGGTCATCTGATTGAAGGGGTTAAAAAGGTGTCATATGGTCCAATGGGTTAGAAAGGTGTTATCTGATTGAAAGGGTTAAAAATGGTGTCATCTGATTGAAAGGGTTAAAAAGGATCATCTGATTGAAAGGGTTTAAAAGGCGTCATCTGATTGAAAGGGTTAAAAGGGTGTCATCTGATCGAAAGGGTTAAAAATGGTCATCTGATTGAAAGGGTTAAAAAGGGATTATCTGATTGAAAGGGTTACAAATGTGTCATCTGATTGAAAGGGTTAAAAAGGTGTCATCTGGTTGAAAGGTTTAAAAAAAGTGTCATCTGATTGAAAGGGTTAAAAAGAGGTCATCTGATTGAAAGGGTTAACAAGGTGTCATCTGATCGAATGGGTTAGAAAGGTGTCATCTGATTAAAAGGGTTAAAAAGGTGTCATCTGATTGAAAGGGTTAAAAGGGGTCATCTGATAGAATTGGCTAGCAAGGTGTCATCTGATTGAAAGGGCTAGAAAGGTGTCATCTGATTGAAAGGGTTAAAAGGGGTCATCTGATTGAAAGGGTTAAAAAGGGGTCATCTGATTGAAAGGGTTAAAAAGGGGTCATCTGATTAAAAGGGTTAGAAAGGGGTCATCTGATCGAATGGGTTAGAAGGGTGTCATCTGATTGAAAGGGTTAGAAAGGTGTCATCTGATTGAAAGGGTTAAAAAGGGTCATCTGATTGAAAAGGTTAAAAAAGGATCCTCTGATTGAAATGGGTAAAAAGGGGTGCTCTGATTGAAAGGGTTAAAAAAGGGTCATCTGATTGAAAGGGTTAAAAAGGGATCCTCTGATTGAAAGGGTTAAAAAGGGTCATTTGATTGAAAGGGTTGACAAGGGATCATCTGATTGAAAGGGTTAAAAACTTGTCATCTGATTGAAAGGGTTAAAAAGGTGTCATCTGATCAAATGGGTTAGAAAGGTGTCATCTGATTGAAGGGGTTAAAAAGGGTTCATTTGATAGAAAGGGTTAAAAATGTGTTCTGATCGAATGGGTTAGAAGGGTGTCATCTGATTAAAAGGGTTAAAAAGGTGTCATATGATTGAAAGGGTTAAAAAGGTGTCATCTGATCGAATGGGTTAGAAAGGTGTCATCTGATTAAAAGGGCTACAAAAAGTATCATCTAATTGAAAGGGTTAAAAAAGGGTCATCTGATTGAAAGGTTAAAAAAGTTATCTGATTGAAAGGTTTAAAAATGGGTCATCTGATTGAAAGGGTTAAAAAGGTGTCATCTGATCAAAAGGGTTAGCAAGGTGTCATCTGATTGAAAGGGTTAGAAAAGGGTCATCTGATTGAAAAGGTTAAAAAGGAGCCATCTGATTGAAAGGGTTAAAAATGGGTCATCTGATTAAAAGGGTTAAAAAGGTGTCATCTGATTGAAAGGGTTAGAAAGGTGTCATCTGATCGAATGGGTTAGCAAGATGTCATCTGATTGAAAGGGTTAGAAAGGTGTCAAATGATTGAAAGGGGTCATTTGATCGAATGGGTTAGAAGGGTATCATCTGATCGAATGGGTTAGAAAGGTGTCATCTGATTGAAAGGGTTAGAAAGGTGTCATCTGATTGAAAGGGTTAAAATGGTCATCTGATTGAAAAGGTTAAGGGGTCATCTGATTGAAAGGGTTAAAAAGGGGGTCATCTGATTGAAAGGGTTAAAAAGGCGTCATATAATTGAAAGGGTTAAAAGGCGTCATCTGATTGAATGGGTTAGAGAGGTTTCATCTGATTGAAAGGGTCAGAAAGGTGTCATCTGATTGAAAGGGTTAGTATGGTCATCTGATTAAAAAGGTATCTGATTGAAAGGGTTAGAAAGGTGTCATCTGATTGAAAGGGTTAAAAAGGTGTCATTTGATTGAAAAGGTTTAAAAGGTGTCATTTGATTGAAAAGGTTAGAAAGGTGTCATCTGATTGAAAGGGTTGGAAAGGCATCGTCATCGCATCGTCATTTGATTGAAAGGTTCCAACCCTTTAAATCAGAGCCGCCTTTAACACCTAATTAGATGACACCTTTCTAACCCTTTCAATCAGATGACCCCTTTTTAACCTTTTCAATCAGATGACAATTTTTACCCTTTCAATCGGATGACACCTTTCTAACCCTTTAAATCAGATAACACCTTTGTAACCCATTCGATCAGATGATACCCTTCTAACCCATTCGATCAAATGATGCCTTTTTTAACTCTTTCAATCAGACGACACCTTTCTAACCCTTTCAATCAGACGACACCTTTCTAACCCTTTCAATCAGATGACACCTTTTTAACCCTTTCAATCAGATGACCCATTTTTAAACCCTTTCAATCAGATGACCCTTTTTTTAACCCTTTCAATCAGATGATACCTTTTTTAACCTTTTTAATCTGATGACCATTTTAACCCTTTCAATCAGATGACACCTTTCTAACCCTTTCAATCAGATGACACCTTGCTAACCCATTTGATCAGATGACACCTTTCTAACCCTTTCAATCAGATGACACTTTTTTTAACCCTTTTAATCAGATGACCCCTTTTTAACCCTTTCAATCAGATGACCCTTTTTAACCCTTTCAATCAGATGACACATTTCTAACCCTTTCAAACAGATGACACCTTGCTGACCCATTTGATCAGATGACACCTTTTTAACCCTTTCAATCAGATGACCTCTTTTTAAACCTTTTCAATCAGATGACCCTTTCTAAACCTTTCAATCAGATGATACCTTTTTGAACCCTTTCAATCAGATGACCCTTTTTTAACCCTTTCAATCAGATGATACCTTTTGTAGCCCTTTTAATCAGATGACACCTTTCTAACCCATTCGATCAGATGACACCTTTTTAACCCATTCGATCAGATGACACCTTTTTAACCCTTTCAATCAGATGACCTCTTTTTAACCCTTTTAATCAGATGACACCTTTCTAACCCATTTGATCAGATGACCCCTTTTTAAACCCTTTCAATCAGATGACCCTTTTTTTAACCCTTTCAATCAGATGATACCTTTTTTAACCTTTTTAATCAGATGACCATTTTAACCCTTTCAATCAGATGACACCTTTCTAACCCTTTCCATCAGATAAAACCTCTCTAACCCATTCGATCAGATGACACCTTTTTAACCCTTTCAATCATATGACCCCTTTTTTAACCCTTTCTATCAGATGACCCCTTTTTAACCCTTTCAATCAGATGACACCTTTCTAACCCTTTCAATCAGATGACACCTTGCTAACCCATTTGATCAGATGATCCTTTTTTAACCCTTTCAATCAGATGACCCTTTTTAACCCTTTCAATCAGATGACACCTTTCTAACCCTTTCAATCAGATGACACCTTTCTAACCCATTCGATCAGATGATACCCTTCTATCCCATTCTATCAAATGACGCGTTTTTAACCCTCTTAATCAGATGACACCTTTCTAACCCTTTCAATCAGATGACACCTGTTTAACCCTTTCAATCAGATGACACCTTTCTAACCCTTTCAATCAGATGACACCTTTGTAACCCATTCGATCAGATGATACCCTTCTATCCCATTCGATCAAATGACGCCTTTTTAACCCTCTTAATCAGATGACACCTTTCCAACCCTTTCAATCAAATGACATCTTGCTAACCCATTCGATCAGATGACACCTTTCTAACCCTTTCAATCGGATGACACCTTTTTAACCCTTTTTATCAGATGACCCATGTTTAACCCTTTCAATCAGATGACCCCTTTTTAACCCTTTCGATCAGATGACACCTTTTTTAATCCTTTTGATCAGATGACACCTTTTTAACCCTTTCAATCAGATGACAACTTTTTAAACCCTTTCAATCAGATGACCCTTTTTTTAACCCTTTCAATCAGATGATACCTTTTCTAACCCATTCGATCAGATGACACATATTTAACCCTTTCAATCAGATGACACCTTATTTAACCCTTTCAATCAGATGACACCTTTTTAACTCTTTCAATCAGATGACACCTTTTTTTAACCCTTTCAATCATATGACACCTTTTTAATCCTTTCATTCCAATGACATCTTTTTAACCCCTTCAATCAGATGACACATTTTTTAACCCTTTCAATCAGATGACACCTTCCTAACCCGTTCAATCAGATGACACGTTTTTAACCCTTTCAATCAGATGACCCCTTTTTAACCTTTTCAATCAGATGACCCCTTTTTAACCCTTTCAATCATATGACTCCTTTCTAACCCTTTCAATCAGATGACCCCTTTTTTAACCCTTTCAATCAGATGACACCTGTTTAACCCTTTCAATCAGATGACATTTTTAACCCTTTCAATCAAATAAAAAAACATTCAATAAAATGTCACCTTTTCAGCCCTTTCAATCAGATGCTTTCTTAACCCTTTCAATCAAATAATGCCTGCCCACCCCTTTCAATCAAATGTCAATCTAACTCTTTCAATCTGATAACCCTTTGAATCAAATGACAGAGCTCAAACCCTTTCAATCAGATGATGCATGCCTAACCCTTTGTGTCAAATACTGTTCCATTAAATATCTTGGACGAACCAACCAATATTTGAAGTTACTAATGTTTACGTGGATGCCAACACAGTGAGGATATTTTTTGTTTTCATTTATTCATTATTTTTCTAGTTCTCTCACTAGACCTCCATCAAACTAAAAATAACATCCATTACATCCCCCTTGTCGATTCATTTGTACATTTTTCGGTAATTTTCGGTAATTTAACAAATAATTACAGGCTCAATATCGTTCGCCAAGAAAAATATCGACACCTAAATAGCACGAAAGGTCTTACTATTGAGAACAAATGGGGCGAAAGGTCTTTAAATCGACAAACTATTGGGGCAAACATCTTAAAATCTTGAAAACTAATGGGGCTAAGTATGAGGGAGAAGGGGGTCCAGAAAAACAACAATGGAGACCCCAGTGAGGATCAGCCTTTGTTCTACCGTAGATTAAGGGGAGGCAGACCATTTTTCTGGACCCCCTTCTCCCTAATGTTTAGCCCCACTAGTTTTGAGATTATAAGACGTTCGGCCCATTAGTTTGGCGATTTTAACACCTTTCGCCCCATTTCGTTGTCAATTTTAAGATCTTTCGTGCCATTTAGGTGTCGATTATTTCCTGGCGAGCGATAGCGAGCCTGCAATTTTAAGAGGAATCGGCCTTCGGTCGGGACATTTTTCTACCGGAAAATGTACAAATATATCTTGAAGGGGGTCTAGGGTTTTTTTTTCTAAGCTTGATAGAGGTCTAGGGAGGAAACTAAAAAAATATATGAATAAATTAATTAATAGACCAAACAAACGGCCAGTCTCCCCTTCATATTCAGGTATGCTAATGTAGAGGGCTGATAAAGGTACAGTCGCGCTAATAAGTGATGTCTCGGCACTAAGTATGTTTTGATCAATAATTGGTATCAGCAATATTTAAGCTTAATTTCTTCATATCGAGTGAAATATACAAACATGTTCCTACACTTACCCACCCTATTCAACATCTGACAGACATTAATGCAGCCCAGAGCAAGCCAAACGGAATGACAGCTGGGACATAACGTATTAACACGACCGTACAGTTGGCCAAATAAGTCTTGTCTCTGCTGTCATTACGTTTTGCTCGCTGTGTGCTGTATAAAATGTCTGTCAGATGTTGAATAGGGTGTGAATATATAGGAACACGTTTGTATATCGCACTCGAAATGATGCAATAAAGTTTAGATAGTGCTGATACCAATTATTGATCGAAATATACTTGGTGCCGCGATATCACTTATTTGACCGACTGTACGAGGAGACCTTTTCCCTATTATACTCCGACAAAGTAATTATTGGAGAGAATGATAATAGCAGAATCCGCAGACAAAGGTTTAATGCATAAGTAATGGAGGGTTCATTTACACGTGTTAAAGGGATGTGGCAAATATTCGTAGAACAAAATACTCGGGATACTATACGCAATTATTGCCTATATTGCCTATATCCAGAAATTAATGTTGTTAAAGGATATATATATATATATATATATATATATATATATATATATATACATATATATATATATATATCAGATCAGATGAAGTATTGAGGGATAAGCCTTTGCAACGGCACCTCTTATTTACATTCTACTTTTCCTATTTTTCTGAAGCGTGTAGAGAGGGGAGAAGGGGTGTTGGAGAGAGAGGAAGCTGTTGGAGTGGCTTTGTGATGTGTGTTTAGTATGTATACGTCGTCAGGATGTCCCCTGACTGGGTGCGAGCATGTGAAACATGCTAGGACGTACTACCACACCCACTAAATGTCCGCCATGGCAGGGATTCGATCCCGGGTCTTGCATATTCACACGTGAGCGTGCTCACCACTCGACCATATATATATATATATATATATATATATATATATATATATGAGTGTGTGTGTGTGTGTGTGTGTGTGTGGTTGTGGTGTGAAATACAGTGGAGAGAGAGATTTGTGTAATGCTCTACACTCATTGCAGAGTGTGCAAAATATTTTGTAATCTCTTCTTGAACTGTTCTGCTGAAGAACTATTTACAGCCTTTGAGGGAAGTTTGTACCTGGTAAAACTGATCTTGTATGTGAAAAAGATTACAAATATAAATTTTAATTTCAACTACCAGCCTTGGTTATGTGTTGTATTCATAATAAGACTAAACAGTTTGTTGTCATCCACATTGTCAACCCCATTATAATTATCTTGATGACTACCTCGTAGTCTGTACGTTTCCAACGAAAAGAGAGCAGGAGGTGTCCACTGATCCTCGTAGCTTAGTCTTCTAATCGATTAAATAAGATGTTTAGCCCTAGCTTGGACTCTTTCTAGTCGCAATATAATTTCCCAAAGTACAGGAGACCAAAAGTAAACAGCAAATTCTACGAGAGACCGTATCAGAGCGTCGAAAAGTGTGAGGACTATCTACATATTTCTATACTTAAAATGCCTCTTAATACAGCCTAATATTTTATGAGCTTTATTCTCTTCTTCAATGCACTGCTTCGAAACTTTGAGTAACTGCAAATCAGTCTTTCCCAAAAGTGAGTAGTCTGACTGAGAGAGAGAGAGAGAGAGAGAGAGAAAGAGAGAGTGAGGCAACGGAGTTAAGCCCGGATTCCGATCCCAAGATCGATGGCTTGACTGAATAGGACCTTGATTAAGTGAGAGAAAATCTTCCCACTGTTGTAAAATGGCCTGGTGGAGAGGGGACTTTTATTCACGAACTATGTATGGTGAACTCTCTTGGGAGGAGGAAGGAAGCGGGCGGGTGGTGGAGTGGGGAGGAGGAGGAGGTAGATATGTATACTCTCTCTCTCTCTCTCTCTTTCAGCCATCTGTCTCCGTTTCTTCCATTCTTTTCCTTTTTCACGCCCGATCTCCCCCGTTCGATCAAATAACACCTTTATTTCCTCTCTCTCTCTCTCTCTCTCTCTCTCTCTCTCTCAGATTGAATCGAGAAGTAAAACAGAAAGCCTGTTAGCCTAGTATTAAACAGAAAGCCTGTTAGCCTAGTATTAAACAGAAAGCCTGTTAGCCTAGTATTAAACAGAAAGCCTGTTAGCCTAGTATTAAACAGAAAGCCTGTTAGCCTAGTATTAAACAGAAAGCCTGTTAGCCTAGTATTAAACAGAAAGCCTGTTAGCCTAGTATTAAACAGAAAGCCTGTTAGCCTAGTATTAAACAGAAAGCCTGTTAGCCTAGTATTAAACAGAAAGCCTGTTAGCCTAGTATTAAACAGAAAGCCTGTTAGCCTAGTATTAAACAGAAAGCCTGTTAGCCTAGTATTAAACAGAAAGCACCTGTTAGCCTAGTATTAAACAGAAAGCCTGTTAGCCTAGTATTAAGCAGAAAGCCTGTTAGCCTAGTATTAAACAGAAAGCCTGTTAGCCTAGTATTAAACAAAGCCTGTTAGCCTAGTATTAAACAGAAAGCCTGTTAGCCTAGTATTAAACAGAAAGCCTGTTAGCCTAGTATTAAACAGGATAACTATTTTAAGGCTCTTTCTGGGTCTCTTCTCCCTCATGTTTAGTACCATTAATTTAGAGATTTGAAGACGTTCGCTCTACTAGTTCGGTTAAGATATCTCGCCCCATTTCCTGTTAATTTGAGACCTTCGAACCATTCAGGTGTCAAGTTTATCTTAGACTGCAGCACTTTTTATTCTTTTAAACATCGCCTAGACAAACACAAATCGCCTTAAACCTGCGACTGACTGCATTTGTAAATGAATTATTTTTTCTTCTTAGATACACCGAGGATCACTACATGTATGAATAAATAACTCAGATGTTACTCACTTTTCCTCAGGTACATGTAGGATAACTTACAGCTGTTTTATGTTAATCACTCAAATTGTCCCCTACTAACATCTCCTAACCCTACCAGGGACATTAATCCTAGGGCTGTACTTTCCTTTCCGATTGTCCCTTACCCACTGTGAACCACTGTTGGACACTTTGAACAGCAGAGATTTAGAACGCAAGCAACTTCGAGGGGTCGCTAGATCTGTTGTTGCTTGACTTCCATTGTACTCCTTTACACTCTCTCTCCCCTACCATCCACCTATCTGTTCAAATTACCCGGATCCTTCGCATTCTTTCTTTCCTCTTCTCTTCCTTGTTGGTAGTGTTACCAATTTTAGATCTAGAGGTATTTACTTCGAACTGGAGGCCAATATTTACATCTAGCGACATGAATTCTAGCGATATTCTGTAGATTTGAGCAATTTTAGAGTGATGTTCTAGAGATATTGGCGTTATTCTAGCGATTTTCGGCTTTATATACTATCTAGCGGACTTGACTTGGTAACCCTGCTTGTTGGCGAATCTCCGTGTCTTCCGGGGCGTTCCGTTCTCACACACCTCTCCCTTCCTCTCTCTCTCTCTGGTTCGTTTGCTCTACTTTATTACCATCGTCTTTTTTCATGGCCCCTCTCATTACTTGGGAGGAGGTTTGGGTTTCTCTATGGCCACTTTTGTTATATATATATACAGTATGTGGGAGGTCGTCTTAAACCTAGGCACACATTGTATATCTGTCTTTTGTCTAACATATTTCCTATTTTCCTACACATAAGCTCTCTCTCTCTCTCTCTCTCTCTCTCTCTCTCTCTCTCTTTTCCTTCACTGTTCTATTCTTTTACTTTAAAACCGTCCCAGTCTCTAGTAGTATTAAGGCCAGACCACCTAGTACGGGCCGCAAGGTCTGTGTGGTCTGCGTCTCTGTGAAACTCTCTCTCTCTCTCTCTCTCTCTCCCTCTCTCTCACACTCACTCACTCTCTCCCTCCCTCGCTCGCTCCTCCCTAAGTTGGTGAAATAGGGCCCCACTCTTAGCCTAGGCACACACTATAACTTTCAACACAGCCTCTTGGATCAACTTTTTTCCTTCTACTTCTGAGAAAAGGAACAAGATTACCGGGATAAAAGGAAGATCTCGCCATTGTTTTCCTCACATGATTACGATGGACTTTTATGCTAAGGGTCGGATTTTTTTTTTCTGGAGATTTTGTTTTTTGTTTTTCGATTAAAGTCAATGTCTATGTAATGATTTATATTTGTTGATGCTTCTTTCTCCATTAGGGTTTATTTGAAGGGCTGTGTGTGTGTGTGTGTGTGTGTGTGTGTGTGTGTGTGTGTGTGTATTTGTATGTGTGTTTGTGTGTGTGTGTGTGCGCTTCCCCTCCTTATAGAGTAAATAATAGCAAAGAGGTGAGGTTGAAGGGGGGGGGGGGGGGAGGGGAGGAGGACATGCAATATACAGGAGGGCCTCTCATTCGGTATGCTGGCTGTGTGAGTGTTTGTGTGTGTGTGTGTGTGTGTGTGAGAGAGAGAGAGAGAGAGAGAGAGAGAGAGAGTGGGAGGGGGGTACATTTGCTCCTTACCGACTAAATCGTAGCAGGGGTGGGGGGAAGGGAGGGGGAGGGGTTGGCCATGCAATATACACGAGGGCCTCTTCTTGGATATGCTGACTGTGTGTGTGTATGTTTGTGTGTATGTACGTGAGTGTAAACACCACTTGCAGGAGGCTCACACTCAAGCACAGACCGAGGGGGGGGGGGAGAGGTGTGGGGGGGGGGGGGGGGGGCGGTGAGCTGGTGGTAGGTGGGGAAAGAAGAGGCTGGAGAGGGGAGGGAAGGGGGAGATGGGAGTTGGAAGGGGGAAGGGAGAATCTGGAAGGGGAGAGAGGGGGGGAGGGGGGAGTTGGAGGAGAGAGAGCTACTGCAGGCTGTTGGGGGGGCAGTTGGCCAGGGGATGAGGTGGAAAGAAGAGGAGTTTGAGGGGGGGGGGGGCGTTTATTTTATGCAATCCACGTCAGACCATTCGTACAGTTACTCATAAAATGTCATGGACCTCTTGCATTTGTAACTGTGCAAATGCATATATTATTACTTGTGTTTTTTTTTTTTCAATACGCAGTGCAAACGCTGGTGTATTGCATGTATATTGAAAAAAACTATATACATTAATTAATCCAAGTCTTTATTATTGTAAAATAAAAAACTAGGAAGACCACGAAATTAGTTTAGTGAATATACACATTGCATTCTAGCTTAGAGAGAGAGAGAGAGAGAGAGAGAGAGAGAGAGAGAGAGAGAGAGAGAGAGAGAGAGAGAGAGAGAGAGAGAGAGAGAGCTACATAGAGCTACATAGATACACAGACCACACAGACCTCAAGGTCCTTACTAGGCAGTCTGGCCTTACAAACTATATATGTATATATGCATATATATATATATATATATATATATATATATATATATATATATATATATATATATATATATATATATATATATATATATATATATATATATATATATACATATATATATACACCGGTACATACATATACACACATACACACACACACACCCACATACACATACATACATACACACATACATATACATACTGTACAGTGCACACACATACACATACATAATGTTTTTTTTTTTTTTTTTTTTTTTTTTTTTTTCTTTTTTTTTTCATATCACCCCAGCCCTCTGCAGATAGAGGTCAAGCCTTCCCTTGAAAGCGTTTATTGTGTCGCTCTCCACCACTCTCGCTGGTAGTTTTTATTCCACTCTGTCGCCACACTGTAGGTGAAGAAACTCTTTGTGACATCTAGGTTTGCCTTTTTGGTTTTTAATTTCATTCCATTTCCGCGAGTTTGATTAGTATTGTTTAATGTGAATAGTGCATTTACATCGACTTTGTCGAAACCTTTTAGTATCTTAAAGCACTCAATAAGCTGACCCCTCAACCTCCTCTTTTTTAATGAGAACAGGTTCCCAATCGTTTAAGTCCCTTTCTTCATATGGTTTTATTTCTTAATGAGGGTATCATCTTCGTCGCTTCTTAACGACTGTACTGACTCGAGTCTTACAATGTCCTTGATCAGATAAGGGTGACCAGAACTGCACACCATATTCAAGGTGGGGGCCTCACCATACTTTTGAACAGTGGCACTATTACGTTTTCATGTTTATATGTAAATTTTCGTTTAATAAAGCCCAATGCTATGTTTGCCTTATTTGCAGCTGCTATACATTGGTCTGAAGTTTTTAGGTTTTCAGATATTAGTACCCATAGGTCTTTTACTACCGTTGCGGTTTTTATTTGTTTGCCATTCATTTCGTATTTGTATTTCATATTTCTGCTACCAACCTGCAGCACCTGACATGTATCGACATTGAAGGGCGAGAGAGAGAGAGAGAGAGAGAGAGAGAGAGAGAGAGAGAGAGAGAGAGAGAGAGAGAGAGAGAGAGAGAGAGAGACTGTGAGAGAGGGGGTTTCAGAGAGTGTGTAGGGTGGTTGTGGGTATAGGCAAGCACAGAGAAAACGTGTTTGGCCTACAGATGAGACCTTCTAGAGGGAGAATCCAAACAACACCTTGGTGTTCTATAGTTTATCCATGTTGATACCTTGTGATCTGCTATGAGTATTTGTTTTGTATGAAAAGTAGTAATATCACACACACACACACACACATGCATACCATACCCCATATACTGATATATTATATATATATATATATAGTATATATATATTATATATATATATATATATATATTACTATATATATATATTAATATATATATATATATCTATATATATATATATAATATATATCTATCTATATGCTCAGGCCCAATCCCCAGTTTGGGGGTAGGCGACTACTCAAGACAGAAGGCAAGAACAGGGAAACCATAACTAAAAACAACCATAAAGAACAACAATACCACAGATAAAACAGCAAAAAACTTCACGACACATCCAGGTCAACCCAAGTATAATACAAAAAAGAAGACCCAGAGGACCAGGGTCAACCAAGGTCGCTCCAGCCACTCCCGCCGGTCCCGAAACCACCCGGAGAGGTTCCCGATCTCGGCCATGGCCAGGAACATGCAGCCCGGAGCCAAAGACACAAGCTCTCCCACCCTATATATTATTAATATGAATTATATATATATAGATATATATAATAATTTAGCTATATATATAAAATGGTGGAAAAATGAGAAACTGCAAGCTACAAAAAAACCTAAATGGGGGGGGAAAAAAAACAATCCGAGGGAGAAACCATTTTAAATCACGATTGTTTTTTCCTTAGACTGCTTCAGAAAAAGAAGGATTACCCTGCTAAAGGTATGTTCTCCTCTCTTCCCACCAATGAGATCCCTCTTCTCTCTCCTCTTCTCTTCGCTCTATATATAATAATATATAGTATATATTATCTATATAAATATATATTGCCCCTGATCGCGCCGTGATCCCCGAAGGGGTGGTCAACGAACGAAACCGCACCCCAATGCAACTCTGTCCCCAGGTCCCCAGTCCGACGCCCTTTTCCTCCCAACCAGCCACCGCCCTTCATCATGATCCATATCCTTCCTCAACTCCACCCTTCCACCTCTCTTTCGGTCTACTCTACGCCCTCTTCTGGTCCTTCCACACCTAGCTCTCGTACAAACTTCTTAATAATTCTCCTAGCTTTCCCATAAGTGTCCATCATGGCTTTGAACCATTCTCAAGTTTTTTTTCCTTTTCACACTTTCCAGGCCACATCTACCTCCACCACCACACCTCCCTTCTTATTTCCCTCATGTTGGTCCTGTTTTGTATCCCTCCATGTACCGTCCTGCACAGCCAACGTCTCCAAAGTAAATCATTTTTCCAACCCCCTTCTGCCACTCGGGTCCTTAGTCTCTCGTCTCTATATAATCTATCTATCTAATAATATATTTAAAGTGGGGGGGAGGGGGGTAGGGGGCGTCCCCAGTTATAGTTTTCAGTAAGGCCTCTTTGTCTCTCAGATGTTCCGAAGCCCCAACAAGTTTGACTCCAAGCCAGTAGGACCGAAATTGACTGGTTAATCCTAACTCAGGGGGGGAAGGGGGTTTCTCTGTGGAGTGTCCCCTGGTTTTAGCCACTAGTTATAGTGGAACTGTTTATACAGTACGTATCGACCGCCACTTACTGTGTTTCCTGTCAGGATTAAGACCAGGCCGAGAGCGCTAGTGAGCCTGCAATTGGAGATTGGTTTTAAATTGACAAAATATTTAGATTGGGGTTTTTGGCTGGCAGGATAAGTGTGTTTACCCTCTCCTCCACAACCACCTTATCTGGCCTCCTCCCCACCGCCCTCTCTCTCTCTCTCTCTCTCTCTCTCTCTCTCTCTCTCTCTCTCTCTCTCTTGCTCGCTCCCCTACTGACAACCTATTTGCTAGAATGGTCCAAATCTCCTCAAAAATTTCATCTTTCTAATCCCCTGCTATGGGAATCTTTACTCACACTAACGTTTCTCTATCTACTCTTTCTCTCTCTCTCTCTCTCTCTCTCTCTCTCTCTCTCTCTCTCTCTCTCTCTCTCTCTCTCAACTCCAGCATCCACCACCGCCCCAACGTCATCTGCCAAAAATACAAACACCCCTGCAGTAGACACGGCAGCAGATGCTTTGCGATGACACACTGAGACGGACATCAAATCCAGGACAGCCGCCCTGTTCAACTTAGTCTCTCCCACACTCCTCGTGCACAAGAAGCATGCTAGCACGAACCAGTAACAACCCCTCGCCCATGTTCTAACCACTCCTTCTCCCCGAAGGTAAGTAGCAGTACGCCACCACAGGTTTCCGGATTCTACACCAGTGAGGAATGGTGTGCACGGCCAACGCAGAAAGAGAAACAGGTCATCCATCTACCAGTCACAATGTCCACAGATTTGAGATATTGGTAGAGGTAGGAAGACGAAACAAGAAGAGCCCAGGCTAGTGGGGGCATTCCATCCTACGAGGACAGGTTCGAAGAGTTCTGACGACAGGAGTCCCAAATCAACGAAAAATATTTTGCATCCCAGGAGTGGGATCTGGACGACATTGTGGAAGCCTTCGAAGATACCACAAAGGATGCAAATGAAAATCCCGTTTTTGTCATCCCGGCTGGTTCAATAGGACGTCATGCGCACCAGATCCGAAGAGTTGATGGAAGCGCAAATATCGCAAGATGATCCACCACTAAAAAAAAAAACAAGGTCAATACTATCATAATCGTCAGGCATTCTCCCCAAGACCGACGCACCTGACAAATTCTCCGCCAAGGCTTTCAGCACAACTAGCCGACTAAAAACATTTGTGTAGAGGCGAACAGAGTTGAATTCATCAACCTCTGGGGAAACTTCTACAAACCGCCTACTAGGTTCCGCAAGGATGGCACTCATCTAAACCCTGTTGGGTCAGCACGCTGGGGTCGTCTCCTACACGAAGAAAGGTTTCCGGGCCAACAAAGCCATGGATCAAAAAACGGCATCCGAGAAGAAGAGCAGCTAGTGACATAAATCATCCAACGCCAACAGAAAAAAACAGAGGAAACCGCGGAACACCCAGCGATAAGGACCAAAGACAGCGAGGACGCGAGGACAGCCATGACACATAAATGTAGATCCGACCACGAACCCAAAAAATATTATTAAAGAGCGTTCCCTGACTTGCAGTTCTAAAATAACAACTTTAAAGGTTTTCTATGCAAAACGCTCGTAGCAGACGCAATAAATTTTCAGATTTAGAGAAGCTAGTGTTTACAGGAAATTATTGATGTGATTGGCATAACCGAATCTTGGCTCAATA
>CM064564.1:4560337-4566563 GCA_032716605.1 Paralithodes platypus | reverse complement strand
ACAGGATCAGCTTATACATACGACAGAATGTGTCTCTGCAGATTAACCGAGATACGTTTTTGCCAATGACTGTTAGAGAGAGGTTGGGGAGTGTTACGGTTGAGAGAGAGACCGAAGAGAGATGAGAGATAGAGAGGGATTGGGAGAGATGAGCGGAGACGAAGAGAGAGAGAGAGGGCACATTAAAGTGAGATGGACGGAAGGAGGGGACGAGAGCAAGACACAGACTGAGGGAAGGTGTAGGGGATGAGAGAGAGAGAGAGCAGGATAGATTTACATATAATTACATAGATACACTTGCCCACACAGACCTTACGATACCCAAACCGAGGATGGGTCAGGAATTGATTCTAGTGAGATGATTCGGCCATACCCGAGTAGAAAGGGGAGATGGTTGACCGATATAAGGATATACAAAATGAAGAAGGGTTCTCTCTATTACACCCTCCCACCCTCCGGCAATTACCGATACATGAAAAAAGTTGGAAGTGATTAAGCTTGACACTGGGCTTCGAAATCCCCAAATAACCAGAACCCCCCCCCCCCCCCCCCCAAGAGAAATAATGTGTACAGAAAAAAAGGAAAAAAAAAAAAAAAAAAGTGCAAAAATTTAATATGCCCATATTTTGGGTGGTGGTTTGTAGGGCGGCCCCCGGTTGTGAATTGTAGATTCATGATTATTAGTATGCTATGTAAATTAGTTAATGATGATTATATATTAGTATTTTGTTATTCTGCTTTAGTTACTTAATAATATTACTTCAAATGCTTAATAATATAAATCCTCAAATGTTAATACTATCCTCAAAATGATTAATCAATCATTCCTCAAATGTTTAAAAATATCCTCAAATGCTTAATAATATTCTCAAATGTTAATAATTATCCTCAAAATGTTAATATAATATGCCTCAAATTGTTAATAATATCCTCAAATGTTTCAATAATATCCTTTCAAATGTTAATTAATATCCTCAAATGTTACTATAATATCCTCAATATGTTATTAAACAGTAATGACAGGAGAATATCACCTTCGTTAATTCAGCCTTTGACGTATTCTGAGTGTGTTCTGTCAATAATTAGACGAGTTTATACAGCTTAGGAAGGACCTCTGGGAATCCAAGGGGTCTCAAAAAACTCAAGTGCGCCTCTGACTCCCACAGACCCTTCCTAAACTGCATAAAATCGGTCTAATGATAGCCGAAATATACTGTCAGAACGCGTCATAATCCTCAAAGGGTTAATTCACGATCAGGAGATAGGGAGGTTCTAAAATACACATTATACGAATCATAGATGAATATAAGGACAATTTTATGGGGAGAGGGGTCGCTTTTCTGGGCCCTCTTCTTCTTTATGTTTAGCCCCATTATTTGTTTTTATTTGTTATACTTTTGCCCCATTAGTTTGGCGATTTTAAGACCTTGTGCCCCATTTCTTTGTCAATATTAAGGCTTTTCGTGCCACTTAGGTGTCGATTTTTTTTCCTGGCGAGCGATAGCGAGCCTTTAATCTTAGAAGGAATCTTTGGCCGGGACATTTTTCTACCCAAAAATGTACCAAATTATCTTGAAAGGGGGTCGAGGGGGGGGGGGGGGGGGAGGTTTATAAGCTTGATAGAGGTCTAGCGAAGAAACTCATATATGAATAAATAAATAAATATATGAACCCAAAAACAAGCACACTACCCCCCCCCCCCCTTAATCCCCCAAAGGGTTAATTCATGAACAGGAGATGGGGAGGTTCTAAAATAGGCATCATACGAGTCATAAAGGAATATAAGGAATGATTTAGGGGGGATGGGCGTATTTATTTAAGGGGGGATGGGCGTATTTATTTAAGGGGGGATGGGCGTATTTATTTAAGGGGGGATGGGCGTATTTATTTGCTCATTTATGTATCTTTTCATTATTTTATTAATGTCCTCCCTAGACCTCCATCAAGCTTTAACAACACATCCATAACATCCCCCGTCTAGAGTAATGTGTACATGTTTCGGCAGGTTCTTCCAAATTACAGGCTCACTTTCGTTCGCCAGGAAAAAAATCGACACCTAAATAGCACGAAAGGCCTTAATATTGACAAATAAATGGGGTGAAAGGTCTTAAAATCGACAAACTAACGGGGCAAACGTCTTAAAATCTCAAAACTATATAATGGGGATAAGCAAGAGGGAGAAAGGGGACCAGAGCAACGGGCCATCTCCTCTTAATGCAATATATCATGTGGCGCTCTTTTGTGATTGTGCCAGAAATACCCGAATGAATGAATGATTGAATTAATTATTGAATGAATGAACGAACGAATGAATGAATTATTGAATTATTGAATGAATGAATGAATGAACGAATGAATGAATGAATGAGTGAGTGAATGAATGAACGAATGAATGAATGAGTGAATGAATGAATGAACGAATGAATGAATTATTGAATGAATGATTGAATGAACGAATTAATGAGTGAATGAATGAATGAACGAATGAATAAATGTATCAATGAATGAATGAACGAATGAATGCATGGAAATAAGTCAACACGGCAGCTCAACATCAAAGATTATCTTGATCAAGGAGAAAGTAAATTACAATACATTACTGAGAGCAAGCTCTATGATGATATGATGATTGATTGATTGGCTTTATTTACGGCAATCACTCTCTTTTCGCCGCAATGTTGCATCTCCCTCACTATTATACCGACATCACAATAATCAGTGTTCCTCAGAGCTATCTCAGTGTATACCGCCCCCGCTTCATAGAGCACACGTAGCACCCGCTCTTGCAACACAATTCCATCCCTACTCTGTGCAACTCTCCAGCCCAAGAGGGAAACGTTATTCTCAATCTTTCTTCTATTCAACAGCTTAACTCTGGAACTCTCTCCTAGAATCATTTTTACCCTCTTCCTATGACTTAAATGGTTTCAAACTCCGTGTGTCCAGGCATTTTAGTTCGAATGTCCCTTGATTTTGGCCCTGTCACTCTTTCAACTCTGGGAGAGGCACTCGCTACAGGCAGTTCTGCCTTTTGTCTGTATATATATATATATATATATATATGTGGTGGAGTGGTCTTGCCACTGGCCTGGTAATCCAAAGGTCCCGGGTTCAAATCCCGATGTATCAATGGGAAGATATTATTGGGATGGAATTTGTGCTGTACCTGGTATCAGTGCATTACCACAAGCCCACCGAAACGTCAATAAAATACCCTCATTGTTCCCTGATTGAATAGCACTGTATGAATATTCCCATATTCAAAATATGATAGGGGTGCAATGCCTGGTGAGTTATCTGCTCAACAGGTGGCGTTGTGTGTGTTGTGTAAGTGTGAGAGTCCGAGTGTAGGGGTGAGTGAGACAGGAAGCACAGGAACGAGGTGGCTTCAGAGATGGGGTCGTTTCGGGCCATGAGTGAGCACCGTGCCTCATGTGAAGGCAAGATGGCAGGTGCTCGTTGTACTCTACGTGCTTCACATGTCTCACTCCCTAGACTGGAACAAGACCTCACGGGCTTCACTGTTCATTGTATAGCGGTGAATGTTAAGGCTCTCAGCCTATGCCCGAGAGGAAGTAAGTTGGAATATAGAAAAAAAAAAAAAAAAAAAAAAAAAAAAAAAAAAAAAAATATATATATATATATATATATATATATCTTTGTAATTTTACTTTCAATAACACCCTTCTATCACCCACTGGTCTGCCTGTGTTAGTCTGGCATTTATTTCCAAACAAACTATCTAACTCTAAATCTCTCTCGTTCACCCACTTACTCACTTTCTCACACACACACTCTCTCACTCTCTCTCACACACACACACACACACACACACACACACACACACACACACACACACACACTCTCTCTCGCTCTCTCAGGGAATAAACAAAGCCAGTGACTTTGTACCACTTGAGAGACAAAAGCTGGAACACAGAGCATCAGTCAGGCGTCAACCCAACAGGGAGGCTCTTTAATATTGTCTGTGTCTGTCTGTCGTGTGTGTGTGTGTGTGTGTGTGTGTGTGTGTGTGTGTGTGTGTGTGTGTGTGTGTGTGTGTGTGTGTGTGTGTGTGTGCGCGCATCACTTGAGCAACAAAATTCTTAACCCATTCAGTACCGGTGAATTCGTTTTCATTATATTGTGGCCACTATTAGACGATTTTATTAAGCTTACGAAGGATGTCTGCCCGTTAAAAGATCACAGACCATCTCAATTAATCCTTTTAGCTACCACACATCCTTTCTAAGCTTCATAAAACCGTCCAAATGCAGCTGAAATATGAATAAAATGACATCACCGGAAATGTGTGGGTTAAAGGGCATTAGTTAACCCAATTTTAAGACGTTTCACCTCATTAGTTTGGCGATTATATGATGCTTCAACCCAATAAGGTGTCGATTTTTCCTAGGCGAGCGATAGCGAGCCTGCAATTTGGGAGAAACCGGCCATCGGCCGGGAAATTTTTCTACCGAAAAATGTACATATTTAGCTTGAAGGTGGTCTGAGGAACGTGTTTTTAGTTTGAAAGGGGTTTGGAGAAGCGTTTTTCCAAGTCTCGGGGTTAACTAAATACACATTGTTCGAAAATTGCTAAAACAATTAAAACTCTCAATGATAATTAAACAAAATACCATAATAACTCCCGAGACGTTGCACCAGATAGTGTTAAAGCGACAACTCACTATCCTTTAATAGTGTCTATCATTCTGTGTCCTCCAGTATCTGACTTAACACATTTTACTACCACAGATCTTTCTTAAACTGCACACAATCGTCTAAATACAGCTAGAATGAAATTTAAAAGGACGTCGCCGGTACAGAAGGGGTTAAAAAGCCTGGTTGATTGTGCATGAACAGCCGCGCGAAACGGATACAATAGTACCTTATACACTAGCCTTTACTATCCGGTAAAAACAGGGCGCTGCTAACAACATATGCAAACAAAAATCGGCTGTTTACTGGGAATTCGCGTGTTTACTGCATAAGCGATCAAACAGACCTACAGTTTGCTCGTGCTCTGTGCCCCATCAGCCACTGTTTGCAGGAAACTTATTTTGTTTGACCTCCTGTCTTTGTTCATTAGCACAACACGCAATATTGACGCCCGTGACTGCAGTGGACGGGACACGAACTACGGAAGCCATTAGACCCAAACAAGCAGAGAGTAATGTGGTGAATCTTTTCCACCATAGAGAGCGTTATACAAGCACAAAAGTACCAATAAGAACTTAAGAAAATGGGAGTCTGCAGAAAGCCGATTGGCCCACACAAGGCAGATCCCTCTCACACCTAACTCAATCATGAAATATTGACTGTGAACCCTCCTGGGGCTCACAAATGATACATGTATGTATGTATGTGTATGCATCTACTCAGGCGCATACCCCATTGCTGGGGGTGGCTGACTCGAGACAGAGCCCGAATAGAAACCATTAAAGCTCCAATTCATAGGGTCTGGCACCACTTTCGCGTTCCCTCGCCACCTTCTCTATCTCGTTGAGTAGGAGAATTTTACATTCTGCTCATTTTACATACATAATATCAATATTATTATTATGTTCTTATTATGCATTATTTGTGAGCCCCAGGAGGGACTATCATGCTTTGGGTGGGAATAGATCATTATCTACCCCATCCTTTTGTCAATAAAACTTATAAAATCAAATCATTGCCTGGAGAACAATATTATTTATTTAACAAAACCTGAAATTGTGTTCAATAATCTTACCACATTTACGCGTTTCAATAGAATGTTGCTCTATGTGCAAGAAGAAGACTAATCCCCCCCAAAAAAATAATAAATAAATAAATAAAATAAAATAAAGAGTTAATTTCAAGGTACGTTAGAGTCATAATGTCTGGACATACGGAGCCTGAAGCAGATCCTTCCTAAGCTGCATTATGCTGTCTTAATATAGCTAGAATATAATATAGCACTCGTCGCTGGTTACTCAGAGGGTTAAACAAATAATTAATACATATCAAAGATAAATAATAATATTCTCGCATCCAGTCACTTTCATTGTCTTCGCTTCAAGGCCACCATTTCCAAGCTATTGTTCGCTTTGACGGGTTTTTAATTGAGGAGTCTATTGCAGGAAAATGCGCCTTTTCGAGTGCCTTCCGACAACACAGAAATCACTCGAGTATTGCAAGTAATTAGTCTGAAGGCTCAATTCTTAATGTTATTGAATTCCACGCGGTAAAAAAAGTATTCATGTTA
>CM064564.1:4515337-4557837 GCA_032716605.1 Paralithodes platypus | reverse complement strand
GTTTTCTATGTGATTGAGGGAGGGAAAAGGCAGAACTGCCTATAGTGAGTGCCTCCCCCATAGTTAAAAGAGTGACAGGGCCAAAATCAAGGGACGTTCGAGCCAAAATGCCTGGACACACGGAGTTTGAAGCAATTTAAGTCATAGGAAGAGGGAAAGACTGATTCTGGGAAAGAGTTCTAAAGCTCAGCTGTTGAGTACAAGAAGATATGTTCAACCATCAGATAATTTCATATATATATATATATATATATATATATATATATAACCGGCCCATCCCCCCTTAATCCAAAGTTAATTATATGTTCTAATAAACGGAAAGTATTGTTACGTTTCTCTGTTCATTATCGGATTGTACTCTGTCTTCCTAAGCTCGCTAATCCTCCATATTGGCACCTCTCTCTCTCTCTCTCTCTCTCTCTCTCTCTCTCTCTCTCTCTCTATCCTAAATCTGCCTTTTAGCTGGACTCACATTAGCATACTGGTACGCAAACACACATGCAATCTCACTCTCTCTCTCTCTCTCTCTCTCTCTCTCTCTCTCTCTTTATCTCTCTCTCTCTCTCAAAATTAATAATATCGGTCAATGATACCCGATCTAAATGAAAGGGTATATCTATCTATTCATCTATCTATATATCTTTCTATCTCTCTATCCATCCATCCATCCATCCATCCATCCATCCATCCATCCATCCATCCATCCATCTATCTATCTATTTATCCATCTATCTATCTATCTATCTATCTATCTATCTATCTATCTAGAATTTCTGAGATGATTAATCTAATAAAACACGCTCATTCAAACAGGGCAAGACCAAAATTACAAACAAAATCTACTAGAAAAAAAGTTCGTAAGATATTTGCATTTAAGGGGAGGAAGGGAAGAGGATGTGTAGATCAGATTTTTGCCCTGAAATGTGCTGTGGAGAAATATCTGGAGCAGGGAAAAAAGTTGTATGCTGCCTTTATGGACTTGGAGAAGGCCTAGGACAGAGTTGGTATAGAGAAGGTATGTGGAAAGTAATGAGAATATACAGCGTAGATTGCAAGTTGCTGAAAGTAGTGAAGAACATGTATGAGGGTGCAAAGGCGTCAATACGTGCGGAGAATGAACAGAGCGAGTTTTTTTATCTGAATGTTGGGTTAAAGCAAGGGTGTGTGATGTCCCCATGGTTGTTCAATATATATATGGATGGAGTTATGAAAGAATACAAGGAGGAGCAATGGATGTTGGTGTATCGCTGATAAGGGAGGGAAACGAGTGGAAGTTTCCTGTACTGCTGTTTGCCGATGATACAGTTCTGATGAGCGATAGTGAATGGGAGTTGCAGGGTTTCGTGAATATGTTTGGAACAGTGTGTGAAAAAACGGAATCTGAAGGTAAATGCGGGGAAGAGCAAGGTTGTGGTCTATGAAAGGGGTGCAGCCACAGAGTGTGAGGTGAGGTTGAATGGTCAGGCTATGGAGAATGTCAGCTCATTTAAGTATTTGGGCAGTGTGTTGAGTAAAGATGGGAGTATGGATGAAGAAGCGCGGGAGAGGGTGCAACAGGGGAAAATGCTTGTAGGAACGCTGAAAGCAGTAGAGAAATAGGGTGGTCAGCATGGAAGTAAAAAAGTCCTTGCATGACAGTGTGGTAATCCCGACATTGACTTACGGGAGCGAAGCATGGACGTTGGTGGAGAGACTCAAACCAAGAGTGTGAGGGGTGGAAATGATTTACTTGGGAAGTGCATGCGGAGCTACATGGAGGGATAGACAGACAATGAGGAAGTACGAGAGAGGAGTGGTGTGGATATAGATATGCTGGAAAGTGTGAACAGGAACACCTTGAGATGATTTGGCCATGTGGAACGTATGAGAAGCGAGAAAATTACTAAGAGAGTGTACGAGAGTGAGGTGGAAGGACAGAGAGGGAGAGGTAGACCGAGTGAGAGGTGGAAGGATGGAGTTAAGAAGTATAAGAGCGAAAGCGGTGCTGGATGGGAGGAGGGGCGTCGACTGACTGGGGACAGAGCATGGAGGCGTTTCGTTCGTGGCCACCCCTTCGGGGTTCACGGCGTCCGGTAATAGATTGATGGATCTTTCTTCTATTCAACTGCTGAGCTCTGGAACTCTCTCCCAGAATCAGTCTTTCCCTCTTCCTATGACTTAAATTGCTTCAAACTCCGTGTTTCCAGGCATTTTGGCTCGAACATCCCTTGATTTTGGCCCTGTTACTCTTTCAACTCTGGGGGAGGCACTCGATACAGGCAGTTCTGTCTTTTGTCTCTCTCTCTCACATAGAAAATAAAATCTTCTTCTTCCTGTTCTTCTTCTCCTTGTTATTCTTACTTTTTCTCTCTCCCCTCAATTCTCGTTATCTCGTTCTTAATCTCTTGTTATCTTTGCTTCTCCCCTCTTTTATGACCTTCTCCTCCCTTCCTCCGCCACTTTCTTCCATCCCTGCGGCCCCGTTTGCACGTCTTTTATGGTATTACCGCTTCTTCTCCTTCTTGTTGGATGTATCTCTCGGAGGATGAATATTCTTTGTTTACGTAAGGGCGGCGCGGATTAGAGGAGTTCTTAACCCCTTCAGTACCGGTGCCGTCCTTTTAACTATTTCTGGTTACTATTAGACGATTTTATTCAGTTTAAAAAGGGTCTCCAGCAATTAACTCGTAGAACAAATAAGCAGAACATAAATAAATAAATAAATAGATAAAAAAAAAAAAAAAAAAATGGGAGCCTGTTCATCTCTCCACTTAATTTTGCGAAGATGGAAATAATACTAAAAGAATCCGACCTCGTAAAACTTCCAATTAAACGTCTATATCAGCCAGTGCCCCCCCCCCCCTCTTTCTCTCTCTCCCTCCCCCTTTTCTTCTTCTCTACAACGACAGCTGTAAAAACACAAGCTTCCATTAAATCTGGTCGACTGGTGGGGGGGGGGGGGGGCTCGTGTTTTTTCCGTCTCCTAACAAGATAAGGCAATTTGGTTGATAAGGCGCCATAGCTATATTAATGAACACACCTTACATCAACAACAACAGGACTACGAGAAAATACAGGTACAGCAAATGTCTTCTATGAATACTGTCTACAAAACTATGCAACACAAATACAAGTTATAAAGGAACAAGATTATCTCCAAAAGAAACTAGGCCATGGCTACATCAAAACATGTTGTTGTTATGAACGAAGGGGGATCAGTACTTAGAGTTCGGTCTATTTATTTACTTATTTATGTTATAGTAACCTCGCTAGACCTCCATCAAGCTTAAAACAAACACATACTCCCATGACCCCCCTTCAAGATAAATTTGTACATTTTTCGATATTTCGGCCGGTTCCTCTTAAATTACAACAGGCTAGCGTTCCCTCGCCCCTTTATCTGTCTCGTAGAGTATGATAATTTTACAAGGGGAGGAGGATTCCTAGCCTTCTGCTAAATAAAATGGTATAGGGTATTAAGGAAACAAAACGTCAAAGTTTCAAAAGGGCCTCCAGCAATGAACAGGCTTCGAACTATCTCGTATTACCTTGTTTACTAACACAGATCCTTCTTAAACTGCACCAAATCCTCTAAATATGGCTAGAATAAAATGGAAATGACGTCACTGGTACAGAAAGGGTTAAGGTGACGTCACAGGAAGGGAAACTCGATCTTATACAGCTTAAGAAGGACCTGTGAGAGTGGAAAGGGTAAAGACTGTCAAATTTACCCTCCGACATTTATAGACCCCCTAATCTGAATAAAATCGTCTAATGATAGCCAGGATAAACTGCCAAACCGCGTCATAATCCTCAAGGGGTTAATTACTCAGGTATATGCTGTAATGTCTTGATGGTGTAATGGTTAGAGTGTTTAAAATCTGTATGTGGTAACCCAGGTTCTAATCCCGGTTGAATCACATGCACTCATATATTTTGTTGGGAGGTGTTTGGTGTGTGAAGTGAAATTAATAACAAATATATAGAAGTCAGAGGGATGAGATAGTCTTCACCCATTTAATTCCCACAGATTCCTCCTAAGCTGTATAAAATCGTCTAATGTTAGCCAGAATGTACTGCCAAAACGCGTCATGATCCTCAAAGGGTTAGTCAGTACAGTCACTCATAAAAATTCCGTGGACCTCACCTCTTTCTTAATTATGGAAGTATATCTCTGGACACGAATTAATTGACATCATTTCCCATAGACATCAACTACAAAACTATATATATAATATTTATTGACAAGCAAGTTCCATCAAAATATCAACCCAGATAGTAATAATTGCATAAAGAAAATTCATAGGGGTCCAAGAATTTTTATAAGTGACTGTACAATCGGCCTAATTAGTCATGTCTCGGCACCAATTATGTGTTGATCAATAATTGGTATCAGCAATATTTACACATGATGTTTTCCTTTTGAATGAGATATACAACCATGTTCCTACACTTACCAACCCTATTCAACATCTGACAGACATTAATACAGCACAGAGCGAGCGAAACGTAACACTAGCTGGGACATGACTTATTAGCGCGACCGTACAGGAACAGACCTCACTCTAAAGCCGGTATCACACGAGCGCATTTTCATTCAACATTTATCCTCAACACTGGTCTGGCAGCTTATGAGGTCAACATTTACAATATCTCGGTTACCTAAATTCATATATCATCAATCTAGTTTCCGATACTGGTGCAAAATAGCCCAGAAATGTTGCCAGAAAAATGTTGAACATCGAATGTTGACTATCAAAGCTCTCGTGTGATACCGGCTTAACTGCAGCTATCGCGGACATTAGGGAGTGAATCAGGCTAAACGAGCGAGCCATTTATCTCACCATAAGACCTGTAGTATAATGATTACCAGAGGAGGACCCCAGCTGTTGTTGTCTCCTTTATCACCATACACACACACACACACACACATACACACACACACACCACACCACACTCCCATCTCTCTCTCGCTCGCTCTCTCCCTCTCTCAAACACACTTTCTCACTCTCTCTCTCCATCTACTATCAAGCACATTCGTTATATCCCAGTGAAGGAACCAATAAAGTTAATGTGCCCTGATCAAACACACGAGCGATGAGTTACGGAGCCGATTGAAAGGCAGGGCCACTCCATTTATTCATGGGGGCACTCTGAATTTAAGGGGCTAGGCGTTATATACATTTGTTTAAGGGGGAAGAAGTCACTCTTTCTGGACTCCCCTTCTCCCTCATGTTTAGCATATTAGTTTTGGAATTGTAAGCCGTTCGTTCCATTAGTTTGGCGATATTGAGACCTTTCGCCCCATTTCTGTTAATTTTAAGACCTTTCGTGTCAATAATTTCCTGGCGAGCGATAGCGAGCCTGCAATTTTAAGAGGAATCGGCCTTCGGCCGGGGACATTTTTCTACCGAAAAATGTACAAATTTATCTTGAAGGGGCTCTAGGGGGTGTTTTTCTAAGCTTGATGGAGGTCTAGGGAGGAAACTAGACAAATATATGAATAAATGAATTAATAGACCAACCAAACGGCCAGCCTCCCCTTACAGTATATGAAGAAACAGTTAAATTGATAAATATGGCATCAGGGATAAAGGAAACAAGACGTTACAATAAAAAAAAAAAAAAAAAAAAAAAAAAAAAAAAACACACACACACACACACACAGTAAACGAAATAAAAATATGATAAATATGAAAACATAACCTGTATACTCTTAACCCATTGAGTACCAGGGACGTCATTTTCATCATACTCTGGCAACTATTAGACGATTTTATTCAGCTTAAGAAGGACCACTAGCATTATTAAGGCTTAAAACTATCTCAACCAAATATAGCTAGAATATAAGGTTGTTGTTGTTGTTGTTGTTGTTCCCCAAGCTGCCTGGCCGAACAGCCCCGAAGCCCAGAGCAAAGCCAAGGCCACAACCGAGCGCCCCCACAGAACCCTCCCTGCTTACCACAATAAAGCCTGGGTGACCGAAGCCACTCCATGGCGGGGAGCTGAGGAGGGTGCGGAAATGCCAGGGAAACCAAAGCCCCACCCAGGGCCCTGTGCCCCTCAGCAATTATGAAGAGAAAGTTGAGGGGCAAAGGAAAAATGTGACGCTTTCGCTTCCAATCTTGATAGATTGGGAGGTCAATCCACGGAAGAGGCGCCGTCACTTGAGATCTAGAAAATATATAAGTAAAAGGAACAGTCAGAGTAAGCTATGGGTATGGCAGAGATCGCTCAGTTCTCACTCTGATAGACCAGCCCATCACCATGAATATAAGGTAACACACGTCACTGGTACTCAACGGGTTAAGGACTTGATCGCGTCCACACGTGCGTGAAAGGGTTAAGAAGTAAAGCCTAGTGGAATGAGTGTTAAGTATTGTGATAGCCTCAACCTCTGCTATGATGCCAATAGAAGAAATGATAAGTGAAAGCAATAGCACCAAGCATCTTTGTGCACTACATTTCTCTCTCTCGCTCTCATATAATAATTGATATTGGTTCAGGAGTAATTTATCGAGAGGCCTTCCCTAGTGGTTAAGGCCCCATTAATTACTCTTTCCATGTGTACATGCTTAGATTGATATGCAGGATTCGAAGTTGCATAATAAATCGTAGGCAGTGTCCACCATTCTTTAACTGCCTTCGTGGTGTAATGCATAAGGTGTTGATATTCGGTGTGAGCGTCCTGGGTTCGAATCCACGGACTGCCACATGTGTTTGTAATATTTCATTAATCGATTTTAGGAGTAGAGTTGGTTGTTGGATAGAACATAATATATATATATATATATATATATATATATATATATATATATATATATATATATATATGGAGTTGGCTACAAACGGACTGCCACCCTGCTAGTCTGTATGTCTAACTTAAGGGGAGGTTTCTAGTGTGTGTCTTAGACCTCCATCAAGCTTAAAATTACATCCCCTAGACCCCCTTTCAAGATAAATATGTACATTTTTCGGTAGAAAAATGTCCCGGCCGAAGGCCGATTCCTCTTAAGTTACAGGCTCGCTATCGCTCGCCAGGAAAAAAACGACACCTAAATGGCACGAAAGGTCTTAAAATTGACAGAAATGGGTCGAAAGTTATTAAAATCGTCAAACTAATGGGGCAAACATCTTAAAATCTCAAAAGCAATGGGGCTAAACATGAGGGAGAAGGAAGTTCGAAAAAAAATCCCTCAAGTGGAAACCTCCCCTTAAAATTGCGAACTTCTATTCTTTCTACATGTAAGAAGCAGTGTATGGTCTAGAAAATGACTATGTGCAAGCTAGACTACCTGTGCACGAACTGTGATGCCTGTGTCTGTGGGCAAGGGGAAATGGCCTGTTTTTCTGGTCCCCCTTCTTCCTCATGCTTAGCCCCACAGTTTTCAGAGATTTTAAGACGTTCGGCCCATTAGTTTGGCGATTTTAAGACCCTTCGATCCATATCTTTGTCAATAGTAAGACTATTCGTGTCATATAGGTGTCAATGTTTTCCTGGCGAGCGATAGCGAGCCTGTAATTTAAGAGGAACCGGCATATATATGTACATATATAACTTGAAGAGGGTCTAGGGAGGTGTTATTTTGAGTTTGATGGAGGTCTAAGGAGGTAACTAAAACAAATGGTGAACAAATATATAACTAAGTAATAAGTACTAAATGAGGAAATAAATAGGGCCATCCCCCCTTAAGTGCGTCTGAAAGCAATGCAGGCACCTTCCACCCGCGTATATTAACCCCTTCAGACTCATATGACGCAGAGGTTGCCAGATTAGCAATAATAAATAGGGCCATCCCCCCTTAACTGCGTCTGAAAGCAATGCAGGCACCTTCCACCCGCGCTTATTAAGTGTTTGCACATGCGCTCCTTTGATCGGTGGTGCGTGTGTGTGTTTGTTTGTTTGTCGGGTAAAAGCGAGTCAACACCTGCGGCCGCGGTTTAGTCAGCTCAATCAAGATCAAGTACACGGTGAGAGGCTGTAGATGTCTGTAAATGTCTGTGAATGTTTGTAGATGTAGATGCCTGTGTCTGTGAATGTCTGTAAATGTTTGTAGATGTGTGTGAATGTTTGTAAATGTCTGTGAATGTTTGTAGATGTAGATGCCTGTGTCTGTGAATGTCTGTAAATGTTTGTAGATGTGTGTGAATGTTTATAAATGTCTGTGAATGTTTGTAAATGTCTGTAAATGTTTGTAGATGTGTGTGAATGTTTGTAGATAACTGAATTTTTGTGAATGTGTAAATTTATGTAGATGTCTATAGATGTGTGTAGATGCCGGTGTCTGTAAATGTCTATAAATGTCAGTAAATCTATGTAAATATCAGTAAATGAAAATGCCTGTACATATCTGTATATGTAAATGCCTGTACATATCTGTATATGTAAATGCCTGTAAATGTATGTCAATGCCGAAAATGCCACCTTTTCTTCCAACCCCATGTTGGTGCCGTAATTAATGGTGTAATGGTTAGAGTGGATAAGTTCTGTATATGGTATCCCAAGTTCGAATCCCGGGAGGATGGCATGCTTTCAGTACCGGTAATTTCATTGGAGGGTGTTTGGTATTGGGAGTCAAATTAATGACTAGTAAGATAATCTAATAATGGGGTTAGGTCAGGTCAGGTGAAGGCATTGAGGGGTAAGCCTTCACAACGGCACCTCGGATCTACTTTTCGAAGAGTCTTGGAGAGAGAGGAAACTGATTGTCAAAATTTCTGAAATCTGGGGTAGGCCTAAGTGTCGTGTTCTCTTTAGCATTTCCTGTCCATTGAATATTAAAATATATAGAATTATGATCGTTATTTCCTAGTTGGTCCCCAATCTCTACATTATTACTAAACACATAAATCGAGGATATTAGTACCTCTAGTCGGCGAGTCTATGACTTGAAATATAAAACTATCTTGTACCGCCTCAATAAACTCTTCAGAATCAGAGTCGCCGATTTGATGCTGCCAATCTATATTCGGAAAATTAAAATCCCCCATAATGCACACATTGCTAAACCTTGATGGTATTTTCACTTCCTGCCATTAAGATGTACCATCATTTCTCCTCATATTTGGTGGTCTATAAATAACTCCAACAACTATGATCTCACTACCTTCGCTAACCTCTAACCAAACACTTTCGTTATCATTATTTAGTCTAATACCTTATTTAGCACAGCATTTTAATGTACTCCTGACAAACACTGCTATTCCGCCACCCCTCCTACTTGTTCGGTCATATTCAAGCAAATTGTATCCTGGTACCAACTGTGTTGGTGGTGTAATGGTTTAGATGCTTATATTCTGCTTGTGGTGTCCCGAGTTCGAATCCCGGGAGGACCATATGCTTTCATTAGTTTATTCAAGTGCATTGGGGTTTATAATTGATGATTAATGTTAAGAACGGGGTGTTACTTAATATACAATTTGCTAAAAAAAAAATTGATACTGTATTAATCCATGTTTCAGTTAGCGCTATTATGTCTATATTTTCATTGCTAACAAGTGCTCCAAGTTCGTCCATTTTGTTACATAAACTCCTACAGTGTTATGTCTATGTTAATTTGTAAATATAATGCTATATTTCAAAATACCAATCAATCACCTCATCCACCGGGGTTTGCAGTTTAGTATCCAAAAACATAATATTCTTGAATCTCATAATTATTTCTCCAAAATGAGTTATCTGTCCAGAGTTCGCTCAAAGACAACTGCAGAGGTGTTCTCATAAATATATTAACCCCTTAAGCTTATTCTGGCTATCATTAGACGATTTTAGTAGCTTAGGAAGGATCTGTGTTCATTAGAAGGGTACAGAATATTTCAACCCTCTGACTCCCATATGCCTTCACTATTCTGAACAAAGTCGTCTATTAACAGCCACAAAACAGAACACAATTGTGTCATCATATCTTGTAAGTGTTAACTTTTATCAATATGATTATAGTAATTACCAACTTATTCAAGCTTGAGACTTGATCTTAACTTTTTAACAAGTAACCGACCTAGATGTCAGATTTTATGTTTTGTTTTGTTTTTCTGATGTGTTGTGATGTCCCTATTCGGGCTCTGTCTCGAGTCAGCCACCCCCATAAAAGAAAGGATAATTGGGAAAGGTGCCAGAGTATACACATATACAACTTCATTTTCCGAAGAAAGAATCTTTAGCAACTAGGTAGTAACAATGACAAAATTCCAAGAGCAAATTACTATATGAGAAGGGATTACAATGATGTGTTAGTTTTGGATAATTAACATATTAACTATACTCTGTTTATTTTCAGCTGACGATAAAGTGAATCCCTGAGCAGCTAATGTTCGATACTTAATATGGTGACAACATTAGTATCACCAACTAATTGATAAACTTTGTACCTACCTTAGCATTGACAGGACCATGAACATGAAGAGATGGGTTGGATGTGAAAGAGATCTGCCATGTGTAGATCATTCGGCTTTCTGCAGACTCCCGTTTTCTTATGTTCCGCGATGAAGGAAGGGTTTGGAAGACTCCCATCGCAGCACAGACCCTACAAAATCTCCGGCTACTATCCGATACAGGGGCCACATTTACAAAACAAACACCTTAATTTCTCAAAGCTTAACATTCGGATTCTTGAGAGATTGTAATTTTAGCCTGTCACAAAACGAACATCTTAATTGTCCAAAGCTTCAGATTCGAACTCTTGATGGAGAGATTAGGAACTTTAGTCTGTCACAAACCGAACACCTGAATTTCCCAAAGCTTGATTTTCGGATATTTGATGGAGAGATTTGGAACTTTAGTCTGTCACAAAACTAACACCTTAATTGTCCAAAGCTTCAGATTCTAACACTTGATGGAGAGATTGGAACTTTAGCTTTTCACTGTGTCAAGATGCAGATCCTAAATAGCAAGATTATAAGCTTCTTCATATCAATTTGTAGAGATGTGGATACTTATTAGAAATGTCGGAAACTTCTGCAAATCGCCTTGTCTAGATCTTTTAGTCCTCCTCTTATTCTTACTTTTGATCTTCTTTAGTTTATGGTTTTCACTGCTTCCTCTTCATATATTTATTCCTTCGTCTTTTCTTCTTCTACTTCTTCTCTTGTTCTGGTCTTCTTGTCATTCTTCTCTCTTGAGTAACTTAAGTAATATCTCACATATACTGGATCTAACTATTATTGAATCTTATTACTGCAGCATGGCGAATATTTAAACATTAATCTCGCTTAGTAAAGTCCTCTCACATATAAGCTTAAAGTAGAGTAAATATTGGCGAACACTGTCTATCAGTCATTAGGCTTAGGAAAGATCTCTCATCACAAATAATCAACTCCAGAGCTAAAAACAAGGCCAGTTCCATAAATTCGGCTTAGCAAAGATCTCTCACCAATAATCAACTCCACAGGGTATAAAATCAAGGAGAGTTCCATAAATTCGGCTTAGGAAGGATCTCTCACAAATATAATAAGGTGCGTTTTATCAATCCGGCAGTCACATAAACCGAGTTCATACGAGGGGAGGGTTTTGCAGGGCCTGTGCTCCTCCGGCCAGACTTACCATTGGTTTCCTTCATTTGTTTCCGTATTTTTCTTTGTCTTTTTGGATTTTCCATTCTTGCTAATTCCATCTGGAAAGACAGAAAATATGGTTAATAATAATGATAATAATAATAGTAATACAAATAATAATAATAAAGTAGTGATAATAATAATAATAATAATAATAATAATATTGTTAAAAATTATCTTCAGGTCTTTAAAAATGGTGATATATTTTGTATTGCTTTGTTCATTTATTTAAACAATATCACGTGCAAAGAGAAGCAAATATGAACATAATATAAAATTAGGACATTTCCACACACCAATTTGCGTTACATGATTCCATTTCATTAGAGTGAGTGTATAGCAATTGAGGTCATGGATGTGTAGGTACCGTAGTATAATGATAATAAAGAAATAATAACACAATAATAACTAAACCATGTAGTAATTACGGAGGTGGTTATGGAGGAGGTAGTGGTGAAGGTTATGTGCGTAATCTCTCCGGCCCCCCTTCCTCACAGGCCGTAAATCTCCGGCCCCGGGTTACTAAGAGAGAGGCCGGTGGAGGGGCGTGTGAGAAGGGCGTACCTATGATTACTGGATGGGTTTTGTTTCTCAGTTCAAGGTATTAGATTGTATATATATATATATATATATATATATATATATATATATATATATATATATATATATATATATATATGGAGGAGAACCAGGGGAAGGCCACGGAACTCATGGCCAAGGCAAGTCGGCCACTCATGCGATAGGATACTAATAGTCTTGATATGGGCCGGGCCAAAGCCTGTGAGTGCGGCTACGCGCTGTCACGGCGTATGCCCCATTGATCTATTAATTGTTTCTCTTCTGTAATATTAAGATTTCTAATGAACCTTCTACATTTTGATTGCCTCATTTTGCTGCAGTAGATAGCAACATCATATCAACATCATTTTGCTGCAGTAGATAGCAACATCATATTTTGCTGCAGTAGATAGCAACATCATATTTTGCTGCAGTAGATAGCAACATCATATCAACATCATTTTGCTGCAGTAGATAGCAACATCATATTTTGCTGCAGTAAGCAACATCATATTTTGCTGCAGTAGATAGCAACATCATATTTTGCTGCAGTAGATAGCAACATCACATCAACATCATTTTGCTGCAGTAGATAGCAACATCATATCAACATCATTTTGCTGCAGTAGATAGCAACATCATATTTTGCTGCAGTAGATAGCAACATCACATCAACATCATTTTGCTGCAGTAGATAGCAACATCATATTTTGCTGCAGTAAATAGCAACATCATATCAACATAATTTTGCTGCAGTAGATAGCAACATCATTTTGCTGCAGTAGATAGCAACATCATATCAACATCATTTTGCTGCAGTAGATAGCAACATCATTTTGCTGCAGTAGATAGCAACATCATATTTAAAGGGGGATGGTTCACTTTTTGGTAGATGTTTTAATATATTTTTTATATTTTTAGTTTCCTCGGTAGACCTTCATCACACTTTTAAAAAAAAACCCAAGATCCCTCTTCAAGATGTATTTGGACATTTTAAAAGTGTCCCAGCCGAAGACCGGTTCATCCTAAATTACAGGTTCGCTTTCCCACGCAAGGAAAAACATCGGCACCTTAATGACACGAAAAACCTTAATATTGACAAAGAAAACTGGCTGAAAGGTTTTAAAATCACCAAACTAATAAGCTGAACGTCTTAAAATCTGTAATGTAACGGGGCTAAACATGAAGAAGAAGGGGGAACAGAAAAACAGCCCATCTCCCCTTACGTCGCCCTACGTCATATAGGTAGTTTATTTATTCAAATTATATAAAACCTTCCCTCTTCTCTTTCAGACCGTAGAACAAAACTTACAATATCTCAACACACTAAGGGGAAAAAAAAAATAGAAAAAAAAAACAGAAAAAAAGATAAATAAAATAAAATCCATCTTTAAACCATTAGCGTAGAGTTCGAATTACAGGGACTTCCAGAGAACCCTGCAAACAAATATATATAGGCTACACTGTACAAAAAAAAACAAAAAAAAAAACGAAGGAGAAATATATTGGATTTTATGCCGTATATCATGTCAGGTTTTCCATTCAAAATGCTGAAATGGGATACAACCGAGAGCAAGAAAGGCCTCGTCTAGTACGAGAGAGAGAGAGAGAGAGAGAGAGAGAGAGAGAGAGAGAGAGAGAGAGAGAGAGAGTGAGTATGTGCGCGTTTTCACTTACCAAGAGTGAATCTTAAATTTTGCATAGTTATTGCCGAAATCTTCCATTTTCATTCATGCGATAATTTACAATAAAAACTATTTATGATTCTGACTTGAACATGATCGCTAACTTTATATTCTCCAGAGTACAGTTACCCACATGATTTTGATGCACTACTGATTTTATGCATGCAAAGACAATCGACCACTTGCGATGTTCAGGCTAGAAGAAAGTTGGAGCCGGAAATATAGAAATAAAACAGAAACGCAAAAATAGAAAGTACGCTGCATGTTATTGAATGTACTAATAAAGGCCAACAGCGTTTTGGCTAGTAAAAGCTCTAAATATCGATGTCTACAGCGCCAATGTTTTTTCAATATAAACACCATATGAGGAGGAGCACTTTATTGGCAACGTTTCGCCGATAGCAACTTCAGTGACCTCAAGAAACTATCTGCGAAACGTTGTCAATAAAGTGCTCCTCCTCATGTGGTGTATATATTCATTCTGTCAACTGTGCAAAGTTATTTCAATATCCAAATTTCTTCTAGGCTGAAATTCGCAAATGATTAATTAGTATGATTGCATTGTAAGTGTATCTTCTTAAGGGGAGATTTCCACTTGAGGGAGTTTTTTCTTGACTCCTTTCTCCCTCATGTTTATCCCCATTGCTTTTCTAATTTTAAAACGTTCGCCCCATTATTTTGATGATTTTAAGAACTTTCAACCCATTTCTGTGAAATTTAAGACCTTTCGTGCAATTTAGGTGTCGATTTTATCCTGGCGAGCGATAGCGAGCCTGTAATTTAAGAGGAACCGGCTTTCAGCCGGGACATTTTTCTACCGAAAAATGTACACATTTATCTTGAAAGGGGCTCAAGGGGGTGTAATCTTAAGCTTGGTGGATATCTAGAGACCAAACTAAAAACCTCCCCTTAAGCAATAGATAAATAATATGACCAATGAACGGGTTTAGTTTAAATATAGCCCGTTAGTTACTCAATGGTTAGTGAGCTGAATTTCGGTGGGAATATCCTAGGTTCGAATCCTTGGAGTACCAAATGTATTCAGTAGTTTCATCGATGTATTTAAATAAATGTATTTGTAAGTTAATTGGTGGGTTGGTGATTATATGGATACTATGTTTCCTTCAATAAATAGAATCACGGAACGGATACATATCTATGAGGCGCACTGTACATTATACCATAGTGTAATACATTACTCCCAACTGCATTATGCATTTACGAAGCATTTTATATATTTTAGGTCACATTGAATCTTTTCGCTCTCAATATTTTATCCTGGCGAGCGGTAGCGAGCCAGCATATGTATTCATAATGTTTTTGTCAGCAGGCTAAATTTGTAAATTTTTCGATAGAAAAATGTCTCCGGCGAAGCCGGATTTTCCATACAATGCTGGCTCGCTATCGCTCGCCAGGAATATATCGACACCTGGATGGGGATAAACGTCTTAAAACAGTAGGCTGAATGGGGCCGAATGGATACAAGCCAGAGAAAGAGAGAAAAGTAGATAAAAAAGCAGGTGAACCCCCTTAATGCATTTTCGAAATATTTTAACATTCTGGGTCACATTGAATCTTTTCGCTCTCAATATTTCACTGGCTGTCTCCATTATTCTTCTATTGAGGTAACTTATCCTGTGTCACGCCTCTCTCTCTCTCTCTCTCTCTCTCTCTCTCTCTCTCTCTCTCTCTCTCTCTTTCTCTCGCAGGCTACGAGGTCAGGTCATTGAGGTTTTTAAAATACTTAATGGGTTTGGCAATGTGGATTATTTTAAAATGTTTAACCTCAATATGAATACAACACGCAGCCATGGCTGGAAGTTAGAATTTGAAAGGTTTAGCACTATTATAGTATTTGTGAAATATTGTTCACAAACCTGGAACAAACTTCCCTCAGAAGTTGTACACAGTTTTTTAGTAGAGCAGTTCAAAGAGAGTAATAGTATTTTTTAGTAGAGCAGTTCAAAGAGAGTAATAGTATTTTTTAGTAGAGCAGTTCAAAGAGAGTAGATAGTATTTTTTTAGTAGAGCAGTTCAAAGAGAGTAGATACTATTTTTTTAGTAGAGCAGTTCAAAGAGAGTAATAGTATTTTTTAGTAGAGCAGTTCAAAGAGAGTAGATAGTATTTTTTTAGTAGAGCAGTTCAAAGAGAGTAGATACTATTTTTTTAGTAGAGCAGTTCAAAGAGTTAGTATTTTAGATAGAGCATTCAAAGAGATAATTTTTAGTAGAGCAGTTCAAAGAGAGTAATAGTATTTTTTAGTAGAGCAGTTCAAAGAGAGTAGATACTATTTTTTTAGTAGAGCAGTTCAACAGTAATAGTATTTTTTAGTAGAGCAGTTCAAAGAGAGTAGATACTATTTTTTTAGTAGAGCAGTTCAAAGAGAGTAATAGTATTTTTTAGTAGAGCAGTTCAAAGAGAGTAGATAGTATTTTTTTAGTAGAGCAGTTCAAAGAGAGTAGATAGTATTTTTTAGTAGAGCAGTTCAAAGAGAGTAGATAGTATTTTTTAGTAGAGCAGTTCAAAGAGAGTAATAGTATTTTGCACACTCTGTATTGAGTGTAGTGCACTAAACAGTCTCTCTCCTTCCACTTCGAGTATCTCCTCGGAGTGGACCGCAAGGTCTCTGATAAACTAACTATTCCTTGTAACTCTCTCTCTCTCTCTCTCATTGTGGTAATTCCTCTCTCCTCTCCTTCCTTCCTTCCTTCCTCTATTTCATTGTGGTAATTCCTCTCTCCTCTCATTCCTTCCTTCCTTCCTCTATTTCTTTTCTTCTAAGTCATAAATTCCTTCTCCACCCCTTCCTTGTCTCTACTTCTTCCTCTCTGTCTCACACTCACTCACTCGCACACTCCCTCTCTCACTCTCTCTCTCAGCATGTCCTCAGTTAATATGAATTACTTGTCTGTTATTTACTCCTCTGTATTTCTCTCACACTCCACTCCTACACTCTCACTCTCATCTCTCTCTCTCTGTCTCTCTCTCTCTCTCTCTCTCTTTCCACCTCTTCGTTCCTCAATGTCCCTCTTTTTTTGTTTTGTCTTCTTATCGCTTCCCTGCTGCTATACCTTGGTCGTGGGTCATGTTAGCGGCGCTCTCTCTCTCTCTCTCTCTCTCTCTCTCTCTCTCTCTCTCTCTCTCTCTCTCTCTAAATAAATAAATGTTCCAAGCATACTATTAGTTTCATCACCCTTCTCTCTCTCTCTCTCTCTCTCTCTCTCTCTCTCTGTAAATAAATGTTCCAAGCATACTATTAGTTTCATCACCCTTCTCTCTCTCTCTCTCTCTCTCTCTCTCTCTCTCTCTCTGTAAATAAATGTTCCAAGCATACTATTAGTTTCACCTAATCTCTCTCTCTCTCTCTCTCTCTCTCTCTCTCTCTCTCTCTCTCCCGGAATCAGTCTGGGTTCTGGGAATGTCACTTTGATCAGTTCAACGCCTGTCAATTTTTCGGGGCTACTGTTTGCTTAAAGAAGAGATGGGTCGTTTTTCTGGTCCCCATTCTCCCTCGTGTTTTGCCCCAATAGTTTTCAGATTTTATGACGTTCGGCCCATTAGTTTGGCGATTTTAAGACCTTTCGCCCCATTTTGTTGTCAATATTAAGACTTCTCGGTCATTTAGATGTCGATCGTTTCCTGGCGAGCGATAGCGAACCTGTTATTTGAGGGCAATCGGCCTTTGGCCGGGAAAATTTTCTATCGAAAAATGTACAAATTGATCTTGAAGAGTTACGTTCGCGTCTAATTTTACTTTTACGAAATTATCCCACGGCCAGCTGTTATTATCCCACGGCCAGCTGTTATTATCCCATGGCCAGCTGTTATTATCCCACGGCCAGCTGTTATTATCCCACGGCCAGCTGTTATTATCCCATGGCCAGCTGTTATTATCACGGCCAGCTGTTATTATCCCACGGCCAGCTGTTATTATCCCATGGCCAGCTGTTATTATCCCACGGCCAGCTGTTATTATCCCACGGCCAGCTGTTATTATCCCATGGCCAGCTGTTATTATCCCACGGCCAGCTGTTATTATCCCATGGCCAGCTGTTATTATCCCACGGCCAGCTGTTATTATCCCACGGCCAGCTGTTATTATCCCACGGCCAGCTGTTATTATCCCACGGCCAGCTGTTATTATCCCACGGCCAGTTATTATCCCACGGCCAGCTGTTATTATCCCACGGCCAGCTGTTATTATCCCACGGCCAGCTGTTATTATCCCACGGCCAGCTGTTATTATCCCACGGCCAGCTGTTATTATCCCACGGCCAGCTGTTTTACGGCCAGCTGTTACATCCCACGGCAGCTGTTATTATCCCACGGCCAGCTGTTTATCCCACGGCCAGCTGTTATACCCATATTAACGGCCAGCTGTTATTATCCCACGGCCAGCTGTTATTATCCCACGGCCAGCTGTTATTTGCCCACGGCCAGCTGTTATTATCCCACGGCCAGCTGTTATTATCCCACGGCCAGCTGTTATTTGCCCACGGCCAGCTGTGCCCACGGCCAGCTGTTATTTGCCCACGGCCAGCTGTTATTTGCCCACGGCCAGCTGTTATTTGCCCACGGCCAGCTGTTATTATCCCACGGCCAGCTGTTATTATCCCACGGCCAGCTGTTATTTGCCCCTGCTAATAATATATATGATGATGACAATAAGTTATGGGGGTACAAAGGAGTACAAAGGAAATCAAGCAACAACAGGTCTAGTGACCCTTCTAGGTTGCTTGTCCTCCAAAACACTGAGGATCAAGTGTCCAAACAGTGGTTTAGAGTGGGTAAGGGAACATTGGAAAGGGAACTACTGCCCTGCCACTAACGTGGCAGGACTAGGAAGTTAGTAGGGGACATATGGGTTAGTAACTGAGGGGAGGATAAAGTTATTCATTTACAAACGCAGTCAGTCGCGGGTTTGATGCAAGATATTTGTCTAGGCGGAATTTAAATGAATCAACGGTGCTGCAGTCTATAACGTCTCGGGGAAGCCCATTCCACAAGTTGACAACTCGATTGAAGAAGAAATTCTTAGATTCGTGCGAGTTAAAAGATTTACCAATAATTTTGCAACCGTTTCCCCGCGTGTAATTAGATTGGTCGATAGTGAAGTACTTACTACAGTTCATATTGTCGATGCCTTTGATGATTTTGAACACTTGAATTAAGTCGCCTCTTAATCTGCGCTGGGTTAAAGGAAATAGATTTAATTCTCTAAGACGCTCTTCGTATGGTTTGTTCTTTAGGCTAGGTATCATTTTGGTAACTCTACGTTGAACTCGTTCTAGCTGTTTATATCTTTTTGGTAATAAGGGCACCAGGATTGAACGCAGTATTCCAGAAGAGGGCGGACTAAGGAATTGTAAAGGGTTAGGATAACTTCTTTGGATTTATGCTCAAATGACCTGCCTATAAAGCCAATTATTTTGTTTGCCTTCTTAACAACTTCTGAACATTGTTGACTCGGTTTTTAGGTTACTCGATATTGTTACTCCCAGATCAGTTTCTCTGTTTACATTCTTAAGCTGAGTGCCATTCATCGAATAGTTTGCTTTCTCATTTAGGTATCCGACATGTAGTACTTTACATTTATCCGCATTGAAACTCATTTGCCAAATTTGGGCCCAACATGACAATTTATCTAGATTGTGTTGCATATCGTCAACTTGTTCTTTTGAGAGTACGCTATTTGCAATTTTTGTATCGTCAGCAAATTTTGAGATTGTGCAGGTGAGACCCTCATCTATGTCGTTGATGTAAATTAGAAAGAGAATTGGTCCTAGTACCGATCCCTGGGGTACCCCGCTACTTACATTGGTCCATTTAGATGCCTTACCGTTTATGACTACCCTTTGCTTTCTGTTGCTGAGCCAATTTTCTATCCATTTCAACACACCGTCTTGTATTCCATGCACTTTTAGTTTTAGCAGTAAACGTTTGTGGGGAACTTTGTCAAAGGCCTTTTGAAAATCAAGGTATATAATCTCTACAGCTTTACTCTCATCGTAGAGGTTGAGGATATCGTGGAAGAAGTCTAAGAGGTTTGTTAAACAGGAACGTTTTTACGAAAGCCGTGTTGAGTATCTTTAAGTATGTTATTTTCCTCTAAGTGATTTACGAGTCTGTCTCGTATGACCGTTTCTAGCATTTTACATACAACTGAGGTTAAGCTAATTGGGACGATAGTTACTGGGTAGGGGAGTTTGCTGCCTTTTTGAATATCGGTGTTTACGTTGGCTAGCTTCCACTGATGAGGCATAGTTCCAGACTGCAAGGATTTATTGAATAGTAATGTCAGTGGTTTGGAGAGCTCATTCTTAGCTTCCTTTAGAACTCTAGGCGAGATTGTATCAGGTCCTGGCGTTTTATTTACATTGAGTTTATCTAAACAATTCAATACTTCTCTCTCTGTAACGGTGATATTGCTTAGAACATCTGAATTATCAATCTGAATCGGCGATGGTGTAGGGATATCACTGAGGTCTTCTGTTGTAAAAACTGATGCAAAGAAGGTATTGAGGGCATTACTCATTTGTACTTCGTCTTTGGTGTATTCTCCTTTTTCATCGACTAACGGTCCAACAGTTGAAGTAACTACTTTTTTCTTTCTGATATAACTATAGAATTCTTTCGGGTTTGTTTTACTTTGATTCGCAATATGTAACTCTAAGGTCTTTTTTACTTTGCTTAATTAACTTTTTGGCTTTGCGTCATAGCTCTACAAATTTCACACCGTTCTTCGTTCATTTTGTGAGGATTTTAATCTATCATTAGCAATTTTTTAGCAAGCAGGCAGTTTGAAATATCTTTATTCCACCATTTGGGCTTATTATTATGGCCTGGACGCCGTATTTTCGATGGTATGCAGTCTTGCACTGCTTTTAGGTAAGTGGTTTCGAATAACTTCCAAGATGTATTTATGTCGTTATTGTTAATTAAAAAGCTCCAGTCAGTTTCTTTAAACATAGCTCTAAGTTTATGGAAGTTTGCTTTCTTGAAATTAGGGACTTTTTCGATGCTACTATTTGGTTCGTTACTAGTAAACTTTAAAGTGAAAGTTATCGTACGATGGTCGCTGTTACTGAATTCATCACCAACATTCAAATTCTCTATCAATTCTTCTTTTGTTGCAAGTACAATGTCAAGAACGTTATTACCACGGGTCGGCATTCGAACAAATTGATAAAGCGAACTCTCTTGCAAGTTCGTATACAAGTCATGTCCGGAGTGTGAAGTAAGAGTATCGCCCCACTTGGTCACAGGTAAATTAAAGTCGCCAAAAATTACGGTATCTTGTGAGTTACTTATATCTGCAATTTGTTCGTAAATTTCTCGGTCAGTTTGCACTGATTGAGCTGGAGGTCTGTATATTAACGCAAGTATTATTTTTGTACCTTTATTATTCTTTATTAGCACAAAAGATGTGTCGACGTTCACAATTTGAGGTTTTGAAACGAGGGTCGGGTTAAGACTTTCTTTGATATAAAATAAAACGCCACCTCCATTTTTATTTATTCGGCTGTTCTCAAACATTACATAACCGGGAAGTGAATACTCTGCTAAAAAGTCTCTATCTTGTGTATTGAGCCAAGATTCTGTTATGCCAATCACATCATAATTTTCTGTAAACACTAGTTCCTCTAAATCTGAAAATTTATTGCGTATGCTACGAGCGTTTGCATAGAAAACATTCAAAGTTTTGGATTTGGGATTCAAGGAACGGTCTTTATTCAAATTATTGGTTCTGGTCGGATCTACATTTACATTCATGGCTGTCCTCGGTCCTCGGTCGTTATCCCTGACGGTTTTGAATTTGGGTCGTGTTGGTGGAGCTTTATCCAAATTCGCGGTTCTTGACGGATTATTTAATTCCTTTGTAGATTGCCGTCCTCGCTGTCTTCGGTCCTCCTTCCTGGTTGTCCTTGTGCTGAGTCGATTTCTTCTCCGAAAATCCTTCACCGCATCGTTGAGAAGACGCCCAAAACGCGCTGCTCCCACCTGGTTCAGATGAACTCCATCGTCCGAAAACAATAGTCATCGTAGTAGAAATTGTCCCAGGTGTCGACGAATCCCACGTTCTCCTTCCTGCAGAGGTTTGCTAGACAACGATTTGTGCTGGTGGCTATGTTGTAAAATCGGCTCTCTACACCGAGCCGGGGGACGATTCCTGAGACGATGATCCTTGATGACTTCTCCTTAAACGACTTGATCAGCTGCTGGTACTTTAAAAGCAAATCTTCCGACCGGGTTCGCTGTACATCGTTGGATCCAACGTGGATGACGTACATTGTATTAGCTGGGGCCAGCTTTGATACTTCGTCAACTGCTGCAACTACGTCATCCACACCACCACCAGGGATACAAAAACGCTTCCTGGTCTTAGGTGCCCTGGCGCAAAACTCTGTGAGCTGACCACGTATCATCGAGTCTCCCACGAGCCGGACTTCTTCTATTTCCTCTTCGTCATCTGAGTCTGCGAGTATCTGGAAACGGTTTTGACACTCGGTAATCGGTATGTGTTTCCTGGTCTTGGGGCAAACGTTGTTCCTCACGACACGGAAGTTGTCTTGAGGGGGAAGAGAGTCGCTATTTGTATCTTGAGTATCGGAAACATCAGCTGAAATGGCTACTGTAGGCGTTGAATTGTTGGCAGTTGACGTTGGGGCGTTGGTGGCTGCTGGAGTTGCGGTGACAATTGAAGTTTGTGGCACTCCAACGTTGAGTGTTACAAACTCTTGGAGTGATTCCAGCTTGAGGGGGGCACAGCCCCCCTCAACCTATTATTGTATCCCACGGCCGGTAACAAAACAATTAACCCAACCGCTATCCATGGGATACAAATACCCCCCCCCCCTGACTTATTGTCATCATCATATATATTACCAGCAGAGGGGCAAATTATAATGTAAAACTTGCAAAATAATCATACCAAAACTGGGACGACACAAGATAAATGCAAGATAAAATAACAGCTGGCCGTGGGATAATTTCGTAATAAAAATAGCAGTCAAATTAGACGCGAATGTAACTGCGAGCGTGCGACTATGTAAACAAAGCGGACTGTACGCCCGCTAACACCATCCTTACCGGTGGATGTTGTGTTGTGGTCATTTTTTATGTCACTGGTTACCACTGTACGCCCGCTAACACCATCCTTACCGGTGGATGTTGTGTTGTGGTCATTTTGTGTGTCAATGGTTACCTAGTGTGTTTGTGCTTATGAGTATCCACACACTTATGTGTGTTTATGTGTTCATTTGAATGATGATGAGGAACTCTCTCCCTCACTCAATCTTGCCTTCATCCTATGACTTAGACTGCTTTAAACTTTGTGTGTCCAGGAATTTTGGCCACAACGTTCCTTGAATTTGGCTCTCTGTCACTCTTTGGGCTCTGGGGGAGACACTCGGTACAGGCAACATGCATTTTGTCTCTTTCATACATACAGAAAACCAAAACCAAAACATAAACAAGCTCTAGTGTATGCGTTCATGTGTGTATGTGTGTGTGTGTGTGTGTGTGTGTGTGTGTGTGTGTGTGTGTGTGTGTGTGTGTGTGTGTTAAAAAGCACTAATAATGATCTACTTACGCCCGGGATGATCATCAACAATGGACACCGGAATAAGCGGCCTATTGCGTGCCAAGCTAAGATTTCCGGTAGAATGGGTCGTAATAAAATTTAATGATCCTTTACTTGGGAAAATGGTGCAGCCGATTTTTTCCTTTCGTTTTTTTTAGAAACCAATAACGACCCATTTAATGTGAGTGTCTCGATTTGCCTAATGAGTTTCTTCAGAGAGGATATTGCCAGGCTTTCCAGGGGAGCCCGAATGTGTGTGTGTGTGTGTGTGTGTGTGTGTGTGTGTGTGTGTGTGTTTGTGTGTGTGTGTGTGTGTATGTTTGTGTGTGCGTTTATTTTTTATTTCTATTTTTTGTTTTTTTTTCGACGAAAAGGAGGAAATTGTATTGTACACTCGGGTGCTATAGTTTGTAGCCCAAGCATACGTATTCGTGGACTGAACACATATCTCTAATTATACCTATGAACACGAATTTATGAATATAATTGGCATGCATCAACAACAAAACACAAGGAATGACTAAAGTCGGTATCACACGAGCACTTTTTCACTTAACATTTATCCTCAACACTGGTCTGGCAGCTTATGTGGTCAACATATAAAATATTTCGGTTGCCTAAATTCATCTATCATCAGTCTAGTTTCCGATACCAGTGCAAAATATTCTAAAAATGTTGCCAGAAAAATGTTGATTATCAAATGTTGTCTATAAAAGCTCTCGTGTGATACCGGCTTAAGGGGAGATTTCCACTTGAGGGACTTTTTTCTTGACCCCTTTTTCCCTCATGTTTAGCCCCATTTTGCTTGTTATATTTTAAGAAGTTTGCCCCATCAGTTTAGCGATTTTAAGAACTTTCGCCCCATTTACTGTATGTCACTTTTAAGACCTTTCGTCCCATTTAGGTGTCGACTTTTTCCTGGCGAGCGATAGCGAGCCTGTAATTTAAGAGGAATCGGCCTTCGGCCGGGACATTTTTCTACCGAAAAATTTACAAATTTACCTAGAAAGGGGGTCAAGGGGGTGTAATTTCAAGCTTGATGGAAGTCTAGGAAACACACTAAAAACCTCCCCTTAAGTCTCTAAGCCACGCATGAATATTCGTCGTAGAGGTAATTATAAAATAAAGAAGATCGCCTAAGGGTACCCAAAAGAAGACGAAAATTACGTAATGGTGGTGAAAGGGGTTGAATAAATTACGTAATGGTGGTGAAAGGGGTTGAATAAATTACGTAATGGTGGTGAAAGGGGTTGAATAAATTACGTAATGGTGGAGAAAGGGGTTGAATAAAGGTCTGTGCAATTCCATAAATGACCCACTTTAGTCCCCACCACCAGCACAAAGTTTGCATAACAATGAGGATAGCATGATGAATGGTTTAACACGCACTCAGGTAGGCTCAAAATTGTCAAAACTATCAAAATGCTCGCAGTTAATATCTCTCTCTCTCTCTCTCTCTCTCTCTCTCTCTCTCTCTCTCTCTCTCTCTCTCTCTCTCTCCATTGATAACACAACACACAACACATTATTGCATTATTCATTATTGACTGCAGCACCGTTGATTCTTTTAAACTTCGCCTAGACAAATATCTTGCATCAAACCCGTGACTGACTGCGTTTGTAAATGAATAACTTTATTTTATTCCCCCTTCAGATTCATCAAGGATTGTTGTGTATATACGGTATATTATTAAGACGTTATTCTCTTTTTCCCAGATATACGAAAGATCACTTATAACTGTTATGTTATGTTACTAACCCATCTGTCCCCTACTAACTTCCTAATCCTGCCACGGACATTAGTTCCAGGGCAGTGGATCCCTTTCCAATTTTCCCTTACCCACTCTAAACCATTGTTTGGACACTTGATCCTCAGTGTTTTGGAGGACAAGCAGCCTAGAAGGGTCACTAGACCTGTTGTTGATTGATTTCCTTTGTACTCCTTTGTACAACCAGTGTTTACTTCCCTTCCCCCGCCTTACCCCCCCCCCCCCCCCCCCCCCCCCCACCCTCTGGCCGAAATTAGCCTAATCTGACTAGTCCCCCCCCCCCTGGTGTCCAAAGAGAGTCGTGTTAGGTCATTTTGCTTACAGGTCAATTTGCTTTTAGGTGAATCTGTTTGTAGGTCAGTTTGCTTATAGGTCGGTTTGCTTATACAGTAGGTAGGTTTGCTTATAGGTCAGTTTGCTTATAGGTCAGTTTGCTTATAGGTCGGTTTGCTTATAGGTCGGTTTGCTTATAGGTCGGCTTGCTTATAGGTCGGTTTGCTTATAGGTCGGTTTGCTTATAGGTCAGCTTGCTTATAGGTCGGTTTGCTTATAGGTCAGCTTGCTTATAGGTCGGTTTGCTTATAGGTCGGTTTGCTTATAGGTCGGTTTGCTTATAGGTCAGTTTGCTTATAGGTCAGTTTGCTTATAGGTCGGTTTGCTTATAGGTCAGTTTGCTTATAGGTCGGTTTGCTTATAGGTCAGTTTGCTTATAGGTCGGTTTGCTTATAGGTCGGTTTGCTTATACAGTAGGTCGGATTGCTTATAGGTCGGCTTGCTTATAGGTCGGTTTGCTTATAGGTCGGTTTGCTTATAGGTCGGTTTGCTTATAGGTCGGTTTGCTTATAGGTCAGCTTGCTTATAGGTCGGTTTGCTTATAGGTCGGTTTGCTTATAGGTCGGTTTGCTTATAGGTCGGTTTGCTTATAGGTCGGTTTGCTTATAGGTCGGTTTGCTTATAGGTCAGTTTGCTTATAGGTCAGTTTGCTTATAGGTCGGCTTGCTTATAGGTCGGCTTGCTTATAGGTCGGCTTGCTTATAGGTCGGTTTGCTTATAGGTCGGTTTGCTTATAGGTCGGTTTGCTTATAGGTCGGTTTGCTTATAGGTCGGTTTGCTTATAGGTCGGTTTGCTTATAGGTCGGCTTGCTTATAGGTCGGTTTGCTTATAGATCGGTTTGCTTATAGGTCGGTTTACTTATAGGTCGGTTTGCTTATAGGTCGGTTTGCTTATAGGTCGGTTTGCTTATAGGTCGGTTTGCTTATAGGTCGGTTTGCTTATAGGTCGGTTTGCTTATAGGTCGGTTTGCTTATAGGTCGGTTTGCTTATAGGTCAGTTTGCTTATAGGTCGGTTTGCTTATAGGTCATTTTGATTATAGGCCATATTGTATATTGTATATAGGTAATTTTTCTTATAATCCATTTTGCTTATAAGTAATTTAGTTTTAGTTTTATTATAGTTATATGTCACATCATTAATAATAATAATAATAATAATAATAATAATAATAATAATGATGATATAAATAATAACAATACTAACAAAAATAACAATAATAACAATAACAGTAACAATAATAACAATAATAATACTAAGAAAAGATAAAAACAAATCTCCCCCAAAACTCTCCCTATGACGTCACACCTGTCGCCCTTATCACAGCGGGTAATTAATTTGGACGGGATGTTTTTAACCTTCTCACGCTCTGATAAATTGGACGAGGGGCCTCATTTTAATTATATACGGAAAAACAGTAGTCGAACATACTTAATCAGCTTGGTAAAGACCTCTGACTTTGACGAGGGTGTCATTTTCATTATTTCATATACAGAACAAAAAACCAGTAGACAATTATAATCAGCTTGGGAAAGACCTCTGACCTTGACGAGGGTGTCATTTTATTTATATACCAAAAAAAAAAAAAAAAAAAAACGAACACAGTCAGCTTGGGAAAGACCTCTAAATATCAGAGGGGTAGAAAAAGTAGCAGATTTCAATTAATCATTTGACAAATATATCAGCCCATTTGCTCTTACCCTTTTTGAGTTACAAAGGTTAGGGTTCTCAATGTCTGGGCTACCTACTTGGAACAGGGTATAGTAACTAAGAGCAGGGTATTTTTTAACTTGGGGCACTTCTCATAGATGGCCTCGCTTAGCATACACAAACAGCCGTATTATAGCACAATCAGTAACTGGAGAGATCATTCCGGGGCTGAATAATGTCGCATAGAATTAGCCAGCATAAAACTATTTAATTGTTTTTAGGGGACAATTCTTCTTAGATTAATTAACAGATAAATAATATTAGTTATTTTGCAGCCACCTCTGATAATTGTTGACAATAATAATTATCTTTAATTACATTACCATAATTTTAGATAATTGCGTTATTAATATCTACTAGGGTGAACTAAGTATCTAATTAAGATCATAATTGGATTACATAGAACAATTATTTAACCCTTTCTGTACCGGCGACGTCTTTGTAATGTTCTGCTTGGTGTATTTAGACGATTTTGTGAAGCTTAACAAGGACTGCAGTTTTTGAGAGGGTTTATTGAGACTGTGTATACCCCTTTGAGTCCTAGAGGTAGATTATAAGCTAAAGAAAGTCGTCTAATGGTAGCCAGAATACGATGAAAAATACATCAACGTGCTGAAGGGGTTAAGGCCAAAATTCAATATATGTTAAGAAGAAGTAATAACATCAATACAACTGGGGATTCTTATCACAAGTAGAATACACAAGTTTTAGGAGAGATTCATAGTATCTTATTAATGATGAACCTGTCTCTCTCTCTCTCTCTCTCTCATTTAAACATTACCATGGATACTATGATGGTAGTCAAGGTGAAGTCAGAAATGTGTAAAATATCGATCACTACCCCCGACCTCTCTCTCTCTCTCTCTCTCCAACACCCACCCACACACACACACTCTCCCACCCTCTTACTCCCGGCCCCTGACAGATGAAGGCGAGAGCTGGCTACAATACAGATTAATGGTGCCTCGCCAGGATATACAACAATTATTACCACCATTATTATTATTTTGGCCAGAGGGGGGGGGGGAGGCAAGGAACAGAAGCCTGTAAATACCACCGCTGCCTCCAGTAAACTTTTGTGACGGCTGTGGGAGATGAATGATGCCTCCCTGGTCCCCGGATTTATAAACAGCGGAAACCGGTTCTTATTTACTATTTATTTACTTTTTTTCTCAGACAAATCTAACTTGATATGATAACTCCATGATAGCTAAACTTAGGAATAGGTCCCTGATAAACTTGGGAACAGGTCTATGTTAGCCGTTCGGCTAGGTCATGTGATAGCGTCTCTGCCTACCACCCAGCTGACTCTGGTTCAATTCTCGCTCAGGTCGAAAAGTTTTTCTGAGAATATAGCCGATAGTTACCATCTCCCCTTGAGCATGAGAGATGGGTAATGGTCTCCGGTTAATTAATGTTGTGAAGCACTTGTGAACCCTGGTGGAAGAGGGCGATATGGGCACTGTATAAGTAACTGTACTCCATTTTTTCCAGCTTATACTAAATTGCCATCTCTCCATTCTGATTACTAATTTATTATCATGATTTTGTGGCAAAATAGGTTGCTAATTATGAAAACTTGGCAATATTATGACGCACAGACATAGCAGTATCAGATTTGTCCAGTAAGAATCATGACATCTGATGCTAAAGGATTCAATTTACCATCAGCTGGAAAAAAATAGACTATAGACGATTATTATATGTTGGACATTGAGAAAGTGTCATGACACGTGGGATCCCACAGGAGGCACCGGCTAATCTCATAACGGGAGATAGTCCATAATAATACATCCCTCTAATATAACGGGAGATAGTCCATAATAATACATCCCTCTAAAGGCTTGATGGTAGTAGGTACCCCATCGAAAAGGGATGGAAAGTTAAATTACTACCAACATCAGCCACAGTGATAATATGGTGGGGCAGTGGTGTGGCAAGACTTTAAAGTACTGTACAACTGTAAAAGGACTGAAACCACATTCTCTATATACAGTATATATATATATATATATATATATATATATATATATATAGAGAGAGAGAGAGAGAGAGAGGCAGACAGACAGAGATAATGTGTTAAAAAATGCTAATGCAAATCCAGCTAAAACGCCAATTCAGAATTAAATACACAAAAACGAAAAACATGGAAATCGTTCTCCCAACATTTGCAAAACCCCGTCCCTAATGTGTATAACGAGTCGACAGTCTTATGAATGAATTTACTTCTTCTTCCTCCTCTTCTTCTTCTGTGTTTCTTTTTGTCTTACTTATTTTAATTTTCTTCGTCTTCCACTTCTTCTTCTGTTTGTTCTTCTTCTTCTTCTTCCTCCTCCTACTCCTCCTCTTTTCTTCTTTTTTTTCCTAATTTTTCTTTTCTTCTCCTCCTTCCTCCTCCTCCAATTTCCCTTCGTCAGCCTCTTTCTTCCTTTGCTTCTTATTTTCCCCTTTTTCTTCTCATTCACTTTCTCTCCGTCAGTCTTTTCTTCTAATTTTCCTCTTTTTTTCTTCTTCTCCTTCCTCCTTCTCCTCATTAATCTTTTACTTCTTTTTTTCCTCGTCTTTCTTCTTCCTCCTCCTCCTTCAGTTTCTCTCCATCTTTTCCTCTGTTTTTCTTGTTCTTCTTCCTGCTCCTCATTATTCTTTTTCTTTTTCTTTTCCTCGTTTTTCTTCTTCCTCCTCCTCCTCCTTCTCGTATCTTGCAAAGTTGTATAGAAGTTTAGAGTTTCTTCGCTCCCTTCTGCGTCCCAGAGGATATCGCCTTTAATTTTTCTCTCCCACCCCAACTCAGCCATCCTTCCCCCACCCCAATCCCCCTTCCTCCAACCCTATCCTTACCTCTTATGCTTATCCCTTAAGGGGAGAGGGGTCGTTTTTCTAGACCCCCTTCTCCCTCATGTTTAGCCCCATTAGTTTTCAGATTTTAACTATAAGATGTCTGTCCCATTAGTTTGTCGATTTTAAGACCTTCCGCCTCCATTTCCTTGTCAATATTAAGACCTTTCGTGCTATTTAGGTGTCGATTTTTTTCCCTGGCGAACGATAGTGAGTCTGTAATTTTGGAAGAACCGGCCTTTGGCCGTGACATTTTTCTACCGAAAAATTTACAAATTAATCTAGACGGGGGATCTAATGGATGTTTTTTTAAGCTTGATGGAGGTCTAGGGAGGAAACTAATAATATAATAAAAACATACATAAATGATCAAATAAATACTCCCATCTCCCCTTACCCCACAGCCCCAACCCCACTGACATCCCCACCCAACTGTCCCCTCTCTTCCTACCTGCAATCCATCCTTACCGCAACCCCACCTTCCCCCATCTCTTCCAGCCCCCCCCCCCCCCCCCCCCCCCTTCCCCCAGCTTTTCTACCCCCTACTATCGCCTTCCATTCAACACCACCACCCTCCATCCCCACCTCACCCACATCCCACTTCCCCCACTATATCCACCACCCCTTCCCCCAGCCACCCCCCTATACTGTCGCCTCCCATCCCTCTCCAACCACCCTCCATGTCCACCTGACCCACACCCACCTCCTGCCCTTAAATGCATCCCAATTCCTCACCTCCTCCACTCACTCTCGCCTCTCACCCCATAACCCCCTTCCCCCACCTCTCACCCACCCACCACCACCCCCATCTCCACCTCTGCCCCTCCATCCCAACCCCATCACCCCTTTCCCCCACCCCTCCTTTACCCACCACCCTCCTTCCCCCAGCTCCCAGGCCGCTAAAGTTGGGCATTCCAGCATTTTCCCCCGGCATCTGAGGAATCGCATTTGCTTCATTTCCCCCGAGGTTGGCTGCCCGGGGCCCTAGTGTTGCCAATTTAGCTATTTTTCCGCGAGATCTAGAGGTATTTACTTCGAGAATCTAGCACCATGAATTCTAGTGATTAAGGGGAGATTTCCACTTGAGGGAGTTTTTTCTTGACTCCTTTCTCCCTCATGTTTAGCCCCATTGCTTTTCTAATTTTAAGACGTTCGCCCCATTATTTTGACGATTTTAAGAACTTTCAACCAATTTCTGTCAATTTTAAGACCTTTCGTGCCATTTAGGTGTCGATTTTATCCTGGCGAGCGATAGCGAGCCTGTAATTTAAGAGAAACCGGCTTTCAGCCGGGAAATTTTTCTACCGAAAAATTTACAAATTTATCTTGAAAGGGACTCAAGGGGGTGTAATCTTAAGCTTGATGGATATCTAGAGACCAAACTAAAAACCTCCCCTTAACTGGAATGTTTATACTGCTGCCGTTTGATGGTTTAATTTAGCTTAGAAAGAACCTGTCGTTATAATTTTATCTTGCCAAGCAATTGCAATTAACTTATGACGGATCTCTTCGGGAAAAAATGATTGTGCTGACAGGAAACACATTTGATTATCTTTGGTCCTTCAATATGCATTGTACAGGCAACTCGTATACTCCGCAGAGTCTCAGAATATTGTTTAGGATTATGACAAGCTTAAAAGTTAATGTATAAAATAAATGTGCAATATATAAAATGGAGAAGAGATGATTTTTTTTTTTTATGAGCAACACACTTTCCTACAGCAATCTGAAAAATACAAATAAAACAAATGCATAACTAAAATTTCCGAGACTGCGGATTAAACGAGTTGACTGTACATGATCAATAAACCCCGGCTGGTTGATAAATGAGGAAACAATATGGCGTCCAGAGAAACAGATATAGCAACTCTCTCTCTCTTACTGTAGGCTCTCCACTTTGGCCTAGTTTGCCCTTACCCACATTATCTGAGGTGTGTTAATCCTTGTTATTCCACTTACTATGGGCGTAATTCGCTTCACTGGCCTAGCGTCATTAGATTACGGCATGACGGAAACTCCCCTTCACCTGGTTGGCCGGCACGCTTATTTGAGGTTATTTCTGGGGTATTTTAGGATTTGTTGGGGTTATTTCAGGTTCATTTAGGGTTATTCGTGGCTGTGTCAGGATTATTGGGGGCTATGTGTGGAAACTTTGTAATTATTTGATTATGTTGTGTATTTTAGGGATATTTTAGGCTAGTAAAGGATTATTTGGGTTTAATTTGACAATCCAGGGGTAATTCCGCTTCAGTGGCCTAGCGTCATTCGATTACGGCATGACGGACACTCCCCTTCATCTGGTTTACCGGCACGCCTATTTGAGGTTATTTCTGGGGCATTTGGGGTTATTTCAGGGTTATTTGGGGAACAGTGGAGTTATGTTAGTGTTACTTCAGAGTTAGTTTAGAGTTATTTCGGGATTTGTTGGGTTATTTTAGGTTTATTTCAGGGATATCTCAGGTTATTTTGGGCTACTCTGTGTACATAATATGGGTGTTCCTTGTCAGTTTGTTGGGCGCTATTTGATTACTGGGATGTCGGACACCTTAACTTCATTATCGTGCAAGGTAAGTTGGGGTTGTTTTGGGGTTAGTTGGGGGTATTTTAGGCTTATTTTAGGGTTATTTCAGGGTAATTTGAGCTATTTTAGGATTATTTCGGGGTTATTTGGAATATTCTAAGATTATTTTTGGGATATTTGGGGTTATTTTAGGATTATTTCAGGGCTATTTTGAGTTATTGGGGGTTATTTTGGGTTACTCCGTATATATAGGTGTGTTTTTCGTCAGTTTGTTGGGCGCTATTCGATTACTGGAATGTCGGACCCCCCCCCCCAATTGACTTGATTATCCAGCAAGGTTAATTGGGGTTCTCTCTCTCTCTAAATATATATATATATATATATATATATATATGCAAGGACAAATTTAAAGAGATGCCATAAACGAATGTAGATTCTAGGGTCCTCTCACTTCCCATGTTATTCCCATTCCAACCATTCCCATCACGCGCCGACAGACCTTCCTAGCTCATTACCATTCCCGCCAGGTTCCGCTTCCCTGATGTTCAAACCTTCAATTCATATTTTATTCCACCCGAGTTAAGGGGGCATGGTTCATTTGTTGGTCGATGTATTATTTTATTAGGTTCCTTGCTAGACCTCCATCAAAATTTAAATAACAACCCAAGATCCCTCTTCAAGATATACAGGTATTTGTACAGTTTTCGGTAGAAATATCCCGGCCGAAGGCCGATTCCTACTAAATTACAGGCTTGCTATTGCTCGCCAGGAAATAATCGTTAACTAAATGACACGACAAATCTTAAAATTAACACAGAAAAGGCTTGAAAAGTCTTAACATCGCCAAACTAATAAACTGAACGTCTTCAAATCTGAAAACAAATGGGGCTAAGCATGAGGGAGAAGAGGGACCAGAAAAATCGACCGTCTCCCCTTAAGACATTATATGAACTCTTCGATTATTAAATTTCGGCGACATACTCGACTTCTCGTATATTTACCGAGGATAGCAAGACATTAACCCCTTCTGTACCGGCGACGTCCTTTTATCTTTATTTGGGCTACTATTAGACAAATATATTCATCTTAGGAAGGACGCCTACCAATTAAAATGCTACAGACTATATCAATTAATCGTCTAAATGTAGCTGAAATCAAATAAAAAAAACATCTCTCTCTCTCTCTCTCTCTCTCTCTCAATGGAGAGAAAAAGAGCTCATGTGATACCAACTCGACAAGATTGAAGAAGTTACAAGACGAAGAGAACACCAAGCGATCATCAGAAACCGGAAGAGAGGGAACAATCGGCGAACTTTTGCACCGATCACAGACAGAATAAACAATTATGATGAACTTTTGCACCGATCACAGACAGAAAAAAAAAAACTGTGACGGATGAACTTTTGCACCGATCACAGACATAATTAAGGGGACAGTATTTATTGTTTGGGTCTATATATTTATATAATAATTTATTGTTTAGTTTCCTCCCTAGACTTCCCATCAAACTTTAAAAAAATATATCCATTATTAGAGCCCCCTTCAAGATTAGTTTGTACATATTTCGGTAGAAAAATGCCGAAAGCCGGTTCCTCCAAAATTACAGGTTCGCTATCGCTCGGCAGGGAAAAAATGACACCTAAAGGGCACGAAAGGTTTTAAATATTGACAAATAAGTTTGTTAATAATAATAACTTTATTTAGCCTAAAAACATATACAATATATTACAATATCTTCATAATTCATTGTCAAGGCTGAGCTCATGAAATGTGAATTTTTTTATGGGCTCCTTCAAAATACGCTTAGGAAATTAAGAACTGGGGCGAAAGGTCTTAACATCGACAAACTAATGGGGCAAACCTCTTACAATTTCAAAATGGGGATAAACATGAGGAAGAAAGGGGACGAGAATAACGGCCCATCTCCCCTTAACAATTATGACGAACGAACTCTTGCACCGATCACAGACAGAATGAACAATTATGAAGAACTTTTGCACCGATCACAGACAGAAACAACAGATGGGGCAGAAGAAACGTGGAACGCCAAGGTTTCTAATGATATGTCGGACAGGTTGGAAGAGAGGTACCCTGACCAGGATTCGAACCCACTTACCCCAGGTATATTTGGGAGAGCTGGGCACCGTAACCATGGCCGAGTGGTTACGGTGAACAACTCTCACAAATATACCTGGGGTGAGTGGGTTCGAATCCTGGTCAGGGTACCTCTCTCCCAAGGCCAAGGTTGTATATAGAGGGGAATAGACGAGAGAGAGAGAGAGAGAGAGAGAGAGAGAGAGAGAGAGAGTTACATTAGTGTGCTAGGAGCGTGAGGACAATATAAGAGGATTGTGTTCAAAATAATTATTGTCTGTTTCTTTTCAACTGACGGTAAATTGCAAAGCTTCCATCAATATTTCTCAGATATTTTGAAGATTGTGTAGTGAAATATGGTGCCAATTATATAAACTCGGTCTTAATATGATGCAGAGACATAGTAGTTTAATATTGTTCCATTAAATAACGAGAAATGAGCTGCTTAGGGATTCAATTTGTCGCCAGATCAAAAGAAAAAGAGTATAGTGCATTTGCCTTCTTCCAAATCATTCTCCCGATAAATTAATTGATGATCTCTTCTCCCTCTCCCCTCTCTAGGTTTCTGATTCCCTGTCTTCATTCCCTCCTCTGTCTCTCCTTTCATCTTCCCTCCTTCCATTATGTCCTCCCTTCCTTTGCTATTTCTCTTCGTTTCATGGGTTTTCCTTCTTCCTGTCTTCCTTGCTTTCCTTTCTTCCTCTCCTCTTGTTTATCTTCTTGCTTTCTTTTCTCATGTATTTTCTCTTTCTTTGCTTTTCTCTTTCCTTGCTTTACTATCCTTTTCTCTATCTTCCTTCCTTTTCTATTTATTCTCCTCGTTTCATCTGCTTTCCTCTATTCTTCTCTCTCCTTTCTTTCCTCTCCTCTTGTCTATTGTCCTTCCTTTGTTATTTTTCCTCCTCGTTTCATTTGCTTCCCTCTTCTTCTCTCTCCTTGCTTTCCTCTTTTCCTCTCTTTTTGACTTTCTCCTTCCTTCCTTCCTTCCTTTCTTTCTTTCTTCCTTCCTTCCACCTTCCTTCCCTTCCTTCCTTCCTCCCTTCCTTTCTTCCTTCCTTCCTTCCTTCCTTCCTTCCTCCCTCCCTCCCTCCCTTCCTTCCTCCTTCCTTCCTTCCTTCCTTCCTTCCTTCCTTCCTTCCTTCCTTCCTTCCTTCCTTCCTTCCATCTCTCCCCTTTGTATGGCAATTCCCAGATGGCTTTAGGACTCTATCACCACCGCACCTCTCATCAATACTCTCATCTTCTTCCAGCTGTCTCTCTTCTAGCTGTCTTTCTACCAGCCGTTTAATTTCTTCCAGTTGTCTCTATCACCACCGCACCCCTGTATTTCTGCCTGCTGTCTGTCTACCAGCTGTCTTTCTTCCAGCTGTCTTTCTACAAGCTGTCTGTCTACCAGCTGTCTCTATCACCACCACTCCCCTGTATTTCTACCTGCTGTCTGTCTACCAGCTGTCTTTCTACCAGCTGTGTCTACCAGCTGTTTAATTTCTTCCAGCTGTCTCTATCACCACCACTCCCCTGTCTTTCTACCAGCTGTTTAATTTCTTCCAGCTGTCTCTATCCCCACCGCACCCCTGTCTTTCTACCAGCTGTCTTTCTTCCAGCTGCCTTTCTTCCAGCTGTCAAATGTCTTCAAGCTGTCTTTCTTCTAGCTGTCTTTCTACCAGCTGTGTTTCTATCAGCTGTCTTTCTTCCAGCTGTCTCTCTTCCAGCTGTCTTTCTTCCAGCTGTCTTTCTACCAGCTGTGTTTCTATCAGCTGTCTTTCTTCCTGCTGTCTCTCTTCCAGCTGTCTTTCTTCCAGCTGTCTTTCTACCAGCTGTCTTTCTTCCAGCTGTCTTTCTACCAGCTGTCTTTCTACCAGCTGTCTTTTTTCTAAGTTCATCTATTGTTTCCTCCCATTCATAGTTCCTTGAGACATTGACTTTGAATGCGCAGTGTGCAAGGGAGGAGATCTTGTATTAAAAGACCCGCCTGTCAGTGTTGATTTGTTGACAGTGTAACGCTGGAGTGTGTGAATAAGTTATGCTACCTGGGCGATACGGTTTCCGCCGGAGGTGGCGCTTGAGTCAGAAGTGGCTGGGGAAAGTTTAGAGAGCTATTGCCACTCCTGGCCATGAGAGGACTCCCACCCCACCTTAAAAGGAAAGGTGTGTTAGGAGCGCGATGACCTATGCCTTGGAGACGTGGCCGGTTAAAGCGGAGGATATCAATAGAATAGAACGGAATTAGAAGAGAATGGTGAGATGGATGTGTGGGGTTAATCTCAGGGACGGGGTATCGAGCGAGGAGTTGAGAAGGCATCTGGGCATTAGGAGTGTCAGTGAAGTGATGCGCACGGGCCGACTTGGTTGGTTTGGACACGTGGAGAAATTGGATGATCAGAACTGGGGTAAGAAATGCTGGACTGTGAACGTGGGGGGAGCTGCGCATAGGGGTAGACCTAGAATGACGTGGGCTAGAGTACTCCGGTTCGATCTCAAAATAAAGAACTTGACAACAGAGGCAGCCTTTGACAAGGTCGCCTGGAAAGCCGCCATTTAGGACGTGAGACTGAAACCACATTCTCTGTGGACAAAACGGTCTTTAAACTTGTATGTATGTATGCAATGTATGTACAGATAAGAAGTGAAGGAGGGAGAGGTAACATAGACAAGAGGAGAAGAAAGGGAGATTGATGAGAGAGCGGTGGCGATAGAATCCTAGGGCCGTTTGGGATTAAGGGAGCCCACCTCGCTTTTGTTCTCTTTCTCTCCCTCTCTCTTTGACTTGTATCCATTCTGCCCCATTCAGCCTACTGTTTTAAGACGTTTACCACCGTCCAGGTGTCAATATTTTCCTGGCGAGCTGTAGCGAGCCAGCATATATATATATATATATATTTTTTTTTTTTTTTTTTTTACAGCAAGCTAAATTTGTACATTTTTCGATAGAAAAATTATCTTCGGCGAAGCCGGATTTCTCCATACAATGCTGGCTCACTATCGTTTGCCAGGAAGAAATCGACACCTGGATGGGGATAAACATCTTAAAACAGATGGCTGAATGGGGCCGAATGGATACAAGACAGAGAAAGAGAGAAAATGAGAGAAAGATAAACAAAAATTATGACCTCCTTTATACGACGTTGGAAGGGGAAGACGGCTTGAGGAAGTAGGGATGAAGAGATTCCAAGAGCAGTTGAGATATAGAGCTCTCCTGCAGCCATCTCAGATTAACCAAACCCATCCATCTATGTTTCCTCTTTCCACAATCTCATCCTCACGTTCACCCACTTCCATCAGCCCTCCCCCCCCCCCCCCCCCACACCTTCTCAATGTTTCCCTTAATTATCTTACTTCTTCCATATTTTCTCTCTCAACCCTTTTCTCTCCTCTCTCTCCTTTCTCCTTCCACAATTTCTCTCTCCCCATCACCCCTTTCACCTTCTCGCTACCTCCTCCCCTCTCTCTTTCCTAATTACTTCTCTCATCCATCCATCTTTCCTCCTCACCCCCCCCCATCGCCCTCATCATCAGCCCTTCGGCTCTCCCCCCCCCCCCCTTCAATATACTCCTTGATTCACTTACTACATCAGTTCTATGTCTCTCCTCTTATCCCCAATTGTCTCTTTTTTTTCTCCCCTCTCCCCTCTCTCCTTCCTTCTTTCACCAGTTCTTCTCTTTCTTCCCTAATTCCTTCTTCCATCTATCATTCCCCCTTCCCCCCACCTCCCTCATCATCAGCCCCCCCCCCCCCCCCCCCCCAATCACTCATATTCACCCAGGCGGCGACGCAGGGTACCGGCCCGAAAAATTATTCCCGGGTAGCCTTAGGACATCCGGCGCGCCAGAAATGCCGCAGTTACCGCTTGGAGAGGGAGGGCGAGGTGTTCTCAGATTTTTTTTATTTAAATTTTTTATTATTTTTGTTTTGCCCCCCCCCCCCCCCCCCGCGCGTTCTTCCTCATGCTTAACCCCCTTTAGTTTTCTGATTTTAAGACGTCCGGCCCATTAGTTTAGCATTTTTAAGACTTTTCATCCCATTTCATTGTCCATATTAGGACTTTTTGTGCCTTTTCGGTGTCGATTTTTTCTTGGCGAACGATAGCGATCATGTAATTTAAGAGGAACCGGCCTTCGGCCGGGAAATTTTTCTATCGAAAAATGTACAAATTATCTTCAAAGGGGGTCTAGGGGGTGTTATTCAAGCTTGATAGAGGTCTAGGGTAGTCGTTTAATCCTGCTTAACCCTTTATGTACAGGTGACGTCTCCTTTATTGGATTTCAACTACATGCGGACGGTTCTAAGCTTAGAAAGGATCTGTGGTAGCTAAAAAGATTAATTGAGATAGTCTGTAGCCTTAAAATGGGTAAACGTCTTGCCTAAACTGAATAAAATCACCTAATACTTGCCAGAATATAATGAAAATGACGCCACCGTACCTACGGAAGGGGTTAAGCTTAGGAAGGATCTGTGGTAGCTAAAAGGATGCATTGAGATAGTCTTTAATGGGTAGATGTCTTTCCTAAGCTGATTAATATCGTCTAATAGTTGCCTGAATATAATGCAAAGGACGTCACCGGTACTGAATGTGTCAAATTAATGCAAGATGGAGGTAATGTCAAATAATGTCCTTGAAGTCACGAACGCCTATATCAAGAAGTCATCGGTGAGAAAAAGTCGAAACAGTTGGATTGCTGGGCTAAGCACGAGGGAGAAGGGAGCCTAGAAAAAACAAACCAACTGCCCTTAAGAGGAGATGGGTAATTTATCTAGACCCCCTTCTTCCTTATGTTTAGCCCCATTAAGTTTTCAGATTTTAAGACGTTCGCCTCATTAGTTTGTCGATTTTAAGACCTTTTGCCCTATTTTTTGTCAATATTAAGACCTTTCGCTCTATTTAGGTGTCGATTTCTGGCGAACGATAGTGAGCCTGTAATATTGGAAGAACCGGCCTTAGGCCGGGTCATATTTCTATCGAAAAATTTACAAATTAATCTAGAAGGGGGGATCCAATGGATGTTGTTTTAAGTTTGATGGAGGTCTAGGGAGGAAAATAAGAAAACAAACAGCAATAAATCGACCAAAAAGTTAACCATCCCCCGTTAAGCCATTCACTTTAAATGTCAAGGTGGAGGAATGTCAAATAATATCATGGAGGGATAAATGTCACGAACGTTTATATCAAGATTTTAGAAAAAAGTTGGATTGCTGGAGTTTAGAACATATTACTTTGTGTTCAATACAACTGATGGATCTTCAGAATGATTTGCAAACAATGCGAGTTGTCAAGAATATTCACAAGTTGTCAACAATATTCACAAGTTGTCAACAATATTCACAAGTTGTCAACAATATTCACAAGTTGTACCTGAAAGATTTTGAGTGTGTGTGTGCGTGTGTGTGTGTGTGTGTGTGAATGTGTGTGTGTGTGTGTGAATGTGTGTGTGTGTGTGTGAATGTGTGTGTGTGTGTGTGTGTGTGAATGTGTGTGTGTGTGTGTGTGTGTGTGTGTGTGTGTGTGTGTGAATGTGTGTGTGTGTGTGTGTGTGTGTGTGAATGTGTGTGTGTGAGTGTGTGTGTGAATGTGTGTGTGTGTGAATGTGTGTGTGAATGTGTGTGTTTGTGTGTGTGTGTGTGAATGTGTGTGTGTGTGTGTTTTTTTTTTGTTTTTTTTTTTTTTTGTGAGCACTATATCTCAGAGGAAAGCTTGACGTTTTTTATCTAGATTTGGCGTCTTCCTGGTGTCTTGCAATGTGATGAACAAACAGCTGAGTCACACGAGCGCTTTTACCGGCAATCTTCGATCGACATTATTATCTTGGCAATTTTGGGGGTTCTTCTGTATTGATATCGGAAATTAATGTGAAACGGGAAGCTTAACCCGTTCAGTACCAGTGACGTCCTTTTCATCATACTCTGGCAACTATTAGATGATTTAATTCAGCTGAGGAAGGGCCTCTAGCAATAATAAGGCTTCACACTATCTCTACCAACCCTTTTAACGACCACAGATCCTTCATAAGTTGCATAATATCGTCCAAATACAGCTGGAATAAAATATAATACACGTCGCTGGTACTCAAAGGGTTAATTATTATCCTATATGAGTGAATCCCTTAAGGGGAGGTATTTAGTTTGTTCCCTAGACCTCCATCAAGCTTAAAATTACACCCCCTTGAGTCCCTTTCAAGATAAATTTGTACAATTTTCGGTAGACAAATTTCCCGGCCGAAGGCCGGTTCCTCTTAAATTACAGGCTCGCTATCGCTCGCCAGGATAAAATCGACACCTGAATGGCACGAAAGGTCTTAATATGGGGTGAAAGTTCTTAAAATCGCTAAAGTAATGGGGCAAACGTTTTATAATATCAACAGCACTGGGGCTAAACATGAGGGAGAAAGGGGTCAAGAAAAAAATCCCTCAAGTGGAGATCTCCCCTTAACCCCTTCAGTACCAGTGAGATCTTTTTCATTATATTCTACCGACTATTAAACGGATTTTATTGAGCTTAAGAGGGACATTCACCAATTAAAAGGCTACAAACTATCTCATTTAATACTTTTAGTCACTATAATATCCTTCATAAACTTCATAAAATCGTCTATATGCAGCTGAATTAAAACATCTACCATTTAAAAGACTTGACTATCTCAATCAATAATTTTAGCCATCATGTACATCCTTCCTAAACTTCATACAACCGTCTGTATGCAGCTGAACAAAAACAAAAAGACGTCTACTGAAAGGGATAACATTATATAATGAGATATGTCACGCGATAATCGTTGACGAATTGGCAGAACAAATTTACCGAGTGACTCCGCTTCAAAATAACTCTAGAAACATTCCTTGATATCGGAAACTAAAGTGCATGTATATTAGTCTATATGATCGAACCCCTTAGCATTATATTTAACCCCTGCTGTACCGACGACGTATTTCAAATTATATTCTAGCTATATCGAGACGGTTTGTGCAGTTTATTGAGACGGTTTGTGCAGTTTATTGAGACGGTTTGTGCAGTTTACGAAGGATCTGTGGTAGTAAAATGGGTCAAGTGAACTCATTCGAAGCCTGTGAATTGCTCTAGGGTCTTTTCAACTTAATAAAATCGTCTAATAGCAGCCCGAATCAAAGTTAAAGAGGCGTCATGGTGCTGAAGGGGTTAAGCACTGCCGAGTCAAAATTGCCACAACAACGTCAGGAAAAAATCTACTGTCTGAATTCCCCACAAGCAAATTCTAGAAAAATAACTTGAAATGCGGACGCTAAAACCTCGTCCCTCTGAAACCAACGTTGTCGATGTAAACACAAAATGCATTTGCCCGATTACAAAGAATACAATATACGTCCGTCACCCACCCCGACGCATGCATTACGGAAATAACAAGAAATATATATGTAGGCTCGTATCGCAAAGTCTCTCTCCGCTTCCACCTAAATGTCAAGATGTCGTGTTTTCCGCGAAGTGTGACAGACAGGCCTCGATTGCAACAGAGGTCTTGTAGTGTGAGCGAGCGGCCATATGTATTCTTTAGACGCCATTTTGTTACCCTACTGATCAAACAACGAGGCGACATTTAACTTTTACTAATCTAGAACTTAGCTCAAAATAATTAGTATATTATTAACCCTTTCTGTACTGGTGGCCTCCTTTTCATTATATTCTGGTAGCTATTAGACGCAATTATTCAGCTTAGGAAGGACTTGTACCTATTAAAAGGCTACAGACTATCTCAGGTAATCCTTTTAGCTACCATATATCCTTCTTCAGCTTCATAAAATATAACCTTTATTTTATAGTTTCCTCCCTAGACCTCAATCAAACTTAAAATATACATCCATTAGATCCCCCTTCCAGATTAATTTGTAAATTTTTCGGTAAAAAAAAAATCACGGC
>CM064564.1:4502837-4510337 GCA_032716605.1 Paralithodes platypus | reverse complement strand
CGACACCAATGTAAAAAAAATAAAAAAATAAAAATAAAAAATAAAACACACACATAATACGAGAAATAACTTGCTCTGAGAAAATTGCCGGAAAAACGTGAATATGATATCACCTTTATAATGGGGATAGCATCAGTATTCCTTTGAGGGCCCGCATACCAACCAATATATATGCAAAAATATACATGAGAGCGTTATCCCTGCATATTGTAAACACATATACTAATTTTTAACTCTGTATAGATCCATTACGCATTTCGTTTCTGTTTTCCGGCTATTATTAGACGAATTTATGTCGATTAGGAAGGGTATGTGGAATTCCGAGGGTTAATTGAGATAGTCTTTACCCTTATAATTCCCACACATCTTTCTTAAACTGTCTAAAATAGCCTAATGATAGGCAGAATAGACTGTCAAAATGCGTGACAGTCTTCAAAGGGTTAATGGTAGCTGCTATGATATACAACTTGAGGATTATGACGCATTTTGACAGCATATTTTGGCTATCATTAAGCGATTGTATGCAGCTTGTGAAGGATCTGTGGGCATCAAAAGGGTTGAGACTATCTCAGTTAACCCTCTGACTTCCATATAAATTATCTAATTTGAATAGCGAGCCTACAATTTAAGAAGAACTGGCCTTTGGACAAGGTATTTTGCTACCGAAAAATGCACAAATTTATCTCGAAGTAGAGTATATAAATGTTCTTTTATTATTATAGTTAAGCTTAATGTAGGACTATGGAGGAAATTTAAAAATACATATATATATATAATGCTAATAATAATATAAATATATAAAACATATTCTCCTCCTAAAACTTATCAATTCTCCTCTTAAAATGTATATTATATAAGAAAAAGTACGAGAGTGCGAAGACCATGGAAGGAGGGAAGAGAGGTGTGTGGTGGCGGTGGTTTCGATCAACTCAACAAATGACCCGCCTTCAGGGAGAGTCAGGCAAATGACTTCCCACCACCAATCCTTTATCCACCTCTCCCCCCCCCACCCCCACACACACACACACACTCACCCACCCACACATGACGTATGGCGCTAGATGACCCGGGCAAATAGTGTAGGAAGGGGAGGGGGGGGGGGGGGGGAATGGAGGAGAAAACCCGCCCACACTCCCGTCAGGCCAAAACAAAAGAAAATTCAATAGATAAAAATAAGAATAATTAGATAAATTAATACATAAATTTAATTATATAATAGAGTGCTAACGAAAATAATAAAGATAATTACGAAATAAAATAAAGCAAACAAGGATTAAACCACTTTCAAAATATATTTGTACATTTTTCGATAGCAAAATATCCTGGGGAGCGATAGCGAGCCTGCAATTGAGAAGAAATCGGCCTTTGGCCAAGACATTTTTCTACCGAAAAATTAACAAGTTTAGGAAAACAAATTTAAACTCTCAAATATTCTTATTAAAATACTAAAATAATCCCCTGTATCATCGAATGTATACAAATGAATGAACCAATTATAATACACACCACTAACCAACGACCTACCTTCAGGGAGAGTCAGGTAAACGACTTCCTGCCCCAACCCACCGATTCTTTATTCCCCCCCCCCCCCCCCCGCCCCCCCCCACTCCTCCCCACCGCACCCCACCTGACGTATAGCGCTATATGTGACCCGGGTAAATAACAGTGAAAGAGGGGGTTGGGAGAGGGGGAGCGAGGGCAAATTGGGTGCAGTGAGAATTAATATATGTGTACACCCTGAGAGATTAATACTGGCCTAAAGATTTCCTATTGATGGAATGAGACGGCATCGACATTTCTCAGATAGATAGATAGATAGATAGACAAATAGATATATAGATAGATAGACAGATAGATAAATAATAAGTAAAATAGATCAACAAACATTCACTTTTACTAGAAACTCCAGGTTTCGACCAATCGAAGGACGCCCGCCACTCATAACTCAAACTTGACGTGTCGTTTCCCGAGACTTTCACTGGTTAACCGATCCCGAGGGTAGACTTTCATGTGTTCCCTAACTTGCTTGTGGACAGACAGCTACAAGTACATAGATAGATCGATGGATAGATAGATAGATAGATAACGAGAGAGAGAGAGAGAGAGAGAGAGAGAGTACAAAGTACAAAGGAGTACAAAGGAAATCAAGCAACAACAGATCTAGTGACCCTTCTAGGTTGCTTGTCCTCCAAAACACTGAGGATCAAGTGTCCAAACAGTGGTTTAGAGTGGGTAAGGGAACATTGGAAAGGGAACTACTGCCCTGCCACTAACGTGGCAGGACTAGGAAGTTAGTAGGGGACAGATGGGTTAGTAACTGAGGGGAGGATAAAGTTATTCATTTCCAACCGCAGTCAGTCGCGGGTTTGATGCGAGATATTTGTCTAGGCGGAATTTAAATGAATCAACGGTGCTGCAGTCTATAACGTCTCGGGTAAGCCCATTCCACAAGTTGACAACTCGATTGAAGAAGAAATTCTTAGATTCGTGCGAGTTAAAAGATTTACCAATAATTTTGCAACCGTTTCCCCGCGTGTAATTAGATTGGTCGATAGTGAAGTACTTACTACAGTTCATATTGTCGATGCCTTTGATGATTTTGAACACTTGAATTAAGTCGAATTAAGAGAGAGAGAGAGAGAGAGAGAAAGAGAGAGAGAGAGAGAGAGAGATAGATAGATAGATAGATAGATAGATAGATAGATAGATAGATAGATAGAGAGATAGATAGAGAGATAGATACGGAGATTGATATATAGGTAGAGATAGGCCTAGATAAATACAGTATATAGATAAATATACAGATACATAGATAAAAAGAAATGCAGATTATTGTAGATAAGTAGAACAATATATACATATAAATATAGAAAATTATAGACAGATATACTGTATAGACCGACAATTGACTACTTGCGAGTTTCAGGCTATAAGGAAGTTGGAGCCAGAAGCATCGATATAAAACAGATATACAATACAAACAATCAGTTGTAATGGACAGAAAGTATGATACATTTGGATGTATATTCATGAATTACGGCCGTGTTTTAGCTTGTGTTTATCATCGATGTCTACAGCTTCAACTTCCTTATAGCTTGGAACTCGCAAATGGTCAATTGCATATAGAAAATAAATATAAAGATTGTAAAGGCAAACAATGGGATAGATCGAAATCATAATACTTTTACTAGAAACTCCCGGTCACTATCCCAATCGAAAGGCGCCTACCGCAAATAACTACCGCTAATAACTCAAACTTTGCGTGTCGTTCCCCGAGACTTCCGCCAATGGTTTGCGGATCCAGAGGGTAGGAGGGCAACTGGCCGACAACCGCTCCGGTAAGTGGTCTTAAGGGGAGATGGGCCGGTTTTTCTGTCTATCAATTCATATATTTCTTTATTTCTTTGTTTCCTCGCTACTAGACCTCCATCAAACTTACAAAAACGCCATCTACTGTAGATCCACCTTCAAGATAACTTTGTACATTATTCGGTAGAAAAATTTCCCGGCCCCTCATACAATTTCAGGATCGCTATCGCTCGCTAGGAAAAAATTACCCCTAAATGGCACGACAGGTTTTAGAATTGACAACGAAATGGGGCGAAAGGTTTAAAATCGCCAAACTAATGGGTCGAACGTCTTATAATCTCAAAACAAATGAGGCTAAACATGAGGAAGAAGGGGGACCAGAAAAACGGCCAATTTCCCCTTAATAGAGCAACTTATCCAATATCGAAAGGGACTATCGAAGGAATTTATTATAGTTTGAAAACTCTCTCTCGCTCTCGCTCTCTCTCTCGCTCTCTCTCTCTCTCTCTGGCAACATGCTCGTTCTTAGTGCTATTGGAGACAGAGAGAGAGAGATAGAGAATGAGAGTGTGAGTGAGTGAGTGGGTGTGCGTGTGTATTTGTGTGTGTGGTTGTGGTTGTGTGTGTGCGTGTGTGTGTGTATGTGTGTGTGTATGAATGCTAGTACATGCCGCATTGGTTTCGGGTTGGCTACCTGTGTTGCATACGTTGCATATAGTTGCTGGCATTATATTTCATAACTTGACACGCCAAGTTAGTATTGCACAAGACACACATACACACACACACACACACACACACACACACACCACAACCACAAACACACACACACACGCCACAACCACACACACACACATACACACACAACCACACGCACACACACTCACCCACCTACTCACACACACACACACACACACACACACACACACACACACACACACACACACACGTACACAAATAAACTTAAAGATACACACACAGGGATGAGAATAGGCGACTGTGAAACTAGCAGCTGGTCTGAAGTAAAAGAGTGGGTGGTTGAGGAATTAGGAAAGTTGGGGGTTGGTTACTGAATAATAGAAATGTACCAAAAGAAAACAGCAGCAGAGAAAGATAGAGAAAAGGAAAGAAAACAATAGTAAAAACAGATAGAGAAATAAAGAAATGATAGATAAATGCACCAACAAATAGATAACACATATAAAGGTCGGGGTTGGCTACTGAATAATAGAGGTAGGAGTGGGTAGGACCAAAAGGAAACAATAGCAGAGACAGATAGATAAATAAAGAAAATAATAGATATATACACCAACAAATAGATAACACACACATAAACAATCACGGACACAGACACAAGCAAACACACGACACACACGAACACATACAAACACTCGACACACACGAACACATACAAACACTCGACACACACGAACACATACAAACACACGACACACACAGACACATGAACACATACAAACACACGACACACACGAACACATACAAACACTCGACACACACAGACACATACAAACACACGACACACACGAACACATACAAACACTCGACACACATAGACACATACAAACACTCGACACACACAGACACATACAAACACACGACACACACAGACACACGACACACACAGACACATACAAACACACGACACACGCAGACACATACAAACACTCGACACACACAGACACATGCAAACACTCGACACACACAGACACATACAAACACTCGACACACACAGACACATACAAACAAGCACACTCTCACACTAACATTCACACTATTTCACTCAACATTTATCCTCAACACTGGTCTGGCATGCAGCTTATGAGGTCAACATTTAATACTTGTCTGTCACCTAAATTCATCTGTCATCAGTCTAGTTTCCGATACCAGTACAAAATAATCCAGAAATGTTGCCAGAAAAATGTTGATGATCGAATGTTGACTATAAAAGCGCTCGTGTGATACCGGCTTTATGTGCATCAAATCAACTAGAGTTAAGTCGATATCATGCGAGAGATTTTATAGTCAACATTCGATCATCAACATTTTTCTGGCAACATTTCTGGACAATTTTGCACTGCTATCGGAAACTAGACTGATGGTAGAAGAATATAAGTAACCGAAATATTATACATGTTGACCTCATAAGCTGGCAGACCAGTGTTGAGGATAAATGTTGAGGGAAAAAGCGCTCGTGTGATACCGGCTTTAGCAAGAACCAATGACAAAAGGGCACCACGCTGCTGAAAGGGTTAATAACAAGCAACCTCCGTAATCTGTATGCAAATGAAGCAAACACTGTGGCTCCTCCAAGAAAAATATTGAAGCCTCCCCTCACCCTCTCTATCAGGGCTCACACGCGCAGATTTGGATTAATTTTGATGTTGCTTTTGTTATATACAGTCATGCTAAACAAATGCGTAACTATTTCACTACCGGTACTTCCACTTTGTCTAATTTTGCCATACTAAAAATAAACACCTTCAGGAAACTTAACAATATCATGAAAGTAATGGATTAATTAATAGTGTCAGTTTATATATATATATATTATGAAGATGAAATCCAATGTCAGAAAATACATTTTGTTCATTTGTGAAGTTTCCATCTCAAACGTGGATCATCATCAGATACAAATTGTTTAACACTTAGCTTTAAGGGGGGATGGTTCACTTTTTGGCCGATTTTTTAATGTATTCATTATTGTTCTACTTTCCTCCCTAGACCTCCATCAAATTAATGAAACAACATCCAGTAGACCCCCCTTCTAGATTAATTTGTACATTTTTTGGTAGAAAATTGTCCCGGCCTCTCTCTCTCTCTCTCTCTCTCTCTCTCTCTCTCTCTCTCTCTCTCTCTCTCTCTCTCTCTCTCTCTCTCTCTCTCACACACACACACAGAGTGGAGTGAAGGACAGGTCTCAATAGTTTCCAACAGGCCCGCTGACAAGTCGATACTACTGCATCCATTAAAACCTTGGCAGATCCCTTAACCCTTTCAAAACCATGCCGCATTTTGACAGTTTATTCTCTCTATTATTAGACGATTGTGTGTAGCTTAGGGTGAACTTGTGTGAGCCACAGAGTTAGTTTATATAGTATTTACCCCTCTGATTCCTAAATATCCTTCCGAAATTGCATTAAGGGGAGATGGTTCACTTTTTGGGCGATTTTTGCATGTATTCATTATTTTTCCAGTTTGCTCCCTAGACCTCCATCAAACTAAAAAAAAACATCCATTAGATCTCCCTTTTAGATTAATTTGTACATTTTTCGGTAGAAAAATTTCCCGGCCGAAGGCCGGTTCTTTCAACATTGCAGGCTCACTATCGTTCGCCAGGGAAAACATCGACACCTAAATAGCACGAAAGGTCTAAATATTGACGAAGAAATGGGGCGAAAGGTCTTAAAATCAACTAACTAATGGGGCAAACATCCTAACATCTGAAAACTAATGGGGCTAAACATGAGGGAGAAAGTGGTCCAATAAACTGGCCCATGTCCCGTTAAAGCATATATTTATTTAGTGTTATTAATCGTAAACAAAATTAAACCAATAATTTGTTTTACAGTGAGCATTCGTAGAGTCGTAAATTTCACGTGTATTAATTCATAAATGCCACACTAAATTATATAAATAAGACATCCATAGCATCATACAATTATATAAATACGACATCCATAGCATCATCAAATTATATAAATACATCAATAACATCATCAAATTATATAAATACGACATCAATAGCATCATAAAATTATATAAATACGACATCAAGAGCATCATCAAATTATATAAATACGACATCAATAGCATCATAAAATTATATAAATACGACATCAATAGCATCATCAAATTATATAAATACGACATCAATAACATCATCAAATTATATAAATACGACATCAATAGCATCATCAAATTATATAAATACGACATCAATAGCATTATAAAATTATATAAATACGACATCAATAGGATCATCAAATTATATAAATACGACATCAATAGCATCATCAAATTATATAAATACATCAATAGGATCATCAAATTATATAAATACGACATCAATAGGATCATCAAATTATATAAATACGACATCAATAGCATCATCAATTATATAAATACGACATCAATTAGGATCATCAAATTATATAAATACCGACATCAATA
>CM064564.1:4480792-4502737 GCA_032716605.1 Paralithodes platypus | reverse complement strand
CTGTGGGGCTAAGCATGAGGAAGAAGGGGGACCAGAAAAACAGGCCATTTCCCCTTGCCCACAGACACAGGCATCACAGTTCGTGCCACAGGTAGTCTAGCTTGCACATAGTCATTTTCTAGACCATACACTGCTTCTTACATGTAGAAAGAATAGAAGTTCGCAATTTTAAGGGGAGGTTTCCACTTGAGGGATTTTTTTTCGAACTTCCTTCTCCCTCATGTTTAGCCCCATTGCTTTTGAGATTTTAAGATGTTTGCCCCATTAGTTTGACGATTTTAATAACTTTCGACCCATTTCTGTCAATTTTAAGACCTTTCGTGCCATTTAGGTGTCGTTTTCTTTCCTGGCGAGCGATAGCGAGCCTGTAACTTAAGAGGAATCGGCCTTCGGCCGGGATATTTTTCTACCGAAAAATGTACATATTTATCTTGAAAGGGGGGTTCTAGGGGATGTACTTTTAAGCTTGATGGATGTCTAACACACACACTAGAAACCTCCCCTTAAGTTAGACATACAGACTATCAGGGTGGCAGTCCGTTTGTAGCCAACTCCATATATATATATATATATATATATATATATATATATATATATATATATATATTATGTTCTATCCAACAACCAACTCTACTCCTAAACTCGATTAATGAAATATTACAAACACATGTGGCAGTCCGTGGATTCGAACCCAGGACGCTCACACCGAATATCAACACCTTATGCATTACACCACGAAGGCAGTTAAAGAATGGTGGACACTGCCTACGATTTATTATGCAACTTCGAATCCTGCATATCAATCTAAGCATGTACACATGGAAAGAGTAATTAATGGGGCCTTAACCACTAGGGAAGGCCTCTCGATAAATTACTCCTGAACCAATATCAATTATTATATGAGAGCGAGAGAGAGAAATGTAGTGCACAAAGATGCTTGGTGCTATTGCTTTCACTTATCATTTCTTCTATTGGCATCATAGCAGAGGTTGAGGCTATCACAATACTTAACACTCATTCCACTAGGCTTTACTTCTTAACCCTTTCACGCACGTGTGGACGCGATCAAGTCCTTAACCCGTTGAGTACCAGTGACGTGTGTTACCTTATATTCATGGTGATGGGCTGGTCTATCAGAGTGAGAACTGAGCGATCTCTGCCATACCCATAGCTTACTCTGACTGTTCCTTTTACTTATATATTTTCTAGATCTCAAGTGACGGCGCCTCTTCCGTGGATTGACCTCCCAATCTATCAAGATTGGAAGCGAAAGCGTCACATTTTTCCTTTGCCCCTCAACTTTCTCTTCATAATTGCTGAGGGGCACAGGGCCCTGGGTGGGGCTTTGGTTTCCCTGGCATTTCCGCACCCTCCTCAGCTCCCGCCCATGGAGTGGCTTCGGTCACCCGGCTTTATTGTGGTAAGCAGGGAGGGTTCTGTGGGGGCCGTCGGTTGTGGCCTTGGCTTTGCTCGGGCCGTCGGGGCTGTTCGGCCAGGCAGCTTGGGGAACAACAAACAACAACAACAACCTTATATTCTAGCTTATATTTGGTTGAGATAGTTTTAAGCCTTAATAATGCTAGTGGTCCTTCTTAAGCTGAATAAAATCGTCTAATAGTTGCCAGAGTATGATGAAAATGACGTCCCTGGTACTCAATGGGTTAAGAGTATACAGGTTATGTTTTCATATTTATCATATTTTTATTTCGTTTACTGTGTGTGTGTGTGTGTCTTTTTTTTTTTTTTTTTTTTTTTTTTTTTTTTATTGTAACGTCTTGTTTCCTTTATCCCTGATGCCATATTTATCAATTTAACTGTTTCTTCATATACTGTAAGGGGAGGCTGGCCGTTTGGTTGGTCTATTAATTCATTTATTAAATATTTGTCTAGTTTCCTCCCTAGACCTCCATCAAGCTTAGAAAAACACCCCCTAGAGCCCCTTCAAGATAAATTTGTACATTTTTCGATAGAAAAATGTCCCAGCCGAAGGCCGATTCCTCTTAAAAATGCAGGCTCGTTATCGCTAGCCAGGAATTTGTTTACAAATTATTGACACGAAAGGTCTTAAAATGAACATAAATGGGTCGAAAGGTCTCAATATCGCCAACTAATGGACGAACGGCTTACAATTCCAAAACTAATATGCTAAACATGAGGGAGAAGGGGAGTCCAGAAAGAGTGACTTCTTCCCCCTTAAACAAATGTATATAACGCCCTAGCCCCTTAAATTCAGAGTGCCCCCATGAATAAATGGAGTGGCCCTGCCTTTCAATCGGCTCCGTAACTCATCGCTCGTGTGTTTGATCAGGGCACATTAACTTTATTGGTTCCTTCACTGGGATATAACGAATGTGCTTGATAGTAGATGGAGAGAGAGAGTGAGAAAGTGTGTTTGAGAGAGGGAGAGAGCGAGCGAGAGAGAGATGGGAGTGTGGTGTGGTGTGTGTGTATGTGTGTGTGTGTGTGTGTGTATGGTGATAAAGGAGACAACAACAGCTGGGGTCCTCCTCTGGTAATCATTATACTACAGGTCTTATGGTGAGATAAATGGCTCGCTCGTTTAGCCTGATTTCACTCCCTAATGTCCGCGATAGCTGCAGTTAAGCCGGTATCACACGAGAGCTTTGATAGTCAACATTCGATGTTCAACATTTTTCTGGCAACATTTCTGGGCTATTTTGCACCAGTATCGGAAACTAGATTGATGATATATGAATTTAGGTAACCGAGATATTGTAAATGTTGACCTCATAAGCTGCCAGACCAGTGTTGAGGATAAATGTTGAATGAAAATGCGCTCGTGTGATACCGGCTTTAGAGTGAGGTCTGTTCCTGTACGGTCGCGCTAATAAGTCATGTCCCAGCTAGTGTTACGTTTCGCTCGCTCTGTGCTGTATTAATGTCTGTCAGATGTTGAATAGGGTTGGTAAGTGTAGGAACATGGTTGTATATCTCATTCAAAAGGAAAACATCATGTGTAAAATATTGCTGATACCAATTATTGCTCAACACATATTGGTGCCGAGACATGACTTAATTAGGCCGATTGTACAGTCACTTATAAAAATTCTTGGACCCCTATGAATTTTCTTTGTGCAATTATAACTCTCTGGATTGTTTTTTTGGATGGAACTTGCTTCTCCATAAATATTATATATATAGTTTTGTAATTGATGCATGGAGAATGATGTTCATACATTAGTGTCCAGAGATATACTTCCATAATTAGAAATAGGTGAGTTCCGCGAATTTTTACGAGTGACTGTACTTACTAACCCTTTGAGGATCATGGCGCATTTTGCCAGTACATTCTGGCTAACATTAGACGATGTTATACAGCTTAGGAGGCATCTTGGGGAATTATGAGGGTAAAGACTATCTCATCCCTCTGACTTCTATATATTTGTTATTAATTTCACTTCACACACCAAACACCTCCCAACAAAATATATGAGTGCATGTGATTCAACCGGGATTAGAACCTGGGTTACCACATACAGATTTTAAACACTCTAACCATTACACCATCAAGACATTACAGCATATACCTGAGTAATTAACCCTTTGAGGATTATGACGCGGTTTGGCAGTTTATTTTGGCTATCATTAGACGATTTTATTTAGATTAGGGGGTCTATAAATGTCGGAGGGTAAATTTGACAGTCTTTACCCTTTCCACTCTCACAGGTCCTTCTTAAGCTGTATAAGATCGAGTTTCCCTTCCTGTGACGTCACCTTAACACTTTCTGTACCAGTGACGTCATTTCCATTTTATTCTAGCCATATTTAGAGGATTTGGTGCAGTTTAAGAAGGATCTGTGTTAGTAAACAAGGTAATACGAGATAGTTCGAAGCCTGTTCATTGCTGGAGGCCCTTTTGAAACTTTGACGTTTTGTTTCCTTAATACCCTATAACCATTTTATTTAGCAGAAGGCTAGGAATCCTCCTCCCCTTGTAAAATTATCATACTCTACGAGACAGATAAAGGGGCGAGGGAACGCTAGCCTGTTGTAATTTAAGAGGAACCGGCCGAAATATCGAAAAATGTACAAATTTATCTTGAAGGGGGGTCATGGGAGTATGTGTTTGTTTTAAGCTTGATGGAGGTCTAGCGAGGTTACTATAACATAAATAAGTAATAAATAGACCGAACTCTAAGTACTGATCCCCCTTCGTTCATAACAACAACATGTTTTGATGTAGCCATGGCCTAGTTTCTTTTGGAGATAATCTTGTTCCTTTATAACTTGTATTTGTGTTGCATAGTTTTGTAGACAGTATTCATAGAAGACATTTGCTGTACCTGTATTTTCTCGTAGTCCTGTTGTTGTTGATGTAAGGTGTGTTCATTAATATAGCTATGGCGCCTTATCAACCAAATTGCCTTATCTTGTTAGGAGACGGAAAAAACACGAGCCCCCCCCCCCCCCCCACCAGTCGACCAGATTTAATGGAAGCTTGTGTTTTTACAGCTGTCGTTGTAGAGAAGAAGAAAAGGGGGAGGGAGAGAGAGAAAGAGGGGGGGGGGGGGGCACTGGCTGATATAGACGTTTAATTGGAAGTTTTACGAGGTCGGATTCTTTTAGTATTATTTCCATCTTCGCAAAATTAAGTGGAGAGATGAACAGGCTCCCATTTTTTTTTTTTTTTTTTATCTATTTATTTATTTATTTATGTTCTGCTTATTTGTTCTACGAGTTAATTGCTGGAGACCCTTTTTAAACTGAATAAAATCGTCTAATAGTAACCAGAAATAGTTAAAAGGACGGCACCGGTACTGAAGGGGTTAAGAACTCCTCTAATCCGCGCCGCCCTTACGTAAACAAAGAATATTCATCCTCCGAGAGATACATCCAACAAGAAGGAGAAGAAGCGGTAATACCATAAAAGACGTGCAAACGGGGCCGCAGGGATGGAAGAAAGTGGCGGAGGAAGGGAGGAGAAGGTCATAAAAGAGGGGAGAAGCAAAGATAACAAGAGATTAAGAACGAGATAACGAGAATTGAGGGGAGAGAGAAAAAGTAAGAATAACAAGGAGAAGAAGAACAGGAAGAAGAAGATTTTATTTTCTATGTGAGAGAGAGAGACAAAAGACAGAACTGCCTGTATCGAGTGCCTCCCCCAGAGTTGAAAGAGTAACAGGGCCAAAATCAAGGGATGTTCGAGCCAAAATGCCTGGAAACACGGAGTTTGAAGCAATTTAAGTCATAGGAAGAGGGAAAGACTGATTCTGGGAGAGAGTTCCAGAGCTCAGCAGTTGAATAGAAGAAAGATCCATCAATCTATTACCGGACGCCGTGAACCCCGAAGGGGTGGCCACGAACGAAACGCCTCCATGCTCTGTCCCCAGTCAGTCGACGCCCCTCCTCCCATCCAGCACCGCTTTCGCTCTTATACTTCTTAACTCCATCCTTCCACCTCTCTCTCTGTCTACCTCTCCCTCCCTGTCCTTCCACCTCACTCTCGTACACTCTCTTAGTAATTTTCTCTCTTCTCATAAGTTCCACATGGCCGAACCATTTCAAGATGTTCCTTTTCACACTTTCCAGCATATCTATATCCACACCACTCCTCTCTCGTACTTCCTCATTGTCTGTCTATCCCTCCATGTAGCTCCGCATGCACTTCTCAAGTAATTCATTTCCACCGCTCTCACTCTTGGTTTGAGTCTCTTCCACCAACGTCCATGCTTCACTCCCGTAAGTCTATGTCGGGATTACCACACTGTCATGCAAGGACTTATTTACTTCCATGCTGACCACCCTATTTCTCTACTGCTTTCAGCGTTCCTACAAGCATTTTCCCCTGTTGCACCCTCTCCCGCGCTTCTTCATCTATACTCTCATCTTTACGCAGCACACTACCCAAATACTTAAATTAGCGGACATTCTCCATAGCCTGACCGTTCTACCTCACCTCACTCTGTGGCTGCACCCCTTTCATACACCACAACCTTGCTCTTCCCAGCATTTACCTTCAGATTACGTTTTTTCACACACTGTTCCAAACATATTCACGAAACCCTGCAACTCCCATTCACTATCGCTCATCAGAACTGTATCATCGGCAAACAGCAGTACAGGAAACTTCCACTCGTTTCCCTCCCTTATCAGCGATACACCAACATCCATTGCTCCTCCTTGTATTCTTTCATAACTCCATCCATATATATATATTGAACAACCATGGGGACATCACACACCCTTGCTTTAACCCAACATTCAGATAAAAAAACTCGCTCTGTTCATTCTCCGCACGTATTGACGCCTTTGCACCCTCATACATGTTCTTCACTACTTTCAGCAACTTGCAATCTACGCTGTATATTCTCATTACTTTCCACATACCTTCTCTATACCAACTCTGTCCTAGGCCTTCTCCAAGTCCATAAAGGCAGCATACAACTTTTTTCCCTGCTCCAGATATTTCTCCACAGCACATTTCAGGGCAAAAATCTGATCTACACATCCTCTTCCCTTCCTCCCCTTAAATGCAAATATCTTACGAACTTTTTTTCTAGTAGATTTTGTTTGTAATTTTGGTCTTGCCCTGTTTGAATGAGCGTGTTTTATTAGATTAATCATCTCAGAAATTCTAGATAGATAGATAGATAGATAGATAGATAGATAGATAGATGGATAAATAGATAGATAGATGGATGGATGGATGGATGGATGGATGGATGGATGGATGGATGGATGGATAGAGAGATAGAAAGATATATAGATAGATGAATAGATAGATAGATATACCCTTTCATTTAGATCGGGTATCATTGACCGATATTATTAATTTTGAGAGAGAGAGAGAGATAAAGAGAGAGAGAGAGAGAGAGAGAGAGAGAGAGAGAGAGGGAGAATGCATGTGTGTTTGCGTACCAGTATGCTAATGTGAGTCCAGCTAAAAGGCAGATTTAGGATAGAGAGAGAGAGAGAGAGAGAGAGAGAGAGAGAGAGAGAGAGAGAGAGAGGTGCCAATATGGAGGATTAGCGAGCTTAGGAAGACAGAGTACAATCCGATAATGAACAGAGAAACGTAACAATACTTTCCGTTTATTAGAACATATAATTAACTTTGGATTAAGGGGGGATGGGCCGGTTATATATATATATATATATATATATATATATATGAAATTATCTGATGGTTGAACATATCTTCTTGTACTCAACAGCTGAGCTTTAGAACTCTTTCCCAGAATCAGTCTTTCCCTCTTCCTATGACTTAAATTGCTTCAAACTCCGTGTGTCCAGGCATTTTGGCTCGAAACGTCCCTTGATTTTGGCCCTGTCACTCTTTTAACTATGGGGGAGGCACTCACTATAGGCAGTTCTGCCTTTTTCCCTCCCTCAATCACATAGAAAACAAAAATCTACTAGTGGAATAGGTTTTACTGGTTGAATGGGTCTACTGATTGAAATGGTCTTCTGGTGGAAGATTAATGATCGTATTGGTCGAAATAATAGTCTACTGGTTGAAATAATGGTCTAGCGGTTGAGTGTCCCAGAAACCAATTGAGACAGCGTTTCAATGATCTAATGAAGCCGTCAGTTAAGTGAAGGGAAAAATAAACAGCATATTAAAAGTCCACCCCCTTGCACGACAAAAAGAAAACGGGATTTCTTTTCATTCTGGTCTTGGGTATATTTTTGGTTTACTTTTTTCTTTTCCTTCCCTCTCGCTCTGTTCTCTCACTCATTCACTCTCAATAGCTGTCACATCTGTCTCTCGCCCTTCTCTCTCTCTCTCTCTCTCTCTCTCTCTCTCTCTCTCTCTCTCTCTCTCCTCTCTCTCTCTCTCTCTCTCTCTCTCTCTCTCTCTCTCTCTCTCTCTCTCTCTCTCTCTCTCTCTGAAGATGGATGGTGTAAAGAAAGATTGTCAAGCAGAAGTGAGTGAGGCGGGAGAGGGAGACATATGGAGGTGTGCAGTATATGTATTTTATTTAACCCAGTGACTACCAGCGACCTGGGTTTTTATCTTTTACTAACTACATTATGACGATATTATGCAGCTTAGGAAGGATCTGTGGTAGTTAAAAGGGTTGGTTGAGATAGTTTGAAGCCTTATTATTGCTAGGGGTCCTTCCTGAGCTGAATAAAATCGTCTAATAGTTGCCAGAATATGACAAAAAAGGACGTTCCTGGTACTGGATGGGTTAAGGGGGTAATGCTTGTTTTTTGGTTAACTATCTTAATGGTGTAGTGGTTAGAGTGTTTACAATGTGTGTGTAGTAACCCAAATTCGAATCCCAGTCGATCACATGCTTTCATTAATGTAATTGGAGACATTTGGGGTTGGAGTGAAATTAATAAAAATAGATTAAAAATCTATTAAATATTATTTGTTTGAGTATCCTCGCTAGACCTTCATCAAACTTAAAACAAATCACCCCCTAAGCCCCCTCTCAAGATATATTTGTACATTTGTCGGTAGAAAAATGTCGCCTAACTAATGGAATGAAAGTCTTAAAATCTCAAAACTAATATACTAAACACGAGGGAGAAGGGGGTCCAGAAAAAGCGACGACCTCCCCCTTTACGAAGCTTGACGTATAATGGAGGGGAGTCTTTCGTCCTTGAGAGAGAGAGAGAGAGAGAGAGAGAGAGAGAGAGAGAGAGAGAGAGAGAGAGAGAGAGAGAGAGAGAGAGAGAGAGAGAGAGAGAGAGAGAGAGAGAGAGGCGTATGTAGTTATGTACACTCTAACACACATATATATATTTTTGTTATATAATGCAAAACGTGCAAACTAAATACGCCAACACAGGGACGACACAATACACAGATAAAATCAAAATCGCCCCCCCCCCCCCTTCCCCCGAATGATCTTATTTAGTCAGAAGATATATAACCGAATGCAATATAATCGGATGCAATATAATCGGGGCAATGATGTCACTCGCATAATATCCACCTTATAAAACTCCTGAATATTTAAACATGAGAGAGTGATATCGGGGACAATCAATATTATATAAAGTATCGATGTACATTATTCTCCAGGTAGGCTAGGGAGCTTACAAGTTTAACGTAACATGGAGAGGGAGGGTCTTTATTTATTCAGAGAGTGGGTTAGTTAAGTATTTATGTGAGAGTTACATAGAGTTTCATATATACAAAGACTGCACAGGCCTTGCGGTCCCCTACTAAAGTCCGAACTTAACCCTTACAGTACCGGCGACATCTTTTTGTTATTATTTCAGTTGCATTTAGACGATTTTATGAAGCTTACGAAGGATGTATGGTAGCTATAAAGATTAATTGAAATGGTCTGTCATCTTTTAACGAGTAGACATCCTTCCTAAGCCGAGTAAAACCTTCTAATAGTTGCCAGAATATTATGAAAAGGATGTCACCGGTACTGAAGGGGTTAATGCTTAAAAGGGAATTTGCCACAAAGTGACATTATAGTTGTGTAAACAAGTCCCCAGTAGAATGAGAACAATGTCTACTGGGAAATTCATAATACAGGATGAAGTTGAAAAATATTTTATACAGTACTACTGAGAGAGAGAGAGAGAGAGAGAGAGAGAGAGAGAGAGAGAGAGAGAGAGAGAGAGAGAGAGAGAGAGAGAGAGAGAGAGAGAGAGAGAGGGAAACACTTATGAATTTCTAAATAACAATGCTAATACTAATTAAGTCACGTTAACCCCTTCTGTACCGGCGACGTTTTCTTCATATTATTCTACCTACATTTAGACGATTTTGTGCAGTTTAAGAAGGATCCATTTATACTACCATATATCTCTCCCAAGCTTCATAAAATCGTCTAAATGTAGCCGGTACATAAGGGGTTAATAACATGAATACTTTTTTTACCGCGTGGAATTCAATAACATTAAGAATTGAGCCTTCAGACTAATTACTTGCAATACTCGAGTGATTTCTGTGTTGTCGGAAGGCACTCGAAAAGGCGCATTTTCCTGCAATAGACTCCTCAATTAAAAACCCGTCAAAGCGAACAATAGCTTGGAAATGGTGGCCTTGAAGCGAAGACAATGAAAGTGACTGGATGCGAGAATATTATTATTTATCTTTGATATGTATTAATTATTTGTTTAACCCTCTGAGTACCAGCGACGTGTGCTATATTATATTCTAGCTATATTAAGACAGCATAATGCAGCTTAGGAAGGATCTGCTTCAGGCTCCGTATGTCCAGACATTATGACTCTAACGTACCTTGAATTTAACTCTTTATTTTATTTTTATTTATTTATTTATTTTTTTTTTTTTTTGGGGGGATTAGTCTTCTTCTTGCACATAGAGCAACATTCTATTGAAACGCGTAAATGTGGTAAGATTATTGAACACAATTTCAGGTTTTGTTAAATAAATAATATTGTTCTCCAGGCAATGATTTGATTTTATAAGTTTATTGACAAAAGGATGGGGTAGATAATGATCTATTCCCACCCAAAGCATGATAGTCCCTCCTGGGGCTCACAAATAATGCATAATAAGAACATAATAATAATACATTGATATTATGTATGTAAAATGAGCAGAATGTAAAATTCTCCTACTCAACGAGATAGATAAAGGGGCGAGGGAACGCGAAAGTGGTGCCGGACCCTAAGAATTGGAACTTTAATGGTTTCTGTTCGGGCTCTGTCTCGAGTCGGCCACCTCCAGCAATGGGGTATGCGCCTGAGTATATGCATACACATACATACATACATGTATCATTTGTGAGCCCCAGGAGGGTTCACAGGCAATATTTCATGATTGAGTTAGGTGTGAGAGGGATCTGCCTTGTGTGGGCCAATCGGCTTTCTGCAGACTCCCATTTTCTTAAGTTCTTATTGGTACTTTTGTGCTTGTATAACGCTCTCTATGGTGGAAAAGATTCACCACATTACTCTCTGCTTGTTTGGGTCTAATGGCTTCCGTAGTTCGTGTCCCGTCCACTGCAGTCACGGGCGTCAATATTGCGTGTTGTGCTAATGAACAAAGACAGGAGGTCAAACAAAATAAGTTTCCTGCAAACAGTGGCTGATGGGGCACAGAGCACGAGCAAACTGTAGGTCTGTTTGATCGCTTATGCAGTAAACACGCGAATTCCCAGTAAACAGACGATTTTTGTTTGCATATGTTGTTAGCAGCGCCCTGTTTTTGCCGGATAGTAAAGGCTAGTGTATAAGGTACTATTGTATCCGTTTCGCGGCTGTTCATGCACAATCAACCAGGCTTTTTAACCCCTACTGCACCGGCGACGTCCTTTTAAATTTCATTCTAGCTGTATTTAGACGATTGTGTGCAGTTTAAGAAAGATCTGTGGTAGTAAAATGTGTTAAGTCAGATACTGGAGGACACAGAATGATAGACACTATTAAAGGATAGTGAGTTGTCGCTTTAACACTATCTGGTGCAACGTCTCGGGAGTTATTATGGTATTTTGTTTAATTATCATTGAGAGTTTTAATTGTTTTAGCCATTTTCGAACAATGTGTATTTAGTTAACCCCGAGACTTGGAAAAACGCTTCTCCAAACCCCTTTCAAACTAAAAAAACGTTCCCCAGACCACATTCAAGCTAAATATGTACATTTGTCGGTAGGAAGCATCATATAATCGCCAAACTAATGAGGTGAAACGTCTTAAAATATCCAAGCTAATGGAGTAAATCAGGGAGGATCCAAATTGACCCGCCCTGCACCTAATAGCGTTAACTAATGCCCTTTAACCCACACAGTACCGGCGATGTCATTTTATTCGTATTTCAGCTGCATTTGGACGATTCTATGAAGCTTAGAAAGGATGTGTGGTAGCTAAAAGGATTAATTGAGATGGTCTGTGATCTTTTAACGGGCAGACATCCTTCGTAAGCTTAATAAAATCGTCTAATAGTGACCACAATATAATGAAAACGAATTCACCGGTACTGAATGGGTTAAGAATTTTGTTGCTCAAGTGGTGCGCGCACACACACACACACACACACACACACACACACACACACACACACACACACACACACACACACACACACACACACACACACACGACAGACAGACACAGACAATATTAAAGAGCCTCCCTGTTGGGTTGACGCCTGACTGATGCTCTGTGTTCCAGCTTTTGTCTCTCAAGTGGTACAAAGTCACTGGCTTTGTTTATTCCCTGAGAGAGAGAGAGAGAGTGTGTGTGTGTGTGTGTGTGTGTGTGTGTGTGTGTGTGTGTGTGTGTGTGTGTGTGTGAGAGAGAGTGAGAGAGTGTGTGTGTGAGAGAAAGTGAGTAAGTGGGTGAACGAGAGAGATTTAGAGTTAGATAGTTTGTTTGGAAACAAATGCCAGACTAACACAGGCAGACCAGTGGATGATAGAAGGGTGTTATTGAAAGTAAAATTACAAAGATATATATACAGTATATATATATATATATATATATATATACAGACAAAAGGCAGAACTGCCTGTAGCGAGTGCCTCTCCCAGAGTTGAAAGAGTGACAGGGCCAAAATCAAGGGACATTCGAACTAAAATGCCTGGACACACGGAGTTTGAAACAATTTAAGTCATAGGAAGAGGGTAAAAATGATTCTAGGAGAGAGTTCCAGAGTTAAGCTGTTGAATAGAAGAAAGATTGAGAATAACGTTTCACTCTTGGGTTGGAGAGTTGCACAGAGTAGGGATGGAATTGTGTTGCAAGACGGGTGCTACGTGCTCTATGAAGCGGGGGCGGTATACACTGAGATAGCTCTGAGGAACACTGATTATTGTGATGTCGGTATAATAGTGAGGGAGATGCAACATTGCGGCGAAAAGAGAGTGATTGCCGTAAATAAAGCCAATCAATCAATCATCATATCATCATAGAGCTTGCTCTCAGTAATGTATTGTAATTTACTTTCTCCTTGATCAAGATAATCTTTGATGTTGAGCTGCCGTGTTGACTTATTTCCATGCATTCATTCGTTCATTCATTCATTGATACATTTATGCATTCGTTCATTCATTCATTCACTCATTAATTCGTTCATTCAATCATTCATTCATTCATTCAATAATTCATTCATTCATTCATTCACTCATTCATTCATTCGTTCATTCATTCACTCACTCACTCATTCATTCATTCATTCGTTCATTCATTCATTCATTCAATAATTAAATAATTCATTCATTCGTTCGTTCATTCATTCAATCATTAATTCAATCATTCATTCATTCGGGTATTTCTGGCACAATCACAAAAGAGCGCCACATGATATATTGCATTAAGAGGAGATGGCCCGTTGCTCTGGTCCCCTTTCTCCCTCTTGCTTATCCCCATTATATAGTTTTGAGATTTTAAGACGTTTGCCCCGTTAGTTTGTCGATTTTAAGACCTTTCACCCCATTCATTTGTCAATATTAAGGCCTTTCGTGCTATTTAGGTGTCGATTTTTTTCCTGGCGAACGAAAGTGAGCCTGTAATTTGGAAGAACCTGCCGAAACATGTACACATTACTCTAGACGGGGGATGTTATGGATGTGTTGTTAAAGCTTGATGGAGGTCTAGGGAGGACATTAATAAAATAATGAAAAGATACATAAATGAGCAAATAAATACGCCCATCCCCCCTTAAATAAATACGCCCATCCCCCTTAAATAAATACGCCCATCCCCCTTAAATAAATACGCCCATCCCCCCTAAATCATTCCTTATATTCCTTTATGACTCGTATGATGCCTATTCTAAGACCTCCCCATCTCCTGTTCATGAATTAACCCTTTGGGGGATTAAGGGGGGGGTAGTGTGCTTGTTTTTGGGTTCATATATTTATTTATTTATTCATATTTGAGGAGTTTCTTCGCTAGACCTCTATCAAGCTTACAACCCCCCCTCGACCCCCTTTCAAGATAATTTGATACATTTTTGGGTAGAAAAATGTCCCGGCCAAAGATTCCTTCTAAGATTAAAGGCTCGCTATCGCTCGCCAGGAACAAAAATCGACACCTAAGTGGCACGAAAAGCCTTAATATTGACAAAGAAATGGGGCACAAGGTCTTAAAATCGCCAAACTAATGGGGCAAAAGTATAACAAATAAAAACAAATAATGGGGCTAAACATAAAGAAGAAGAGGGCCCAGAAAAGCGACCCATCTCCCCATAAAATTGTCCTTATATTCATCTATGATTCGTATAATGTGTATTTTAGAACCTCCCTATCTCCTGATCGTGAATTAACCCTTTGAGGATTATGACGCGTTCTGACAGTATATTTCGGCTATCATTAGACCGATTTTATGCAGTTTAGGAAGGGTCTGTGGGAGTCAGAGGCGCACTTGAGTTTGTTGAGACCCCTTGGATTCCCAGAGGTCATTCCTAAGCTGTATAAAGTCGTCTAATTATTGACAGAACACACTCAGAATACGTCAAAGGCTGAATTAACGAAGGTGATATTCTCCTGTCATTCTGTTTAACATTTGAGGATATTATTAACATTTGAGGATAGTATTAACATTTGAGGATATTATTATCATTTGAGAATATTATTAACATTTGAGGATATTATTAACATTTGAGGATATTATTAACATTTGAGGATATTATTAACATTTGAGGATATTATTAACATTTGAGGATATTATTAACATTTGAGGATAGTATTAACATTTGAGGATATTATTAACATTTGAGGATATTATAAACATTTGAGGATATTATTAACATTTGAGGATATTATTAACATTTGAGGATATTATTAACATTTGAGGATATTATTAACATTTGAGGATAGTATTAACATTTGAGGATATTAACATTTGAGAATATTATTAACATTTGAGGATAGTTTTAACATTTGAGGATATTATTAACATTTGAGGATAGTATTAACATTTGAGGATATTATTAACATTTGAGGATGGTATTAACATTTGAGGATATTATTAACATTTGAGGATAGTATTAACATTTGAGGATATTATTAACATTTGAGGATAGTATTAACATTTGAGGATATTATTAACATTTGAGGATAGTATTAACATTTGAGGATATTATTAACATTTGAGAATATTATTAAGTAAATAAACAAATACAAAATACTAATAATAATCATCATTAACAATTTACATACTAATAATCATGAATCCAATTAACCCCAAAATGCATTAATTTTCCTTTTTTTCTGTAAATTCTTTCTGGGGATTTCGAAGCCCAGCAAGCTTAATCACTTCCAACTTTTTCATGTACGGTAATTGCCGGAGGGAACGGAGGGTGTAGAGAGACCCTTCTTCTTTTGTATCCTTATCGTCAACTCTCCCTTTCTATCGGGTATGCCATCTCTACTAGAATCAAGTCCTGACCACCTCGTTTGGATCGTAAGGTCTGTGTGGGCAGTGTATATATGTAAATATATGTAAATCTCTCTCTCTCTCTCCCCTACACTATCCCTCAGTCTGTGTCTTGCTCTCGTCCTCCTTCCGTCCATCTCACTTTAATGTGCCTCTCTCTCTCTCTCGCTCTCTCTCTCTCTCTCTCTCTCTCTCTCTCTCTCTCTCTCTCTCTCTCAACGGAACACTCCCCAACCTCTATCTCACATTCATGGCAAAAAAGTATCTCGGTAAATCTGAAGAGACACATTCGTCGTATGTATAGCTGATCCTGTCTCAAAGATCAAAAGGAGGTGCGATGTTTATTTAATTGTATTCATATACTCTCTCTCTCTCTCTCTCTCTCTCTCTCTCTCTCTCTCTCTCTCTCTCTCTCTCTCTCTCTACGTAGGTTGGGAGTCACGATGTCTTGCCTACTTATAAAGAAGGGACTAATTTTGTCGCACACATAATTTATGGTGTGTCTGATCACTCTGTTAACTTCTAGGATTTCATTTTAAGGGGGTAGTACTTGGTTTTTGGTCTATATTTTTATTTATTTATTTATGTTTTGAGTTTCCTCGCTAGACCTCCATCAAGCTTAGAAAAACAACCCCCTAGACCCCCTTTCAAGATAAATTTTTACATTTTTCGGTAGAAAAATGTGATCTCGGTGACTTAACGGGTGGGAGTCCTGACTTCGCACCGGTGGATCTAAAAAATGTTAATGAGATTCCGGGCGAGGTGATTGTCTCTCATAACAGCTCCGAGAGGTTATTACTTAGTCTGTTATCCTACTTTCTTTGTGTTAATTAACTATCTATCTAGTTATCTATTTATCTATCTGTCTGTCTATATGTTTATCTCTCTCTCTCTCTCTCTCTCTCTCTCTCTCTCTCTCTCTCTCTCTCTCTCTCTCTCTCTCTCTCTCTCTATCTATCTATCTATCTATCTATATGTCTGTCTGTCTGTCTGTCTGTCTATCTATCTATCTATCTATCTATCTATCTATCTCTATCTATCGTTAATATTACTCCTCTCTTTGTGTTGTCAGTATTGCATTCTAGGTTATTATCCTTCTCTTAATTATTATTGCTTATCACAGAGGGTTGTAGGAACGCTAAAAGCAGTAACAAGAAATAGGGTGGTCAGTATGGAAGTGAAGAAGTCCTTGCATGACAGTGTGGTAATCCCGACACTGACTTACGGAAGCGAAGCATGGACGTTGGTTGAGAGACTCAGACCAAGAGTGAGAGCAGTGGAAATGAATTACTTAAGGAGTGCGTGCGGAGTTACATGGACGGATAGACAGACTAATGAGGAAGTAAGAAGGAGGTGTGGTGTGGAGGTAGATGTGCTGGAAAGTGTGAAAAGGAACAACTTGAGATGGTTCGGCCATATGGAACGTATGGAAAGCTAGAGAATGACTAAGAGGGTGTACGAGAGTGAGGTGGAGGGACAGAGAGGGAGAGGTAGACCGAATATGAGGTGGAAGGATGGAGTGAGGAAGTACATGAACGAGGGCGGTGCTGGTTGGGGGGAGGGGCGTCGACTGACTGGGGACAGAGGTGCATGGGGGCGGTTCGTTCGTGGCCACCCCTTCGGGGATCACGGCGTCAGGCAATAGATAGATAGATAGACTATTACTTATCCCTTTTTCTATACGTGTGTTGTTAGTATTGTATTCTAGGGCATTGCATACTCTTTTATTCTTCTAGGTCATTATCCTTCTCTCTCTGTGTTTTCAGTAGTGCATTCTAGTAGGGTTTAATGCCTGAAATTTAGTTACATGAATCCTTGAAATACAGAGAGAGAGAGAGTGAGTGTGTGTGTGTGTGTGTGTGTGTGTGTGTGTGTACAATAGTACACACACACACACACACACACACACAACATGTTCAAATCTAGGTTGGATAAAAGTAAATATGGAAATAGGACAACATAAGTTATGATATGTTAGTCCAAAATACTGGGAACTGGGAATATCCATTACGATACTTGTCTAAGTAAAATGGATTGATTATAAAGTAACTAAGACAGGACAACACGAGCGCTGCTCAATTCCTGTAAACTACAAATAGGTAAATACACATACTCTCGTTTTCACTTTCTCACCTTTCAAGACTACGTATATATTCTCCTTTCACCCCTACCCCTGAGAAAAACACTGTCCCTTTAACCTTTTCCCAGATCTCTCCCTCCCCTATCCACCTCTCTCCCCCTATCCTTTCCTCCCTCTGTCCCTCCCTCCTTCCTTTCTCCCTTCCCTCCTTTCCCCTTCATCCCATAAATATCTTTCCCTTTCTCTCCCTCCTTGCTTTATCCCCCACTCCTCTCCTATCCCTCCCTCCATTCTTACTAACCTTCTCTCTTCCCCTCTTTTCCATCCATCCCCTCCCTCCCTCTCCCTTGCTATCCCTCCACCTCTCTCTCCCCCTATCATCTCCTCTTCCTCCCTCTAGCCTTAGTCTTCCTATCCTTCTCTCTTCTCCCCTGTCCCTCTCTCCCTCCTCTCTCATCCGATTCCCTCCCTCTTATCTGTCTAGCCTTCTCCCCTCTCTCCTGTTGTCATCTCTCCCGTCCCCCTCCATCTTCTCCACCCACTCCCTTCCCCTCGACTAACCTTCTCCTCTTCCCTCCTTCCACCTACCACTACCCTTCCCTTCTCTCCTCTCCCCCCTACCCTTCCCCCCTCTCCTCCTTCCCCCCCCCCCCCCATCCCTGATTATTCCAGTCCGACCATTCGTCTCTCCAATAGATTCCACCCAACATTTCTCTCCCGGCTTTCTTCCACAGTTCGTTCCGGCAAGCCCCTATATAAGATCCTCCCGACACGAAATACCTGACATATATATATTGTACCGTGAGGCCACTCGAGTAAGGCTATTTAATTAACCCCTTCAGTACCGGTGACGTCTATTGTAGCCAGAATTAATAAACAACAAATTTAAAAATTAAACTCGAAGTGCCTCCTCGAATACTGAAAGAGTTAAGGGTGAGTTAGTCGTTTTTTTCTGGACCCCCTTCTCCCTCATGCTCAGCCCCATTAGTGTTCAGATGTTAAGACGTTCGGCCCATTAGTTTGGCGATTTTAATACGTTTCACCTATTTTCTTTGTCAATATTATGACTGTTCGTGCAATTTAGGTGTCGATTTTTTTGCCTGGCGAGCAATAGCAAGCCTGTAATTTAGGAGGAACAGGCCTTCGGCCGTTTTAATATATGTTTTTGTTTTCTATTATATTTTACTCCTATGTGTTTGTTTATCTTCTTGTTTCCTAGTATATTTCACCTCTATTGACTTTTGTTTGTTTTCTTGTTTCCAATTTATTATACCTCTATTTGTTTTTGTTTATCTCCTTGTTTCCTTGTTATTTAACTTCCTTTATTTGTTTTCTATATTTTCTTGTTTCTTCTTTAATTTCACCCCTTTTGTGTTTGTATTTGTTTATCTTCTCGTTTCTTTTATTAGTCCTCTTTATTTGTTATTTGTTTATTTGCTTGTGGCTTCTTCCATTTCATCTCCTTTATTTGTTTATGTTTATACATTTTGTTCACCCCTTTATATATGTTTTTTGTTTATTTATTATTACCTCCTTTATTACTAACCCTTTCTATTTGTTATTATCTTCCCTTGCTATCCACCTCCTCTATTTGTTTATATTAATATTCTAGTGTCCTCTTTTATGTCACCTCTATTTGTTTTATTATCTTGTTTCCTCATATATTTCACCTTTTTTATTTGTTTTTTGTTTGTCTTCTTTTTATTACACCCATTATTTGTTTTTATTTGTCTTTTTGTTTTCAACCCCTCTATTTGTTATTATTTTCCCTTGCTATCCACCCTTCTATTTGTTTTTGTTAATCTTCTTTTATTTCACCTCCTCTATTTGTTTTTATTTCTTTTGTTTCCCCTTTTATTACCCCCTCTCTATTTGTTTTCATCTTCCCTTGCTCTCCACCCCCTGTGTGTGTTTGTATTTTAACTTCTCTTGCTATAGCGTCTTTCTGGTCTCTCCAATTGTTCATTTTTTGCGTTCACTCACGAATGCCTGCCCGGTCTGCTGTGTTAGTTAATATTTGTGGGGGTTATGTTTTATGCTATCTCCTTCGCTTATTCAATTACTCCTCTTACCTTTTTATTGTATCTTCTTTTTGTGTTGGCTCTCTTGCTATTTAACTATCGCCTTTCTCTATTATCCTATATATTGTGTTTTGTTCCCTCCTCTTCCCTTCTTTAATTAATTCTCCGACTTTTTACCACTACTTTCTGTGTTGCATATCTCCGTTTTGACGTTTGTCGTCCTCTGTTTCCGTTGGTATGGACTTATTGTTGTTAATTCATCCTTTCTAAGTCATATTGTACATTATTTTTCTTTACCCTATTTTTTGTTAATGTCTATGTGCATGTCATAACTTTATTTATTACATTACACATTACTTTGTTATTACTTTATTTGCTACTTTACTTATTATTTTATAACTGTATTACTTAATTGATTGCTTTATTAATTGATTTGGTACTTTATGCATTACTTTACTGTTTCATCTCAATGCTCATATCACTACTTTATCAATTGTGTATTGGTTATAAAGCCACAGAGTCCTCCTTGTACTGTACAGAATCTTCACTAACCAGAATATCAACATAAATATAAGTACAATACACCACCAATATACGTGTCAGATTTATATTACCCATTCCCTGTACATTTATATTACCCATTCCCTGTACGTTTATATTACCCATTCCCTGTACATTTATATCACCCATTCCCTGTACATTTATATCACCCATTCCCTGTACATTTATATTACCCATTCCCTGTACATTTATATTACCCATTCCCTGTACGTTTATATTACCCATTCCCTGTACATTTATATTACCCATTCCCTGTACGTTTATATCACCCATTCCCTGTACGTTTATATCACCCATTCCCTGTACGTTTATATCACCCATTCCCTGTACATTTATATCACCCATTCCCTGTACATTTATATTACCCATTCCCTGTACATTTATATCACCCATTCCCTGTACATTTATATCACCCATTCCCTGTACATTTATATTACCCATTCCCTGTACATTTATATTACCCATTCCCTGTACATTTATATTACCCATTCCCTGTACATTTATATTACCCATTCCCTGTACATTTATATTACCCATTCCCTGTACATTTATATTACCCATTCCCTGTACATTTATATTACCCACTCCCTGTACATTTATATCATTCGGTGACGGGTTAATGGAAAGGCTTATATCCTATATTACCCTAATGCTGTCATAATACCATGATTTATTCCCTACAAATGTCCAATATTTCCTAGTAAATGATGCCGCGTATGGAAATTTACCCCCACCCCTTGAATTTGTATTATCAGTTTCTAAATTCTCTCTCTCTCTCTCTCTCTCTCTCTATATATATATATATATATATATATATATGTTGAAGTATATGGTGATATTTAATTTTAATTAACTTCACTCCAACACCAAACACCTCCAATGAAATTAATGAAAGCTTGTGATCCACCTGGATTCGAACCTGGGTCACCACACACAGATTTATATATACTCTAACCATTACACCATCATGGCAGTTAATTAATTCAGGTTCAGGAGTATTTCAATATGAGGTCTTCCCATTTGGTTAAGGGGGGTCACCGGCTTTTTTTTTCTCTCCTTTTTCTCTCTTTCTCTGGCTTGTATCCATTCGGCCCCATTCAGCCTACTGTTTTAAGACGTTTACCCCCATCCGAGTGTCAATATTTTCCTGGCGAGCGGTAGCAAGCCAGCATATATATTTTTTTTGTTTTACAGCAAGCTAAATTTGTACATATTTCGATAGAAACATTTCTCCGGCGAAGCCGGATTTCTCCGTAGCTGGCTCGCTATCGATCGCCAGGAAAAAAACGACACCTGGATGGGGATAAACGTCTTAAAACAGTTGGCTGAATGGGGCCAAATGGATACAAGTCAGAGAAAGAGAGAAAAGGAGAGAAAGATAAATAACAAAAACCAGGTGACTCCCCTTAAGGCCCCATCAATTACCCCTTCCATACGTGTAATCATTAGTCTATCATAGTGTTATAATTAACCCTTTCAGGATTTGGAGACTGTTTTTCAACTAATCATTGCTCAAATTAAGCGATTCTACCCAGTTTTGAACAGTTCTCTAGGAAATAATAAAAGGGATAGTGTTTATAAATGAGGCGAAAGTTCTTAAATTCGTCAAACTAATGGGCAGAACGTCTTTAATCTGAAAACTAACGGGGCTAAGCACGAGGGAGAAAGGGGTCCAGAAAAACGACCTATCTTCCCTCAAGCTGACAGTGTAAGATACGGAGAAATATATGGGTGTTTTCCTAGCTTAATTTGTTTATGCCCATTCGCCCTAGTTGATCTCTGGGGGTCATTTTTGGACCTCCTCGGTTTACCTTCATTTGTTTACAGATTTTATGATGTTTCACCCCATTAGTTTGGCGATAATAAGCTGCTACACCACATTCAGCTGTCGATATTTTCTGGGACAGCAATAGCGAGTTTGTAGGTTTATAAATAATCAGCCTTCGATCGAGAATTGTTTCCATTAAAAAATGTACAAATTTATCTTAAGAGCCCCCGGGG
>CM064564.1:4458292-4475792 GCA_032716605.1 Paralithodes platypus | reverse complement strand
GTTTCCAGGTCTCTGATGAGTTTTCGCTGGGTGGCAGGAAGTAGATGAAGGAGATGAGCAAAATTCATGGTGGTACAGGGTTACATAAATGTACATGATGATACAGGATATACGACGCGTTTCAACCTCGGACAAAAAGCATTATCAAGTAAGGAAGGAATGATATAAAAGGTAAACAGGAAGGGTATATATAGAGGGTGGAGGATCAGAGGGCCGGGGCGGGAAACACAGGGGGCAAAAGTCGCTATTGGTGGAGCGTAAACGTAGGAAGTAGAGAAAGGGGTTAACCCCGCTTCACGCATGAGCACTGGACTCGTGATGGTGGTCCGTAGGTGCGGTCGAAGCTGATTGGCTGCGTGTCGAGGGGCGTGGCCTAAGTTGTGTGGCGCCTGCAGAAGACGAAGCTGAAGGAGGACTCATCAGAGACCTGGAAACTTTGAATAATAAAATTTCCAACGCAGAATTGCCATTTCTTTCAACCTAGATGTATTAAAGATTATATATATATATATAATTATATATAATATATATATATATATATATATATATATATATATATATATATATATACAGTATACCGGTATATATATATGTTTCTAATCTCTCAGTCAGCCCACCACTCATATAACCCCACATTTCATAACCCCCTATAATATAAGCTGTACACAATCTTCTATTTATCTACAAGAAATCATAATAATCATAAACAGATTTTCAAAACCACTCAACCCGCACCCCATACACTCGGACCATCTAACTCCTTTATATTCACCACAAGTTTCCTCTTCCACCTCCGAGAAGTTTATCAGCAAGTTCCCGTCTTTCCCACCTCCTCCTCCTCCACCCCTCCTCCTCGTCTCCGAAATGTCTCCATGCCGGCATTAGCTGGAGAGAGGGGTAGGTGGGGAGGAGCCTTCTTCATTGCTATCCTTTTCTCTAATTCGTAATCAGTACATTAGTAGTTTAGATATCCAAACTGCCCCGTAAGGACCAATAGGTCTGTTGCAGTTTCTTCTCCTTTGTATTCCTTTGTATTCCTCATCACCCCATCCTTCTCCTCCTCCTCCTCCCCCTCCTCTTATTCCTTCTCCTTCTCCTTCTCCCCCTCCTCCTCCTCCCCCTCCACCTCCTCCTCCTCCTCAGCTTCCTCCTTCTCCTTCACCACCTCTTCTTCCATCACCTACTCCTCTTCCTCCTTCTCCTCCCCCTCCCCCTCCTCCTGACAGTTTGTTCTCCTTTGTATTCCTTTGTATTCCTCCTCCTCCACCTCCTCCTCCTCCTCCTCCTCCTCCTCCACCACCACCTCCTCCTCTTCAGCGGATCCCCAAACTTTGACACTTTACTCAAACTAGTCCCTCTCTTTTATCTCGAGACGCTGGGTTCACTTCGGCCTTTGAGTTATATATATGATGGGGTTGGTGTGTGTGTGTGTGTGTGTAGGTGTATATGTGTAGGTGTGTATGTGTGTAGGTGTAGGTGTGTGTGTGTGTGTAGGTGTAGGAGTGTATGTGTGTATTTATTTGTGTGTGTGTGTGTGTGTGTGGATGTGTATGTGTGTGTGTGTGAGAGAGAGTGAGTGAGAGAGTCTTGATCATCTTGTTATGAACTGAGAGATAGAAAGAGTAAGTGTGTGTGTGTGTGAGAGAGAGAGAGAGAGAGTCTTTTGTTCATCTTGTTATGAACCACGTCTGAAGTTCAAGGTTAGTCTATACTGTTGTTGTTGTTGTTACTGTTGCTTGTTATTTCGTAGTGACATTTGTTGCCTTGTGTTGCTGAATCAATTGATCTGAGGTTGTGTGTGTGTGTGTGTGTGTGTGTGTGTGTGTGTGTGTGTGTGTGTGTGTGTGTGTGTATGTGAAAGAGAGAGAGAAAGGGAGAATGGATGCTTGTGTGTATGTGTCTGTTATATGTGTAAATGGCTGTTTGTGTTTTGGTGTGTGTGTGTGTGTGTGTGTGTGAATGGCTGTTTGTGTCTGTGTTTCTGTATGTGCTTTAGTGTATGTTTGTGAATGTGTGTGTATTTACCTAGTTGCCTATAGTTCTAGTATAGAGGATTTGAACTAAGCTCGTATTGTCGTGTCCCCATGACGACTTTTATCCAATCTATGTTTAATTTTATCCAATCTATTTACATATGTGAGAGAGAGAGAGTGTGAGAGTGAGTCTGTGTGTGTGAGAGAGAGAGTGTGTGTGCATGTCTGTGACGCCTTTGTGTATGTTTCTGTGAATGGCTGTTTGTGCCAAGCTTTCTCTCTGTAATGAATGTGTTATAAAATGTATTAATAGTAGTAATATATAAGAACCAATGATGTGTATTGTTGGAGTAAACCTAAAAATAACCCAATTATAAATGATGTGGCTTGATTAGAGACCCGGACAATCGAGTATCAATGTAGTGAGTGGCTTGTAATTCATTGTTGAGATACTGTTATTGCTTGCCAGGCTAAATTAGAGGGGGGAGGTAAAGCCTTGACAACATGGGTCCCTGATGTTGATCACGTATATAAGGCCTAGGAGGGTAATATGTTTTACGAAATTACCTGCCCGATTAATATATATACTGTATGTGTATATATATATATATATATATATATATATATATATATATATAAATATATATCTATATATATATACCGGATATATATATATATATATATATATATATACTGTATATATATATAATCTATATATATATATATATATATCTATATATATATATATAAATATATATACATACAGTATATATATTAAGCGTTATTAGATTACTTTTTATGAGGTAAGAATATAACAGGTGAAGTGTTTGTGAACGAAAGGACTAATAAAGGCGAAAATTTGCACATTTATCTTGGGGGGTATTTTTTAAAGCTTGATGAAGGCCAGGGAAACAAACTACCTAAACGGCACAAAAGGTCTTAAAACCGCCAAACTAATGGGCTAAACATGAGGGAGAAGGAGAGAGACCCAGGCAAATAATAACCCCACTGTTGTATTAGTGAGAGTAGGTGTCCCGCGCCAGGTCTCTCCCCTCTCATGCCTTGTGTGTGTTGTTGTTGTGGTGGTGTAGGAGCTGTTAATTATAAGGGGAGGAAGACCGTTTTTCTGGACCCCCTTCTCCCTAATGTTTAGCCCCATTAGTTTTGAGATTATAAGACTATTGGTTTGGTGTTTTAACACCTTTTGCCCCATTTCGTTGTCAATTTTAAGACCTTTCGTGCCATTTCGGTGTCGATTATTTCCTGGCGAGCGATAGCGAGCCTGCAATATTAAGAGGAGCCGGCTACCGACAAATTTACAAATTTATCTTGAAGAGGGGTCTAAGGGGGTGTTTTTCTAAGCTTGATGGAGGTCTAGGGAGGAAACTAAGAAAATATATGAATACATGAATTAATAGCCCAAACAAACGGCCAGCCTCCCTTAAGGCTCTACTCAACAGCTGAGCTCTGGAACTCTCTCCCAGAATCAGTCTTTCCCTCTCCCTATGACTTAAATTGCTTCAAACTCCGTGTGTCCAGGCATTTTGGCTCGAACGTCCCTTGATTTTGCCCCTGTCACTCTTTCAACTATGGGGGAGGCACTCGCTATAGGCAGTAATGCCTTTTGCCTCCCTCAATCACATAGAAAAAAAAAAAAAAAAAAAAGTGGGGTAATTAGGTTCTGGTGGTGGGTGTGATGGTGTCTTCTCTCTCTCCCTTCCTGCTGCCTTCTGTCACACCTTGTATAGTGACTCTCTTCCTTCACCCTGAATCCTGAGACTCTGTTTGGTGACTCTCTCTTACTCCCTTATGACTCCTGTGACCCTGTATAGTGACTTTCATCCTCCCGGACTCCTGTGACTCTGTATGGTGACTATCTGCTTCATGTGACCTTGTATTGTGACTCTCTTCTTCATGTGACCCTGTATAGTGACTCTCTTCTTCATGTGACCCTGTATAGTGACTCTCTTTCTGTGACCTTGTATAGTGACTCTCTGCCACATGTGACCCTGTATAGTGACTCTCTTCCTGTGACATTGTATAGTGACTCTCTTCTTCATGTGACCCTGTATAGTGACTCTCTTCCTGTGACCTTGTATAGTGACTCTCTTCTTCATGTGACCCTGTATAGTGACTCTCTTCCTGTGACCTTGTATAGTGACTCTTCCTGTGACCTTGTATAGTGACTCTTCTTCATGTGACCCTGTATAGTGACTCTCTTCCTGTGACCTTGTATAGTGACTCTCTTCCTGTGACCTTGTATAGTGACTCTCTTCTTCATGTGACCCTGCATAGTGACTCTCTTGCTTCATGTGACCTTGTATAGTGACTCTCTTCCTGTGACCTTGTATAGTGACTCTCTTCTTCGTGTGACCTTGTATAGTGACTCTCTGCTTCATGTGACCTTGTATAGTACTCTCTTCTTCATGTGACCTTGTATAGTGACTCTCTTCTTCAATGGACCTTGTATAGTGACTCTCTTTCTGTGACCTTGTATTGTGACTCTCTTTCTGTAGTATTAAGTAATATTAAGGCCGGACCACCTAGTGGGGACCGCAAGGTCTGTGTGGTCTGAGTATCTGTGAAATTCTGTCACTTTCTCTCTCTCTCAAGGTACAAATTCAAGGTAAAATTTGGGGATAAATTTTAGTACGAGAATCCGCCTAAGAGTTAGCCAGTACCATTTCCTCCTTCTCCAATCACCTCCTCCGCGCTGGCAGCAAACACAGAACAAACTTAGCTTATACAACTTGGGGAAGAACTTGTGCAGTTTTCCTCGGTGAAGCTGTTTAATATCGGGAGGGCGACACGGGTAAAAGTCCGCGGTGGAGTTCTATATATTGCGGCAACTTGGGGGCTGCACGGGAAATTGTTTTGATTTTTTTTGTCTTTCAATTATTTGTTTATTTGTGTGTTTATGTTATTGTATGAAGACTGGGGCCCCTTTTTGAGGAACTCCAGTCCCTTGATCCTAATAGTATTTTTTCGGAAATATATATTAAGGGGAGGTTTTTAGTTTGGTCCCTAGATATCCATTAAGCTTGAGATTACACCCCCTTGAGCCCCTTTCAAGATAAATTTGTACATTTTTCGGTAGAAAAATCTCCCGGCTGAAAGCCGGTTCCTCTTAAATAACATTCTCGCTATCGCTCGCCAGGATAAAATCGACACCTAAATGGCACGAAAGGTCTTAAAATTGACAGAAATGGTTCGAAAGTTCTTAAAATCGTCAAAATAATGGGGCGAACGTCTTAAAATTAGAAAAGCAATGGGGCTAAACATGAGGGAGAAAGAAGTCAAGAAAAAAATCCCTCAAGTGGATATCTCCCCTTACAGTTGGTTGAAAATTATGAGATACATATTAATAATCATCAAGATAGTACATTGCATAAAGATGTGTCTTAGCCCTTTCTGTACCGGCACTGTTCTTTTAAGTTTATTATGGCTGCTGTTAGACGATTTTATTAATTGAAGTATAAAATGGGCCTCCAGCACTTAACAGGCTTCGAACTATCTCACTTATCCCTTTTTACAACCACAGATCCTACTTAAAGGGAGGTATTTAGTTTGTTCCCTAGACCTCCATCAATCTTAAAATTACACCCCCTTGAGTCCCTTTCAAGATAAATTTGTACATTTTTCGGTAGAAAAATTTCCCGGCCGAAGGCCGGTTCCTCTTAAATTACAGGCTCGCTATCGCTCGCCAGGATAAAATCGACACCTGAATTGCACGAAAGGTCTTAATATGGGGTGAAAGTTCTTAAAATCGCTAAACTAATGGGGCAAACGTTTTATAATATAAAAAGCAACGGGGCTAAACATGAGGGAGAAAGGGGTCAAGATAAAAATCCCTCAAGTGGAGATCTCCCCTTAAGCTTCACAATATCGTCTAAATACAGCTATAATATAATTAATAAGACGCCCCCGGTACACAGAACGGGCTAGGATTCAACCACAGCCTTGCAGAGTATAAGATTAATTTAATAAATACATTTCATTCCCAACACCAAACACCTCGCAATGATATTAAGGGGAGGTATTTACTTTGTTCCATAGACCTCCATCAAGCTTAAAATTACACCCCCTTGAGTCCCTTTCAAGATAAATTTGTACATTTTTCGGTAGACAAATTTCCCGGCCGAAGGCCGGTTCCTCTTAAATTACAGGCTCGCTATCGCTCGCCAGGATAAAATCGACACCTGAATGGCACGAAAGGCCTTAATATGGGGTGAAAGTTCTTAAAATCGCTAAAATAATGGGGCGAAAGTCTTATAATATCAAAAGCAATGGGGCTAAACATGAGGGAGAAGGGGGTCAAGAAAAACATCCCTTAAGTGGAAATCTCCCCTTAATGCAAGAATGTGATCCTCCCGGAATTCGAACCTTGGATACCACATACACTCTAACCATTACACCACCAAGACTGTTAATTTAAGGCCAAGTACACTCGGTCCAAGAAGTATCTGCACCCCTATGCTGATCATCTGGTGTGTACAGCTCGGTAGGGTTGGCACTTCTGCCTGCAACTATATCCATGTGTCAGAGACGATCCTCTCTGACACATGGATATACAGTAGTTGCAGGCAGAGGTACCAAACCCATCAAGCTGTACACACCAGATGATCAGTATAGGGGTGCAGATACTTCTTGGACCGAGTGTACATGACTACGATTGATATCCATTTATCCAATCATGTACTCAGACCCAACTGCACACTGAATAGCGCAATGTGAAAGGAAAGAACAATTTATGGGGCACAGCTCTCAAAGGACCGACCTCGCTACTAATTATTCCTGAACCTTTATCTTTTTTTTTTCAATTAATTTCACTCCCACCACCAAACACCTCTTAATGAAATGAATGCAAGCATGATATACATTTAGCATCGTTATTAACACCAATAGCACCCCAAATGAAATTAATGAAAGCCTGTCCTAGATGTGTGTGAATGTTGTGTTTTGTCTGTGTTTGTTCGTTGTTCTGTCTTGTGTTGTCCCTGTTCTTGCTCTGTCTTGAGTCGGCCACATCCAAGACAAAACAAATAATAATAAAAATAGAGTAAAATACAAAATAAAAGTAAAAATTGGAAAAGTGCGGATTGGGCCTGAGCATATACATACATACATACATGTCATTATACCAGGGATCGAACCCAGGATATCACATACATAACTTACACGCTCTAAACATTACACCATCAAGACCATAAGTACAGCACTTGACCACGATTGATATTAAAGAAAATAAATATATATACACACATATACTAAACCTTGACTGGAGCAGATCCGGGTATTCACCAATAATCTCTTGGAATGTCCCCTAAGTGCCACAGTGCCAATATCGGGAGCCCTCTTCAATAAATGGCTCAAGGTACAGTTTATCATAACATTGTGTACAATTATACTCCATCCTTTTATGTATTCAAGGATGAAAGGTATGATTGAATTGGACGTCTAAATAGTAATGAATGTGATCAATTAATGGGTTTATAGTGAATTATTCCTCTAAGTCTGTCACACATATTTTACCTTATTATATATATATATATAAAAAAAAAAAAAAAAAAAAAAAAGGGAATGGGCCTGATCAAATAGATAGATATATAGATACATTATGTGTAGTTTATATTTGGTCTCTTTTTGCTAGAACCTGCATTTGTTTTTAACCTTTAAATCAGTCACAATTATTTTACCTGCAATATATAAAATAATGGAGAGTATATATATATATATATATATATATATATATATATATATATATATATATATATATAGAACAGGTAGCTAATCTAATATTTTTGAATAGACCGAAATAGAGTAACAATATTTTGAATAATATATGTGTGTACCCTTAATATAATAAATAGAGTAACAATATTTTGAATAATATATGTGTGTACCCTTAATATAATAAATCCACCATAATCCATTAATCATTGAACACAAAACATACTAGGTCTAGGTGGCTAAAGTAAAGAGTAGACATTTTAACTGTAGAGATTGTTGGAGGGTGGGTTGAGGATTGGGAAGGCTTTTGGAGGGATTAGTGGAGGGAATAATGGGTTGGGTAAGAGTGAAGATAAAGTTAGAAATCGAAGAACAGATGAAGGCTAATAGATTCTGGGATTAAACATACTACAAAGCATTATTAATATATCTCAAGACCCCGACTGAAGCGGATCAAGTCTAAACTACTAATCTCTGGGAATGTCCCCCGAGTACCGGAGTGCCAATACTGGAGCCCCTCTTGAACGAATGGTCGCAGGAACATTAAGGGGAGGTCTCCACTTAAGGGATTTTTTTCTTGACCCCTTTCTCCCTCATGTTTAGCCCCATTGCTTTTGATATTATAAAACGTTTGCCCCATTAGTTTAGCGATTTTAAGAACTTGCAACCCATATTAAGACCTTTCGTGCCATTCAGGTGTCAATATTATCCTGGCGAGCGATAGCGAGCCTGTAATTTAAGAGGAACCGGCCTTCGGCCGGGAAATTTTTCTGCCGAAAAATGTACAAATATATCTTGAAAGGGACTCAAGGGGGTGTAATTTTAAGCTTGATGGAGGTCTAGGGAACAAACTAAATACCTCCCCTTAAAGCGACTACACAGGCCATGAAACTAATACCCTCAATGATCGCATCTGTGTGGGAGAGGGGCGATACTCTGATGCAAGGGAACTTCGGGTTTTACTGGCTTAAGGGGGTACTACTCGCTTTTTATGGACCTCCTTCTCCCTCGTGTTTAGCATATTAGTTTTGAGATTGTAAGACGTTCCTTCCATTACTTTGGCGATTTTAATACCTTTCGCCCCATTTCGTTGTCAATTTCAAGACCTTTTGTGCCATTTAGGTGTCGATTTTTCCCGGCGACCGATAGCGAGCCTGTAATTTTAAGAGGAACCGGCCTTCGGCCGGGAAATTTTTCTATCGAAAAATTTACAAATTTGTCTTGAAGGGGGGGGGGGGGTCTAGGGAGCGTATTTTTAAGCTTGATTGAGGTCTAGCGAGGAAACTAAACATGAATTTAATAGATGAATTAACAGCACAAAATACGGCCACTATCCCCGTAATGGGGTGCGGAAGTGAGGTGCTTATTTTTGTTATTAATACTTTGTGAGTGCGCATATTATATTACGATTAATATAGTCCCATTTATCGAATATACTATACCATGGGACTCGATAGCCTTGGCGGGCGACCCATCTAGGGGAATAAACCCTAAGCAAATTACCGATGGGCGACACATTAATCGGTGCTTCTTGCAGGTGACGATCTCTATAACAGATAACAGATATTTACTAGTGATAGACATAATGGGTAGAAATATACTGATAGCTATTAGTACTGGGTGATTTATGGTTTATATTCAACACTGAAGATTAGCACACATTTCGACAGTTTATTCTGGCTATCATTAGACGCCTTTATGCAGTTTAGAAAGAAACTGTTGGAATTCTAAGGATAAAGACAATCTCAATTAACCCTCTGACTTCCAAATACTGTTCCTAATCTGAATATAATCGTCTAATTATAGCCAGAAAACAGAAAAGAAACACGTAATCGGATCTAGATATCTTTTGAGTTACAGAAGATAGGAGTCACGATTTCTGGTCTACCTATAATGAACAGGGTATATACACTATATATATATATATATATATATATATATATATATATATATATGAGTGAATGCAGAGACAGCTTCTTCTTTTAACCTTGTATGCCTTAAAGAAAATGTATTACCTGGCTTTATCAATATATATATATATATATATATAATTATATATATATATATACAGTATATAATTATATATAGTATATATAATTATATACATTAATTTTGAGATAGACCATGCAATTAATACGCTTAATGATTGTATCCGTAATAATAATAAATAATAATAATAATAATAATAATAATGTGTGTGTACTATATAGATACTGTAGATGCAATATATACAATAATTGAAAAGTGTGCCAGAAGGCGGACCCGAGCACAATATATTATAAGAATGGGAGGGAGCCCTTAATGATGCTACGATTAAAGTGTGATGGTGGTGCAGTAGCCTCACTGCACCACCACCAGTATCATCACCATCACCACTACCTCCACCACCACTGCTACCACCACCACCATCATCATCATCACCTTAACCATCACTACTACTACCCCACCACCACCATCACTACCACCACCACCACCACTACTACCACTACCACCATCACCCCTCATCACCATCACTACTACCACCACCACCATCTTCATCATCACTACTGTCACCACCATTACCACTACTACCACCTCCACCACCACTATTACCACTACCACCACCACCACCACCATTACCACTACCACCACCACCACCGCCACACCAGTACCACTACCACCACCACCATCACCACCACCACCACTACCACTATCACCCTCACCACCACTACTACCACCACCACCATCATCTCCAAAACCCCCATCACCACCACCACCACCATCACCATTATCTGAATTACTATCCCTCTCTAACCGATTTACCGATAGGGTCTTCTCAGAGCTGGCCTTACACCTTTAAGGGAGCCCACCTTGCTTTTTTTATCTTTCTCTCCCTCTCTCTTAGGCTTGTATCCATTCGGCCCCATTCAGCCTACTGTTTTAAGACATTTACCCCCATCCAGGTGTCAATATTTCCCTAGCGAGCGGGAGCGAGCCAGCATATATATAGTTTTGTTTTGACAGCAACCTAAATTTGTACAATGCTGGCTCGCTATCGCTCGGCAGGAAGAAATCGACACCTGGATGGGGATACAAGTCTTAAAACAGTTGGCTGAATGGGGCCGAATGGATACAAGCCAGGGAAAGAGAGCCTATGTATATTAATATCTGATAAGCAGATATATAAGTGGTTGATATTATGTTTGGAGGTATCTATATATAGCTGTATAGAAAAGCTATGTTTCATCTGTACCCCTCCTTACCTACTAATTCATTAATTCCTCCATAAGCCATTCCCTTGCCTAGCTCTCCATTCATAGGCTTAGGAGGTCACTGATGCTATTTTGACACATAAGAGAGAGAGAGAGAGAGAGAGAGAGAGAGATAGAGAGAGATCGGCTCACTGCACAGAGAGGGAGAGAGAGAGAGAGAGAGAGAGATCGGCTCAATGCACAGAGAGAGAGAGAGAGAGAGAGAGAGAGAGAGAGAGAGAGAGAGAGAGAGATCGGCTCACTGCACAGAGAGGGAGAGAGAGAGAGAGAGAGAGAGAGAGATCGGCTCAATGCACAGAGAGAGAGAGAGAGAGAGAGAGAGAGAGAGAGAGAGAGAGAGACCGGCTTACTGCATGGAGCGGTTCGTATGGAGAGGTAAAGCTGTAAAAGAGCTTATGCAGTCAGCTCGTACCAATATATACCTATTGCATATCGGTTGTGTTATTTTATTCAGTCCCCCTTGAATATAGAAAACACAATTAATTTTTCTGATATATGCATTCATTTCCTGTATATATATATACCGGTATATATATACAGTAAATATATACCGGTATATATATATTTATGCATTTACTATATATATTTTTCCTTTGATATTTCTTTATTGCTACAGTGTGCTTTTGGTATTATGTTAAATAAATAGCATATAGAGTCAACTAGTTCCTTCCATTATACCTATTGCATATACTGTAAGTTGCGGGAATTGTTTTCTTTCCGTATACATAAACACAATATATGTGTTATTTGGGGGTGAAACTATTTACTTATTGATGCAGTTTGCTAGTTGATCTTATGTTAAATTTAAGAAGTTATTTAGTCAGCCAGTCACTTTACACCTATTGCATACCGGTTACGATTTGTCTTGATTTTTATCTTTCACTTTCCATAACACACTTTTCGAAAGGGTAAAGTCAAAATTATTTCGTCTCATCAACTCGCTTCCTCTTACTAATTCCCTACAATCTCTATCTACACGCCGCAATGTTGCATCTCACTCACTTTTCTAACGCTCTTACATTAATCAGTTTTCTTCAGAGCTTTCTCAGTGAACATCTCCTCCCTTACGGTGAGTAGGTGCCACCCACCTTTCAACACATTCCCATCCCTATTCTGTCCAACTCCCTAACCCAAGAGTGAACCCCTTTTCCCTGCCTTTCTTCTACTCAACAAGTAAGTTCTGGAACTCTCTGCCTCAATCTGTCTTTCCCTCATCCTATGACTTAGCCTGCTTCAAGCTTCGTGTGTCCAGAAATGTTTTGTACATTTTTTGGTACATACAAAAATATCCCGGCCAAAGGCTGGTTACTCCTAAATTGCCGGCTTGCTATCACTCGCCATGATAATATCCACACCTAATTCACACGAAAGGTCTTAAAATTGACAAAGAAATTGGGCGAAAGGTCTTCAAATCGCCAAATTGACGTAGCGAATGTTTTCAGGTTTTAAAACGAACCGGGTTAAGCATGAGGGAGAAGGGGATCGAGAACCCCTCCCCCACCCCCGAAACAACCTAAAGAGAGCGGAAACTAAAATAATGTAATATAACCGTAAAAGCTACTGATATATACAGGTTATTAAAAGGCTATAATTGGTTGTCAACATGAATAATTGGGCTACGATGAAAACGTCCTTCATAGGGTGTTAGTTTGTATATATATATATATATATATATATAGAGAGAGAGAGAGAGAGAGAATTACACTGAATACATACACATTTTAATCCTAATGAGGTATTCAGTACTTAATTAATTCTAGTAGAGACAGCAGAATCCCTAATATTGGAAAGTGGAAGACAAGGATAGCACAGAAGATTTATCTCTCTCTCTCTCTCTCACTATCTATCTATCTATCTATCTACCTCTACTTTTTCCTCTCTCTCTCTCTCTCTCTCTCTCTCTCTCTCTCTCTCTCTCTCTCTCTCTCTATCTATCTATCTATCTCTCAGACCAACAAGGAAGCATCGAAAAAGATATACCTCTACCTAAAAAGAACCCCCCCCAAAAAGCCATGCCAAAAAGTATATAGTTGGGATTCCATAGCAGTGAAACATCTCATCTATTGAGCATCCCAGCCCATTCAGAAACCCTATAGAAACCTGGGCTTTGTGGGTACTGAGGGAGAGAGAGAGAGAGAGAGCGCGAGAGCGAGAGCGACGCGAGAGGACAGAAGGGGGGAGAGAGGAGGAGGAGAGAAGCGAGAGACGAGAGAGACGAGAGAGGAAGATGGGAAGAGATTAGATATATAGATAAAGAGGAGAGATGGGGAGAGGAGGAGCGAGCTGAGCGAGATGAGAGAGAGAGAGGAGAGGGGAGAGAGAGAGAAGGGGGGGGAGAGGAGAGAGGAGGGGGAAGAAGATAGCATAGATAGATCGATAAAGAGAGAGACGAGTAGAGTAGAGACTGGAGGAGTAAGCGCGGAGAGGGAGATAGTAATTATAATGATTTATAAATAATAATAAATAATATAATTAGTTTTTTTTAAATATATAATACTGAATAATAATAATAATTATAATAATAATAATAATAATAATAATGAAAATTATACAAAAAATAATAATAATAATAATCTTTATTTCCATCATCAGTGTTTATTCTTGTTACATAGTATTTACCCACAAAGAATTACCACAATACAAAAACTTAGGTATGTTTAGCATGATGTACGTGTATTGTCAGAGCGAAGAGCGATGGAGAGATGAGAGAGTGCGGGGTGGGGGGAGGGGGGGTTGTCGAGTCTTGTCCAATACACTATCTAGGACATCTGGGGTAGGGTGCTTCGTTCTAACCTTCCCTTTACACTGGATCACTACTGCTCTTCATCTGATTACGTCCATTCACTCTACCCTGTTCCAAATAAGTAGGCCAAAACTTTTGATGTTGACTTGTTGGTGTTTAAAGGAATGTCAAAAACGATGAAAGTGGTTAAAGCCTCTGGTTCGGAATTTCGATGTGAGTAATCCTCAGGTTTCGAGTCCTTGAGTGCCACTTGGTATTTGTTGATTTCATTAAGTGAGTTTAGAAGTGAAGTGGGTTGGTGGGAAAATATTAATAATAATATTAGTTCACCTGCTCATTTTTCACTCTAGGCATGAATGAGACGCTACGATTCTGTGTAGTCACAAAAAAATTACAATGTGATTCTGATTACATATATGGCTTTAGTCCGTTTATGAAACGATAGGCTTGTCAGAAAAATAGTCTATGTATATATATTCTTAAAGGGGGAAAAGGGTTTATTAATTGAGTCGACAAATGTAATGTATTTTATCATGGTGTTTAATTTTCCTTCCTCGTTAGACCTCCAGCAAGCTTAAAAAAAACACACCCCTAGACCCCCAATCACAGATTATGTTTGTTACATTTTTCGGTAGAAACAATTTCCCGGCCGAAGGCCGGTTTCCTTGTAAAAAATACTAGGCTCGCTTATTGCATCCACCAGGAAAAAAAAACCCTAAAGGGTCACAAAAGGTCACATTATTGACAAAGAAATGGGGGCGTAAAGTCTTAGCATCGCCAAGCTAATGGGACTCTAAACATGAGGAGAAGGGGGTCCAGAAAAAAGCGCACCATCCCCTTTTAAAACGATGAACATAAAGCCTCGGGTTTGGTATGATTAATAAACGTTCACCCCCTGGTTATTTCTCCGCTCTAGGCATGAGGAGATGATTGGCTTGCTATTTAAGGGGAGGTATTTAGTTTGTTCCCTTAAGACCTCCATCAAGCTTAAAATTTACCACCCCCTTGAGTGCCCTTTCAAGATAAATTTGGTACATTTTTCGCTAAAGAAAAAATTTCCCGGCCGAGAGGCCGGTTCCTCTTAAATAACAGGCTCGCTATTCGCTCGGCCAGAATACAAACTTGCGGACTATTCCTGAATGGCATGAAAGGTCGTTAATATGGGGTGAAACTTCTTTAAAAATTGCCTTAAACTAATGGAGGCAAATGTTTTTATAGTAATCACAAAACGCAATGGGGCTAAACATGAGGGAGGAAAGGGGTCAAGAAAAAAATCCCTCAAGTGGAGAATCTCCCCTTAAAGTTCTGAAATTTTAAAAAAAGTAATCCTGACCTTAAGCGTAATGGGGTGTGTTTGTGGTGTGTGTGGGTGTGTTTTTTTTTTTTTTTTTTTTTTTTTAGTGCATCATGTATGTGATGTGAGTATAGTCGCTATAAAATGTTCATGTTTTATATATATGTACAGAAACAATATAGTGTAGGGATTGTGGCACTTGTGGTGGTGGTGTATATTAACCCGTTCAGTACCGGTGGACATCCTTTTCATTTGACTATTGGCAACTAGTTAGATGATTTTATTCAGCTTAGGAATGACGTCTACTTAATTGTAAAAAGGACTGCAGGGACTAGCTTTAATCGTTTTAGCTACCATATATCCTTTCTACAGCTTCATTAAATAATCTAAATGGTAAAATCCAAAATCAAACTATATTATTTTATCACTGGTAAAATTTAATTTTGATTTTGTAACATGAACTATCGTATTCGATGTCATTAATATTACTGTATATTAGGAAAAGAACGGGTCCGAGCACTGAACCCCCTGCGGCACACCACTTGTGACATTATTCCAGTCCGAAGGCTTTACCGTTTATTACTACTCCCTGCTTAAGCCCAGTAAAGACCAATTCTCAATCCATCGAATCCATATCGTCAATTCTTAAAACTGAATTAGAATCGTCTAATGGTTGGCAGAAGAATAGACTATAATGAAAAGACCATTCAACCGGTACCTGAATGGGTTAACCCCTTTTTACCGGGCGGACGTCGTTGTATGTTATTATAGCTAAATTAGTACGATTTTGTTGCAGTTTGAGGACACGGATATGTGGTAGTCAAATTGGTTTAAGTGAGATTAGTTCGAAAGCCTGTTAATTGATGGAGGCCCTTTAGATACTGAATAAAACATGTCTTAATAGTAGACTGGAATAAGCATAAAAGAACGTCCCCGGTACGGAAGGGGTTAATAGTTTGGGCGAACGCGGCTGTGAGCGAGGGACCTCGAGCCTCTCTCACTGTCTGTCGAGGGCCCCCCATTGTTACACTTCGACTGATGTTTGTTTCGATCCCCCAAGACAACACTGCTAACAATCAGTTACAACACCAACACAACACAAACACAGCAGTCGATTAGGCATTCCCCTCAATCACAAAGGGGCCGGCCTAGCGTCTCTGTTGGATTCGGGTTTGGTTGTCGTGTAGGCTTTGTTTAAAAGAACGAGACCTTGTATTTTGTCGTGTATTGTAATTGTTTGTTGTTTTGTATGTGTTTATGTAATTATTTGTTAGTTTCCTCCAAAGAGGCCATCCACCAAGCTTTTTAGGAATTCTCCCCAAGACCCCCCTGCGAGGGATAAAGGTGTACATTTTTCGGCAGCAGAACGTACTGTTGTGAAAGAAGAGAGGCAAATCTTTCTGTTTGGACGCTATACTGGGTGCCATCAAATTATCAAAGAATAAGATTTACATGTTTGTTTTAAGGTTTTTGTACACTTTAACTCCAAGTGACCTAATTAGTGATCCTTGGGTCCTCTGGGTCTTTACCTGGGCGACCTAGATGTGTACGTTGAGTTATGTGTTGTGTTGTTGTGTATTTTTGTTGTGTTGTGTTGTCCCTGTTCGGGGGGCTCAGTCTCGAGTCGGTCACCCCCAGCAAAAAAAATTAAAAAACAAAATAAAAACTTTAACAAAATTAAAAAATAAAATAAAATAAAGGCTGGTATGTGCCTGAGTATGATAGATAGATAGATAGATAGATAGATAGATCCAAAGGCCGGCAAATCAAATATATCACTACCAGTATTCTCCAACGGTATATATTGGATTATGGGTTATATTTGAATGTAAAGGGAGGCAAAAAGGACACCAAGGAAGTACCAAAATGGCGGATCGGTTGGGCCCGATATCTGTTAAACGATTGGTCCTCTAGTGTAAGCCTGTTGTTATCAGAAACACTGCGATAAGGCACCAGGGGAATAGGTAGATAATGATAGGTTTCCATAGTACAATATAGGATTCTATTTTACCCCTTCTGTACCGGGACGACGTCTTTCTAAATATATTTTCCTAGCTAGGGTGGTAGGGCTGCAGTTTTGAGAAGATCTGTGGGTATGCGAAAAAAGCTTTTGATGGGGGGGGGGGGGGGGGTAATAGTTCAAAACCTGTTAATTGTTGGAGGCCTCTTTTAAACTGCATAAAATCGTCTTATAATTATATTAACCAGAATATAAACAAAAGACGTCGCCGGAAGAGGAGGGGTTAAAAGTGGATGATTTTACTAGACCCCCTTCTCCCTCATGCTTAGCCACATTAGCTTTGAAATTATAAGACGCTCACCCCATTAGTTTGGTGATATATAATGTGCTTTTGACCATTTATCTGTCAATAATTTTCATTGGTGATGTTGTTGGTGTTGAAGTTGAAAAATCCAATGTAATAAATTCAAGATTTGTCGTGTATTTACGTACAGTTCGCGCCCTAATAAGTGATGTTTCGTGGCACTCTAAGTATTTGTGGATCAATCA
>CM064564.1:4446429-4458192 GCA_032716605.1 Paralithodes platypus | reverse complement strand
GCATATCGGTTTGTTGTTATTTTATTCCAGTCCCACCTTTGAATATAGAAAACACAATTCATTTTTCTGATATATTCATTCATTTCCTGTATATATATATACACCGGTATATATATATTTATGCATTTACTATATATATTTTTCCTTTGATATAGCTACAGTGTGCTTTTGGTATTATGTTAAATAAATAGCATATAGAGTCAACTAGTTCCATTATACCTATTGCATATACTGTAAGTTGCGGGAATTGTTTTCTTTCCGTATACATACCACAATAAGATGGTGTTGATTTGGGGGTGAAACCTATTTACTTATTGCTATGCATGTTTGCTAGTTGATCTTATGTTAAATTTTACAAGTTATTTAGTCAGCCAGTCACGTTACCACCTATTGCATACCGGTTACGATTTTGTCCTTGATTTTTTATCTTTCACTTTCCTATAACAACACTTTTCGGTAAAGGGTAAAGTCAAAATTATTCCTTCGTCTCATCAACATCGCTTTCCCTTCTTACTAATTCCCTACAATCTCTATCTACACGCCGCAATGTTGCATCTCACTCACTTTTTCTAACGCTCTTACATTAATCAGTTTTCTTCAGAGCTTTCTCAGTGAACATCTCCTCCCTTACGGTGAGTAGGTGCCACCCACCTTTCAACACATTCCCATCCCTATTCTGTCCAACTCCCTAACCCAAGAGTGAACCCCTTTTCCCTGCCTTTCTTCTACTCAACAAGTAAGTTCTGGAACTCTCTGCCTCAATCTGTCTTTCCCTCATCCTATGACTTAGCCTGCTTCAAGCTTCGTGTGTCCAAAAATTTTGTGTACATTTTTTGGTACATACAAAAATATCCCGGCCAAAGGCTGGTTACTCCTAAATTGCCGGCTTGCTATCACTCGCCATGATAATATCCACACCTAATTCACACGAAAGGTCTTAAAATTGACAAAGAAATTGGGCGAAAGGTCTTCAAATCGCCAAATTGACGTAGCGAATGTTTTCAGGTTTTAAAACGAACCGGGTTAAGCATGAGAGAGAAGGGGATCGAGAACCCCCCCCCCCCCCCCGAAACAACCTAAAGAGAGCGGAAACTAAAATAATGTAATATAACCGTAAAAGCTACTGATATATACAGGTTATTAAAAGGCTATAATTGGTTGTCAACATGAATAATTGGGCTACGATGAAAACGTCCTTCATCGAGAGAGAGAGAGAGAGAATTACACTGAATACATACACATTTTAATCCTAATGAGGTATTCAGTACTTAATTAATTCTAGTAGAGACAGCAGAAGCCCTAATATTGGAAAGTGGAAGACAAGGATAGCACAGAAGATTTATATCTCTCTCTCACTATCTATCTATCTATCTATGTCTATCTATCTATCTACCTCTACTTTTTCCTCTCTCTCTCTCTCTCTCTCTCTCTCTCTCTCTCTCTCTCTCTCTCTCTCTCTCTCTCTCTCTCTCTCTCTCTCTCTCTCTCTATCTATCTATCTATCTCTCAGACCAACAAGGAAGCATCGAAAAAGATATACCTCTACCTAAAAAGAACCCCCCCCAAAAAGCCATGCCAAAAAGTATATAGTTGGGATTCCATAGCAGTGAAACATCTCATCTATTGAGCATCCCAGCCCATTCAGAAACCCTATAGAAACCTGGGCTTGTTGGGTACTGAGGGAGAGAGAGAGAGAGAGAGCGCGAGAGCGAGAGCGAGCGAGAGACAGAGAGAGAGGAGGAGAGAGCGAGAGAGAGAGAGAGAGAGAGGAAGATAGATATATAGATAAAGAGAGAGAGAGAGAGCGAGCGAGAGAGAGAGAGAGAGAGAGAGAGAGAGAGAGAAGGGAAGATAGATAGATAGATCGATAAAGAGAGAGAGAGAGAGAGAGACTGGAGGAGTAAGCGAGAGGGAGATATAATTATAATGATATAAATAATAATAATAATAATAATAATAATAATAATTATAATAATAATAATAATAATAATCTTTATTTCCACCATCAGTGGTTATTCTTGTTACATATTAGTTACAAAAATTACACAATACAAAACTTAGGATGTTAGCATGATGTAGTGTATTGTCAGAGAGAGAGAGAGAGAGAGAGAGTGGGGGGGGGGGGGGGGGTTGTCGAGTCTTTCAATACACTATAGACATCTGGGGTAGGGTGCTTCGTTCTAACCTTCCCTTTACACTGGATCACTACTGCTCTTCATCTGATTACGTCCATTCACTCTACCCTGTTCCAAATAAGTAGGCCAAAACTTTTGATGTTGACTGTTGGTGTTAAAGGAATGTAAAACGAAGAACGAAAGCCTCTGGTTCGGAATTTCGATGTGAGTATCCTAGGTTCGAGTCCTTGGAGTGCCACTTGTATTTGTTGATTGCATTAATTGAGTTTAGAAGTGAAGTTGGTTGGTGGGAAAAATATAATAATAATATTTAGTTCACCTGCTCATTTTTCACTCTAGGCATGATGAGAGATAAGCTTCTGTGTAGTCAAAAAATACAATGTGATTCTGATTACATATATGGCTTTAGTCGTTATGAAAGATAGGCTTGTCAGAAAATATGTATGTATATATATTCTTAAAGGGGAAAGGGTTTATTAATTAGTCGACAAATGTATGTATTTATCATTGTTTTAATTTCCTCGTTAGACCTCCAGCAAGCTTAAAAAAACACCCCCTAGACCCCCAATCAAGATATGTTTGTACATTTTTCGGTAGAAAAATTTCCCGGCCGAAGGCCGGTTCCTTGTAAAAATACAGGCTCGCTATTGCTCACCAGGAAAAAAAACCTAAATGTCACAAAAGGTCACATTATTGACAAAGAAATGGGGCGTAAAGTCTTAGCATCGCCAAGCTAATGGGACTAAACATGAGGGAGAAGGGGGTCCAGAAAAGCGACCATCCCCCTTTAAAACGATGAACTAAAGCCTCGGGTTTGGTATGAATAATAAAAGTTCACCTGGTTATTCTCCGCTCTAGGCATGATGAGAGATTGGCTGCTATTAAGGGGAGGTATTTAGTTTGTTCCCTAGACCTCCATCAAGCTTAAAATTACACCCCCTTGAGTCCCTTTCAAGATAAATTTGTACATTTTTCGGTAGAAAAATTTCCCGGCCGAAGGCCGGTTCCTCTTAAATTACAGGCTCGCTATCGCTCGCCAGAATAAAATGGACACCTGAATGGCATGAAAGGTCTTAATATGGGGTGAAACTTCTTAAAATTGCTAAACTAATGGGGCAAATGTTTTATAGTATCAAAAGCAATGGGGCTAAACATGAGGGAGAAAGGGGTCAAGAAAAAAATCCCTCAAGTGGAGATCTCCCCTTAAGTCTGAAATTAAAAAAGTAATCCTGACCTTAAGCGTAATGGGGTGTGTTTGTGTGTGTGTGTGTGTGTTTTTTTTTTTTTTTTTTTTTTTTTAGTGCACTCATGTATGTGATTTGAGTATAGTCGCTATAAATGTTCATGTTTTATATATATGTACAGAAACAATATAGTGTAGGGATTGTGGCACTTGTGGTGGTGTGTATATTAACCCGTTCAGTACCGGTGACATCCTTTTCATTATACTTTGGCAACTATTAGATGATTTTATTCAGCTTAGGAATGACGTCTACTAATTAAAAGGCTGCAGACTAGCTTAATCGTTTTAGCTACCATATATCCTTTCTAAGCTTCATTAAATCATCTAAATGTAACTCAAATCAAATATATTATTTTATCACTGGTAAAAATTTTGATTTTGTACATGAAATATCGTCATCGATGTCATTAATATACTGTATATTAGGAAAAGAACGGGTCCGAGCACTGACCCCTGCGGCACACCACTTGTGACATTATTCCAGTCCGAGGCTTTACCGTTTATTACTACTCCCTGCTTAAGCCCAGTAAGCCAATTCTCAATCCATCGAATCCATCGTCACTTCTTAAACTGAATAGAATCGTCTAATGGTTGGCAGAATATAATGAAAAGACCATCACCGGTACTGAATGGGTTAACCCCTTCTTACCGGCGACGTCTTTGTATGTTATTATAGCTAAATTTAGACGATTTTGTGCAGTTTAGGACGGATATGTGGTAGTCAAATTGGTTAAGTGAGATAGTTCGAAGCCTGTTAATTGCTGGAGGCCCTTTATATACTGAATAAAATCGTCTAATAGTAGCTGGAATAAGCATAAAAGAACGTCCCCGGTACTGAAGGGGTTAATAGTTTGGGCGAAGCGGCTGTGAGCGAAGGGACCTCGAGCCTCTCTCACTGTTGTCGAGGCCCCCATTGTTACACTTCGACTGAGGTTTGTTTCGCTCCCCCAAGACAACACTGCTAACAATCAGTACAACACAACACAACACAACACAGAGCGATAGGCATTCCCTCAGCGGCCTAGCTCTCTCTGTTGACTCGGGGTTGGTTGTCGTGTAGGCTTTGTTTACCAGAACGAGACTTGTATTTGTTTGTATTGTAATTGTTGTTTTTGTATTTGTTTATGTAATATTTGTAGTTTCCTCCAAAGACCTCCACCAAGCTTTTTAGAATTCTCCCCAAGACCCCCCTTCGAGATAAATGTGTACATTTTTCGGCAGCAGAACGTCCTGTTGTGAAAGAGAGAGTTCCATCTTTCTGTTTGGACGCTATCTGGGTGCCACAATTATCAAAGAATAAGATTACATTTTGTTTAAGGTTTTGTACATTTAACTCCAAGTGCCCTAATTAGTGATCCTTGGTCTCTGGGTCTTTACCTGGGCGACCTAGATGTGTGTGAGTTATGTGTTTTGTTGTTGTGTATTTTTGTTGTGTTGTGTTGTCCCTGTTCGGGCTCTGTCTCGAGTCGGTCACCCCCAGCAAAAAAATAAAAAATAAAAACATTAACAAATTAAAAATAAAATAAAATAAAGGGGTATGTGCCTGAGTATATAGATAGATAGATAGATAGATAGATAGCTCCAAGGGGCAACTAATATATCACCTACCAGTATTCTCCAAGGTATATATTGGATATGGGTATATTTGAATGTAAAGGGAGGCAAAAGGACACCAAGGAAGTACCAAAATGGCGGACGTTGGCCGATATCTTTAACTATTGCGTCTCTAGTGTAAGCCTTTGTTTATCAGAACACTGCGATAAGGCACCAGGGGAATAGGTAGATAATGATAGTTTCCATAGTACAATATAGGATTCTTTTAACCCCTTCTGTACCGACGACGTCTTTCTAAATATATTCTAGCTAGGTGGTATTGCGCAGTTTGAGAAGGATCTGTGGTAGCGAAAATGTTTAGATGAGATAGTTCAAAACCTGTTAATTGTTGGAGGCCTCTTTTAAGGGGGGGTATTTAGTTTGTTCCCTAGACCTCCATCAAGCTTAAAATTACGCCCCCTTGAGTCCCTTTCAAGATAAATTTGTAAATTTTTCGGTAGAAAAATGTCCCGGCCAAAGGCCGGTTCCTCTTAAATTACAGGCTCGCTATCGCTCGCCAGGATAAAATCGACACCTGAATTGCACGAAAGGTCTTAATATGGGGTGAAAGTTCTTAAAATCACTAAACTAATGGGGCAAACGTTTTATAATATCAAAAGCAATGGGGCTAAACATGAGGGAGAAAGGGGTCAAGAAAAAAATCCTTCAAGTGGAAATCCCCCCTTAAACTGAATACAATCGTCTTATAGTGGCCAGAATATAATCAAAAGACGTCGCCGGTAGAGGAGGGGTTAAAAGTGGATGATTTTACTAGACCCCCTTCTCCCTCATGCTTAGCCACATTAGCTTTGAAATTATAAGACGCTCACCCCATTAGTTTGGTGATATAATGTGCTTTTGACCATTTATCTGTCAATAATTTCATTGGGTGTTTGGTGTTGAAGTGAAATCAATGTAATAAATTCAAGATTTGTCGTGCTATTTACGTACAGTCGCGCTAATAAGTGATGTTTCGGCACTAAGTATTTGTTGATCAATCATTGGTATCGGCGATATCTAAGCTTCGTGTCTTCATATCGAGTGAGATATACAACCATGTCCCTACACTTAACCACCCTTTTCAACATCTGACATGCATTAATACAGCACAGAGCAAGCCAAACGTAATGACTGCTGGGCCATGACATATTAGCGCGACTGTACATATCGACTTTTTCCTGGTGAGTGATAGGAAGCCTGTAATTTTGGAGGTACCAGTCTTCGGCAGGGACATTATTCCTCCGAAAAATGTGCAAAGGTCTTTGGGTTATATTTAACCTTCATGGAGGTGTAGGGAGTAAAGTAGAAATACAAATGAAAATAAATGAATAAATAAATATACATAAAACAAAACAATAAATATACCGTCCCCTCACGTAAATCCATTTTCGGAATCGTACCAGTATTAAAAAGTTTACGGGTACAATTCAGAGAGTAACATTTTAAAGGGCACCTACGCTATCCAATTCCCAAGGCTCGGTTATTTTGTGTCTCGGCTCCCACTAATACTCTACATTTCTCGGTAACAACACTGTGAATATAGTATGTGCAAACTATAACACCTAGGTTAATGTCTTGTACGTGAATACTCCATGTAGCAAGTTCGAAACACAAACTGTTGAAATACACCAGAATATTTGCCGTTCCGAATATCAACGCAAAGTGTGTTTGAGATAGTCTTCACCCTTATAATTCCCACAGATCTTTCCTAAACTGTATACAATCGTCTAATGATAGCCGGAATAAACTGTCAAAATGCGTTATAATCTTCAAAGGGTTAAGTCGAAACACAAACTACTGATATACACAACAATATTAGCAATTCCGAATATCTATGCAATGTATAATACAGTATATGTATGTATGTATGTAATATGTACGTATGTATGTATGTATGTACAGTATATGTATGTATATAATTATGTATTATGTATGTATGTATGTAATATGTATGTATGTATGTATGTACAGTATATACTCAGGCACATATCCCATTGCTGGGGGTGACCGACATGAGACAGAACCCGAACAGGAACAACATTAAAAGTTACTATTCTCAGGGTGCTGGACCACTTTCGCGTTCCATCGCTCGTTGCTCTGTCTCGTTGAGTAGGAGAATTATATAAGTATATACAATATATACTTCATATTTTTTAACATGGCGGATAGTTTGCACCCTTAGCAGCCCATTTCTGGATTCCTAATGGGAAAAATAAACTACTATGTCTCTGCATCATATCATTGCCAGGTTTTCGTAATTAACACATTAGTTGGCTATAAACACAATAGCTGAGTATTTAAGATAGGAACCAGTAGATTTCTCGCCAGCTCAAAAAAACAAAAACAAAACAATAATAGACTATAGTTTATTCAAGAAACAGTGGCTTTGGTGGCGGGCGGGTGGTCTCCGATAAATGCAGATGCTATGGAATTCAGACTCTCTGTCGGGATAATATTTTTAGCTGGTCGTAACACCGCAGGGGTAACAGGGGGGTTTATTTATCCTGGCAAGATTAGGTAAGCTTAACCCTTTCCCTATACCATACCAAGGTTTATTGGGAGGTGTTATTTTTGTATAATTTATTTTATTAGATTATACTATATTTTTAGTATATATATATATATATATATATATATATATATATAATTTTTGTTTAACAGTATATAACATCTTAGTTGAAGCCAGTGATTTCGGGGGTTGATGAGTGATTGGTGCTTCTGAATGCTTGTGTGCTTGCTTTTTGTGGACAAACTGTTATATGTGTTATTTTCCTGTCACCTCTTTTTCCTTTCGCGTGTCTCTTGCTGATCCACCCTACCCCTTGTGGGAGTAAGGGCTGGCTACTGACTGACTGACTATATATATTTTTGCATATGTATCATTCCCTGCTCGTATATTGACAGCAAGATAAATATTTCAAATTCTGTTTCCGGCAGGGTTCAACAAAATATATATATCATACATTTTTTTTTTTTTTTTTTTAATGTTCAGTATCACTTGCTTCTATATTGACAGGAGGATAATTACTTCAAGGTCTGCTTCCATGCGTGTGTGTGTGTGTGTGTGTGTGTGTGTGTGTGTGTGTGTGTGTGTGTGTGTGTGTGTGTGTGTGTGTGTGTGTGTGTGTGTTAACGTTGTGTGCCCCTTTGATTCCTCGAACTACTTCCTAAGGTCAATAATATCGTCTAATGGTGGCCAGAATAGAAAACAAAATAGAAAAAATAAAAGCCTAATTTTGTCTGTAGGGAGTCAACAATACAACCTCTCAAATATACAAATCAGTAACCAATGCAACTGGTGGGCTGGTCTATCAGAGTGAGAGCTGAGCGATGTCTGCCATACCCATAGCTTACTCTGACTGTTCCTTTTACTTATATATCTTCTAGATCTCAAGTGACGGCGTCTTTTCCGTGGATCGACCTCCCTACTGCCAACCTAAAAGTTGGCAGATTGGGAGCCAAAGCGTCACATTTTTCCCTTGTCCCTCAACTTCCATTCATAATTGCTGAGGGGCACAGGGCCTTGGGTGGGGCTTTGGTTTCCCGAGCGTTTCTGCGCCCTCCTCAGCTCCCTGCCTTAGAGTGGCTTCGGTCACCTGGGTTTTGTTAGTGGTAAGCAGGGAGGGTTTTGTGGGGGCGCTCTATGGCCTTGGCCTTGCTCGGGACCTTGGGGCTGTTCGGCCAGGCAGCCTGGGGAACAACAACAACAACAACAACTTCCAAATACAAACAAATATTTTAACGTTTATACACAACACAAATTTAGTATTACCTTCTATAGTATATTAGCTCTAAGTAGGTGAAAAATCATGACCTCTATCCTCTGTAATTCATAAAGGGCTAGAGCAAATGGCTGTAAATTTCCACTTCTATATTCCTTGACTGACTCTTTCCAAATGGTTGACATATTAGCTCGATTACTCTAGTGACCTAGGGAGTTCTACTTGGTGCCATTCGATTTTCGTCGACTATCTGCTTCTAGAAATGGTCGTAGATTTCATTTTCGCCCAGCCATTCGCCCAGAATCGAAAATATTTGTTTAAACAAATCCTTGGGTTTTAAAAAAGGCCAGGCATTTCGTTGATTTTGGTCGGATTTTGACTTGTCAATATTATTATATATTTGGATTCGTCTCGTCGTTGCGGCTCCAACGGTATTTTTATTTTTTTTATTTTGACTAATTTTTAGGCCCACTAGGCCTATTGTAAAATTTAAAAAATCCATAGACGAGTTATTTATGTACGGATATTGTTTAAATTTATACCACAAGTACGCTTTGGCACGCTGAATCGAATGGCGAAAACAGAATTAAAATCGGATCATTAGTTTAGGATTTCGATTTTGACTTGACCTTTCTGGAGGGCCGAAATGACCGTTTTTTGGACTTTAAAAATCCTCTGTAGCCCAAACTATAAGTCCTAGGCCCGGCTAGTCGTTTTTGAGTTACAGAGGTTAGAGGTCATGATTTATAGCTTACTTACAGCGAACAGACTATAGTATATTGGTGGTATACAAGGGACTGGAGTTCTCGAAAAGGGGCTCCAATCCTGACGCTATTCTTGACTTACAGTGTGCTGGCTTAATAATCCAGACGGGTTGATAGCCTCTGAAGTCCTATTTTAACTAACTAAATGATGGTAGGATGAATATTTCAATGTCACTTCCGAGAATGTTGGGAATAGCTGAATAACATCGTCTAATGGTAGCCAGAACAGAACAAAATCCAGTATTAGGTTATCCATCTCTTGCGTGCGCATATTGGCAGTAGGATAAATGTTTCAATGTCTGTTTTCGAGAGAGAGTGTTGTGATATTGCTGTGCTAACGTATTGTGTCGCTCAGTCTGTCAACGGTGAAATACAAATGCTGGGGAGGGGAAAGAGTATCCGAAATAATAATGGAAAGAATGAAAATACTACTAAGAAATTGTTTAATACTACTACTTATATGATCATTATACACGATTAATTACTGCTACTGCTAGTACCAATAGTGATTATAATGATAAAAAAGATACATAATTTAATAATCATAATACTAATACTACTATTAATAATAATTAAAATAATTATAATAAATATATTATTATTATTATTATTATTATTATTATTATCATTAAGTGTCTCAAGAAAAGTAATATAAACCGAAATGATGCAAGTAGAACGCAACTTCTTAATTCAACCGTACTACAATAATTACCTAATCCTTATATCCCCCCAAATAAGCACAAATCCAAATCATAATTATATATCTGACTCTTATTTCGATACTTTCTAATTTCCCCCACCACATTGAAGTAATCTTTTATATGAATTAGGTAAAACATTTCCAATAAGGACATGAAAGGACCTGGGAAATATGATATCGATTTCAGATAACTCCAAGCGATATGTGGTGCGCTCTCTTATTGTCTTGGTCTCTCTTATTCTCTCTCTCTCGCTCTCTCTCTCGCTCTCGCTCTCGCTCTCTCTCTCTCTCTCTCTCTCTCTCTCTCTCTCTCTCTCTCTCTCTCTCTCTCTCTCTCTCTCTCTCTCTCTCTCTCTCTCTCTCTCTGTTCGATTGTGAGTTTGCATGTTCGTTTGATTGTCCGTTTCTCTCTTTCTCTTTCTCTCTCTCTTGTGTTTGTTTATTTGTATGTATATAGGTTTATTCATAGTTTCTTCCTTTCTTTCTTTGCATTCTGGCAATTATTAGACGATTTTGAAAAGGTTAGGAGACACGTCTACCCATTAAAAGACCACAGACTATCTTAATTAATCCTTTTAGATACCATATATCTATCAAATTTAAGGGTGGATGGTTCGCTCTCTGGACCCCCTTCTCCCTCATGCTTAGCCCCATTGGTTTTGAAAGTATAGGACGTTTGCTCCATTAGTTTGGCGATTTTGAGACCTTTCACTCCATTTCTTTGTTAATATTAACACCTTTTGTGTCATTTAGGTATAGATTTTTTCCTGGCGAGCGATAGTAAGCCTGATTTTTTTTACCTGGGTGTGAATTATATAAGATTGATGGAGGTCTAGCGAGGAAACAACAAATATATAGGCCAACAAATAACCACTACCCCCCTTAGAAATATATAAATACATTGGTGTATAAACGAACTTAAAGAGGCCTTGAGTGAGATGTAGAACATTTGAAATAGGAGGAGAGACGAGGGAAGGACGAAGAAGAATTATTATCACATTTTGTCAGAGCGGGTTAACGGGAAGAGGGTGTTTGATATACTAGAAGGCAAGAAATGGGAACTAGAAAAGTTAAGTGGAGAGAAGGTCAAGCGCTATTGGCACTAAACGAGGGCCGTGTAGTGTTCTGAAGCAATTTGAGAGCTAGTGGAGAGTGTTTTCGAAAAGAGTATTGGAAGGCGTCAGAGAGAGAGAGAGAGAGTGTGTGTGTGTGTAGGGGAGTGTACATTTATCAGCGTGTGTGTGTTTGTGGGAGTGTATATTTATCAGTGTGTGTGAGAGAGAGAGAGTTACATAGAGTTACATAGATACACAGACTACACAGACCTTGCGGTCCCTACTAGGCAGTCCGGACTTAATGCTAAAATAAAATTTCCTACAAGTGGAAGGCAAGGATAGCAAAGCAGAAGGCTCTCTCTCTCTCCACGCACCTCTCCCTCCGACCGTTGGTCGGCATGAAATTAAGTTGAGGAAAGAAGTCCCCCAGCAGATTGAGAAAAACTTCTACTGGGAAATGTATAGTAAAGAACGAAGTTGAGATAAATCATATAGCCTACTACTGTTGCTTTTTTTTTTTTTTTTTTTTTTTTTAAAGCCTATATTATTCC
>CM064564.1:4433929-4443929 GCA_032716605.1 Paralithodes platypus | reverse complement strand
TTCGTTATAAAGATCGGCCGCCGTGCAGGGAAAATTCACACTATTTTTTTTTTTTTTTTTTTTATCAGGATTATATATATTTGTTTTCTATGTGTGTTTGTGTGTTTGTGTGTTTGTATACATTCAGCACGGTGTTATTATTTGTCATTATGTTCGGGGTAACCGTTGTTTATATATATATATATATTTTTTTTTTTTTTTTTTGTATTATTGTTTGCTATGTGTTTCTGTATACATTCAGCATGGTGTTATTGTTGTCATTATATTTGGGTTAGCCTCTGACGACTTTACATAGCTTTTATCACTTGATGGAGGTTAATTGAGATACTTCGATGCCTGTTAATTGCTGGAGTTTTTTTGGAAACTGAATAAAATCGTCTAATAGCAGCCAAAATTAAATTAAAAGGACGGCGCCGATACAGAAGGGAGCTTAATGGAAGTTTAGGGAGGAAACGATAATAATAGTAAGTAGATAATAATAGTAAGTAGATAATAATAGTAAGTAGATAATAATAGTAAGTAGATAATAATAGTAAGTAGATAATAATAGTAAGTAGATAATAATAGTAAGTAGATAATAATAGTAAGTAAATAAATAAATCGACCAACTAATAAACTCTTCCCCCTTAAATCTAACACAGAACAGCTCCTACAACCACTAAGGTACCACACTCTGAGGTAGTTAGGTAGTTTAGGCCATTCCCATCCCGCTCACGTCACCAGGTCACGTCAAGGGGTAAGAAGGCCCAAGAGATCTTGTTTTGGGCCCTGTTGAGAGGCCCTTCACACTAGTTCACCACTTGCGAGTTTCAGGAAGTTGGAGCCGTTTAACATCGATATAGAACAGAAATGTAATAATAGTGTAGATTGCTGATGGATAGAATGTGTAATTAATTTGGATTTATGTATATATAGATGTACTACGACTGCATTTTAGTTGCTAAATCTGTAGTGATGTACACCCTATGTGGTGAATTGTGTTCTTTTATTTTAAAACATTATTTTATGAGGCGTCATTTCCACATAGAGATTTTGATAGTTCTTTTGCTTGCGTCGTCCCAGTTTTGGTTTGTTTATTTTGCAAGTTTTACATTATATAATAAAATATTGAGGTTTATACCTCTAATTACTGTATAGCCTGAAACTCGCAAGGGGTCGTTTCCAAGAGCAAAGGACTCTTCAGAATATCCATCCCTTTTGTCATTATGTACACATTTATCTAGAATGGGGATCTTAGGGAAATTTTCTTAAGTTTCATGAAGGTCTGGCGTAGAAACTAAAAGAAAAATATGTATGTATGTATGTAAACAGTATCCTCAGACACATACCCCATAACTGGGGGTGGCCGACTCGAGACAGATCCCGAATAGAAACAACTAAACATTACACAACAAACATTGGGGGTTGCCGACCAAGGCTGACGAGTCCCATCCACCCGTTAGGTTATCAACATGGCCGCTACTGTACATACGTAAGCAAAAGTTTCCTCTCTCCTGCCATACGACGCCAACCTCTCTCTCTCTCTCTCTCTCTCTCTCTCTCTCTCTCTCTCTCTCTCTCTCTCTCTCTAAGTGACTCTCAGACTTGAGAAGCTTTAATGGGTCTTTATCCCCTTACTCCCAAATTACCACACGAGAGAGAGAGGAGGGAGACGAGAGATGAGAGAGGAGGGAGAGAGAGAAGAGGTGGAGAGGAGAGAGAGACAGGAGGGAGGAGAAAGAGATAGAGAGAAAGCAAGAGAGAGATAAATATTTCCATAGATATACATAGATATCCTGGCCCCCCACACATCTTATTAGTAAAGAAATGTCCACAAGGATTTTTTTTATATAGGATAAAAAGAAATAGTTCTAAACAGGGAGACTAATTTATACAGAAGACCTATGAATTATATCTACAGAGACAGAGGAGAGAGAGATTGATTTTGATTTTGCCCCGAGGGGCGAGTTTCGTTATTGAGCAGCCGCCCCCCATCCTGTTGAGGGGGAACAAACACTAGTATTAGGCGATATTACATATGCTCAAAGAGCCATTATTCCACTGTGACGGTCGGAAACACACAGCATCGTCAGTCTGGTATGGTAAATTCATATGGTGTGTTATATAAATCAGGTTGGCATTATATTCAGATGTGTTATTATAGTTTCCTCATTTAATTGTCACCTGGTCTGTATATACGTTATCTCAAAAAAAAAAAAAAAAAAAAAAAAAAAAAAAAAAAAAAAAAAAAAAAAAAAAAAAGCAAGCAAGCTTGTAGTGACGCTGAATTATTAATTGACAGGTTGTAAATAATAAGCCACTACAGCAACTAGTGCAATTCGTATGGGAGGAGGCTATTCATATTTCTATACATCAATGGTTATTGGAGATCATAGTTAGCTGAATACAATTATTGTCAAAGAATTGATTGATTAAAAACACCGAATGATAGATTTCAAATCAATGCACTCGTTTCCAGGGACTACCACTCGGAGGAGATAACATTTTGAAGTTTCAAACGGTCGTCAACCAACACTTAATATGCTGCAACATAATACGTGTGTGTTTGTTTGTTTTATTTTCTTTTTCCATCCCGTTCTTTTTTCCTCTTTTTTTCCTTTAATAAATGGCTGTGGTTTTCCAGCTTTCTGTGTTTATTTTATTTAGACTGCTTTCTTTTAAAACCAGTTGTTGAATCTTTATTAATTTGGTTGTTGTGCATAATATTCCTTAATTTTCTCTAGAGTTTGGGTTCTTGTGATAGTTCTAGTTTGTGCAATAGTTGTGGTTGCTTGTCTATGGAGTCGGACATTGAATGGTAGTGTGTTTGTGTATTCGTGGATTTGTTGTGTCGCATTGTATAGGGGTATCTTTGGTTCTTTGTGGCGAATCTTAGGTCTGTAATCTGGTAAGCGTGTGTTTGTGATTGTGGTGAGATTGAATAGACTTAGTGGGTTATTTCAAGAATGTCAGGGGGTATAGGAAATGGTGGATTTGTATTAGAAGACTGTGATTACACGAGACGTGTAACATGTGGCGGGAGGTGGTAGAAAGAGAGGGATCTCGTGGGGGGGTGGGCAAGTTTCGCTCCCAGGAATTTTTGTTCCTGTGGTATTTCAATAATAATTAAATAAAATAATAATAATAATAAGGGGACAACCACGTGGTAAGGCAATACATACTGCTCAATGGACCATTATTCTATTGTAATACCAGTATCGTCGTCTGGTTGTTATTATAGTTTCCTCAAGTTGATTGCCACATGTGCCCTGTACAGTATATAGGCCAACGTGCTCATGAAAGACAAAAAAACAAATAAAATAAAAAAAATTACTGAATTATTAATTGCCAGGTAAAATAATAGCATACAAAACTAGTGACAATTCATATGAGGGAGACCCCATTTCATGTTGTTCTTACATTACAATGTTTGTTATTGAGATCATAGTTAGCTGAATACAAATATTCACATACATTGATGTGACTCTAATATTTCGAACTACATAAATTATTATGCAATAATATAGTACCACAAATAATATTACAAATCATATGAGGGGACACTTCACATTCTTCATTACATCAACGGTTATTGAGGCCATAGTTAGCTGAATACAAGAGTCAACATTCCATTTTTTTTTTAACATATGTGACTATATTACCAACTACCGAAGTTATAATGGAATTCTAGTAATACAAATATTTGGACAAAACATGAGTTACATGGTTTTCAAATTCTTTATTACAATAATGGTTACTGAGGGGATAGTTGGCGCAATTTATGACCAGTGGAGAAGGTAAATGCCGATAGTAAGAGAATATTAGTAGTAGGGCCGATTGTGTGGTTATGGGAGAGAGGGAGGGGGGTTGTAGGGAGGTAGAGGAATGGGTGGGAGAGGAGGAGGGGGAGGGGGGAGGAGGGGGGGAGGAGAGAGGTAAAGCGTTATCTCCAGGGAGGCAGGAAAGTGTGAAAGGGGGAGGTGTGGGTGTGTGTGTGTATGGGTTGGGGCGAGGGTGGGACAGACTACATATAAATAAGTTGTTTAAGGCCCAGCCATCGTACTGAATGATAAACCCAATAAATAAATATGGTAGTTAAAAAAAAAAAAAAACAACAAAAAAAAAAAAACAACAAAAAAAAAAAAAAGGGAGAAAAGTTTGTTATTTCAAACGCAAGTCTACAGATATCAGCAGTAGTCTGTCGCGTCATAGTATCCTGACACAACATATGCAATAAGTAAAGAATGGAAAACTGTATACATGCAAAGATCAAGATTCAATTATGTTTAGTAGCAAAACAATATTCAGAAGGAAGATACTAATAGTCCTCCGGGAGGGGAGAGAGAGAGAGAGAGAGAAAGTGAGTATGTGTGTGTGTGTGATATTAAGTGAGACAGACATCCAGAATATATTGGCTTGCAAATGATATGCGGGCACTTAACAGGTCTTCTCTGACGGTCCTTCAACGCACAGATAGCTATGCTGTATACTTGGGGTCCGCGCAAGGTAGAAGAAATAGATGAGATAGATCAGATATTATATAGATAGATGGATAGATAGAAATAGAGAGAGTGTGTGAATGAGTAAGTGTGTATGTGTGTGTCAGAGAGAGTAAATGTGTGTGTGTATGTGTGTCTGCAAGAGAGAGAGAGTGTGTGTGTGTTAGAGAGGGAGAGGGATTGAGTGTGTGTGTCTGTGTATGTATGTGTCAGAGGGCATCAGGGCTTCTACAGTGGCCCCATCACCGTCTTTTGTCCGGAAGCTAGACTAGGACTTAATAAAGAGAGACAAGGGAGTTACAAAGATTGGTTATTATCTCACGGAGCTTTCGGCTATTTCCAGGGAGGTGACGCAGGAGAGATTTTATTGTGTACTATATTCATAACTGAGTGTGTAAATACTATATATATATATATATATATATATATATATATATATATATATATATATATAATCTGTTCTACTGACAAACTATTTACAGCTTCTGAGATAAAACAAAATCAAAAGTTGATAATTACGTGAAAAGCGTTCACATAATTATGCTAATACATAATAAAGATATAAGGCTTCCAACCATTGTGGAAAATTGTGTTCATATCGAGATATTATATAATCTCGTTACACATTACGTTATTAATCCCATTTAATATTCTAAAGACGTCAATTAGTAGATCCCTACTCTACTAAAAGTCTTCAAAGAAAAGGGCTCTCAACTCTCCTCATAACCCAGTTTGCTAATTGATGAATTATGCTTAGTAGAGAAAGATTAGAGAGAGGGAGGGAGAGAGAGAGAGTGAGTGTGTGTGTGTATGTGTGTGAGTAAGAGAGAGGGGGGGGGGGGTGTTTGTGGACAAGAAAGGAAGAAGATGCGGCGACAAGCAGGAAGCGACGACGAAACCAAAGAGCGGCGAGCAGCGCGAAACAAGCGGGAAGGGGTCGGGAGATGAGTGGAGACTTGAGCGGCGGGGGACGAGGAGAGAGAGAGAGAACGAGGAGATGAGAGAGGAAAAAAGACGAGAGAGACAAAGACTGCGCTAAGTAAAAGAAAACGTGAGAGAGAGAGAGAGAGAGAGGCTGACGTGTGTGTGTCTGAAGGAGGTCTTAATTAATAATAAAGTACCTACACACTAGCAGTCTTGGGCTGTTTTAATACGTACACGGGCACTCACATACGCACATACATGCACGTTATCTGGTACTTACACACTCAATATGATTACACAAACACTTAAACACACACACACACACACACACACACACACACACACACACACACACACACACACACACACACACACTAGTTAATCATTATCACGTTGAATGCACATACATAAAAGACGATATTCTATTATAAGCGTAAATAATAGACAGGAAGTTAGAATAAGCAGTCACGCAGAGATGAGAGGAGAAAGAGGAAGGGAAGACGGAAGACGGAGAAGAAAAAGACACGACCGAGATAAAAGACCAAGGAAGGAAGGAAGGAAGGTGAAAGAAACGAAGAAAGAAAGAAAGGAAAAATTGGAGCTAGGGAACGAGGTGAGATAGTTTTTTTTTTTTTTTTTTTTTTTTATGAGGTAATGAATACAGGGCAGCAGTCCTTAGGCTACATATGTCACCTCTTCAGTTCAATTCATTAGTGTGTGTGTGTGTGTCTTTTAGAGAGAGAGAGAGAGAGAGAGAGAGAGAGAGAGAGAGAGAGAGAGAGAGAGAGAGAGAGAGGCGGTGAAGGCGAGGGTGGTAGGTAGCAAGGGGTGGGGGGGGTAGAGGAAGAAGTTGGGTGGAGTGTGGATGGGTGGATGGGAGGGGGGTGGAGGGGGCAAGGTAGAAAAGTCTTTTGTGTGTGTGGGGGGGGCGTAGAGCCCTCTTGAACACGGGCGCGAGAGGGGGAACACTTTAGCCTGGTATACGTGGCTTGACTTCCCCCATCCACCTTTTATAGAGAGAGACCCTTTATTGTTGATGTGTGTATTTGTTTACGAGAGTACAATGGCGAACCAAGACTTAAGGGGAGGTATTTAGTTTGTTCCCTACTTTTTCATCAAGCTTAAAATGACACCCCCTAGACCCCCTCTCAAGATAAATTTGTACACTTTTCGGTAGAAATATGTCCCGGCCGGAGGCCGGTTGCTCTTAAATTACAGGCTCGCTTTCGCTCGCCAGGAAAAAATCGACACCTTAACGGCACGAAAGGTCTTAAAATTGACAGAAATGGGGCAAAATGTCTTAAAATATCCAAACTACTAGGGCGAAGGTCTTAAAATCTCAAAAGCAATGGGGCTAAACATGAGGGAGAAAGGGATCAAGAAAAAAATCCCTCAAGTGGAGATCTCCCCTTAACCCCTTCTGTACCGGCGACGTCTTTTATATTGTATTCAAGCTATATTTAGGCGATTTTGTGCAATTTAAGAAGGACCTGTGGTTGTTAAAAGGGTTTAGTAAGATAGTTCGAATGCTTTTATTTGTTGAAGGCCCCATTTAACTTGAATAAAATCGCGTAATTCTAGCCAAAATATAGAAATAACGGCACTGGTAATGAGGGGGGTAATTAACCCTCTCACGACCATATGACGCAGAGGTTGCCAGATTAGCAATAATAAAGAGAGTTCTCTCACTCTTATAATTACCTCTCCAAAATTAGTTTTCTGCCCACAGTTAACTCAAAGACAATTGCAGAGGTTGAAGTAACTAAACTAAAGGTTTCTAAATACCCCTGATGGTAACAAAGGCTTTAAAGTATCCCTAATAGGCTCAAAATTGCGTCAAGAACGTAAGAGGGTTAAGCCTATTCTATTGTTGTTTACACTAACCCTTTAACCCTTTCAAGATCCGATTACGCATTTCTTTTCTGTTTACTGGCTATTATTGAACGATTTGATTCAGATTAGGAAGGGTACATGGAAGTCAGAGGGTTAATTGAGATAGTCTTTACCCTTACGATTATTCCCACAGGGGCTCAGTGGGCTTTGTTTATGTTTGTTGACAATTAACCCTTTTCAACAGGCAAAGGTACAGTCGCCCATAAAAGTGTGTGTACCTTTCATATTGTCCTCGTTATGCAAGTATATAATTATGTAAAATGTATAATCTGGTGTACGGTCTTTGTAAAACCATAAATACATATCATTGTTTGGAATAAAAATTTAAAACTTGCAAAACAAACAAACCAAAACAGGAACGGCAAAATGTGAAGACAAAAGAACTTATCAAAATATATAGCATCTATATATTTTTGTTTTGACCGCAAGCTAAATTTGTACATTTTTCGATAGAAAAATTTCTCCGGCGAAGCCGGACTTCTCCATACAATGCTGGCTCGCTATCGCTCGCCAGGAAGAAATCGACACCTAGATGGGTATAAACGTCTTAAAACAGTTGGCTGAATGGGACCGAATGGATACACGCCAGGGAAAGAGAGAAAAGGAGAGCAAGATAAAAACAAACAAGCCAGTGACCCCCCCAAGGCTGTGTTGCATAAAAGACGTACAGTCGGCCTCATAAGTTCTGTTCCTCTCCGTGATCTTATGTGTGAAAGCTTAACTCCATCCGTACCGACGCCTTTCTTTTAAATGTAATCTGGCTACTGTTATACTATTTTATTCAGTTTAAAAAGGGCCTCCAGCAATTAACAGGCTTCGAACTATCACAATCAACCTTTTTTGACTACCACAGATCCTTCTTAAACTTCACAAAATCGTCTGAATATAGCTAGAATAAAACTAAAAAGACGTCTCCGGTACTGAACGGGTTAATGGTATGAAGGAATTGGAGTGTGGTGTGTTGGAATTATCAGTTGAGTTAACCACTGCATAAGAAACTACACTCATAATTCAAGCTTGGACATTATATTTCCATAAGACCACGGAGAGGAACAGAACTTGTGTGGCCAACTGTTCATATGATGTCCACGTCTTTTTATGAACGGCTGTGCGATTCAGAAACAAGCCAAGTAGCGTAATGTTCTGAATAGTGTGTGTGTGTGAATGTGTGTGTGGGGGGGAGGGAGGGGGGGGGCATGTTTGTGAGTGTTGTCATCTAGTTTACACACTGTAGGTAGTTGTGTGTGTGTGTGTGTGCGTATGTATGTGTGTGTGTGTGTGTGTGTGTGTGTGTGTGTGTGTGTGTGTGTGTGTGTGTGTGTGTGTGTGTGTGTGTGCCATTGTTTACAAGGAAAACACTCACACATGTAATACGCTTGGGGAGAAATATGTGCTGCAACTTTAGGCTGTTTAGTTTGTTTATACCCGATGTCTTGGTTTTTATGGTAAAGGCATTTATGACTTGTTAAAATATAGTGCCAGCCGCATGTCCAGTAGTCAGTAACTTTTTCTACCGAAAAATGTAAAATATATCTAGAAGAGGGATCTAATGGATGTTTTTTTTAAAGTTTGATGGAGGTCTCGGGAGGAAACTAAAAGAACAATGAATACATGAAAAGGTCGACCAAAAAGTGAACCATCCCCCCTTAAAATCGGCTAATGATGACCAAAATAACATATACAAATGTGTGTTAGATTCTCCAAGGGTTAGCTTTCCAGAACCACGTCCCCGCAACTGGTGCTAACAAGCTAATCAAAGAAAGCCATCTGAGAAAACAAACACTCCACAAAATCAGAGTCCCACAGAAGAAAAACAAATATATATTTTTTTTTCCGAATAGCCTGGAGAAATACCAAGCAATTCACGGTCTCTTAAGGGGAGATTTTCAATTTTGTGTTTGTTTATAATTATATATACAGATATATATAATTATATATATAATTATATCTATATATAATATTATATATATATATATATATATATATATATATATATATATATATATATATATATATATATATATATATATATATATATATATATATTATATATATAAATATATATATATATAATATATATATATATATATATATATATATATATATATATATATATATATATATATATACATTCATTATTATTGTTCTTGTTATTGTTTCCTACTTAGACCTCTATCAGGCTTAGGAAATATACCCCCCCCCCCCCCGAAGATAAATGTAATATTGTATATATCACTTACAAAACTATATATCCTATTAACCCCTTCTGTACCGGCGACGTCTTTTTAATTGTATTCTAGCTATATGCAGACGATTGTATGCCGTTTCAGAAGGATTTCTCGTGGTAAAAAGGGTTAATTAAGCGAGATAGTTCGAAGCCTGTTAATGGCTGGAGGCCCTTTTTAAGCTGAATAAAATCGTATAATAGTAGCCAGCATATAGTGAAAAGCTCGTCACCAGTACTGTAAAGGTTAATAAAAAGCATGTTCAATCTACATGGGTATATTTGCGTAAAGAAGAACATTGGGGGGATCACGAATTGTTATAAGTAACTTTACGGTAGCGCTAGGAAGTCATGGCTCAACTTTCACTACGTTTGGCTCGTTCTGTGTTGTAATAATGTCTGCCAGTTGTTGAATAGAGTGGGTAAGTGTAGGAACATGTTGGTAAATCTCACTCGCAACGAAGAAATCAAGTTTTAGATA